>JBAMBS010001599.1:0-102629 GCA_037044455.1 Zygothrica quintamaculata | reverse complement strand
CTGATCCTTTTCCTGTATGATTTCATTTTGTCTATGTATCTGCTTATCCTTTTCCTGTATGATTTCATTTTGTCTCTGCATCAGATGATCCTTTTCCACCAGAATATCATTCTGTTTGTGAATCTGTTGATCCTTTTCCTGTATGATTTCATTTTGTCTCTGCATCTGCTGATCCTTTTCCTGTATAATATCATATTGTTTCTGAATCTGATTTTCCTTTACCTTTATACTAACAGTGTGATTAAGCAATGGTTGTACTATATGAAAACAGTACGATCCGCATTGTTGTTCCATTTCGCTGATTATAGGCAACTGATAATATATAGAAAAAGCTCTTATTTCTTGCTTAATAAACATATAATTTATGAAGAGACTTACCGAATTATTTACTTCATTATTAATTGTTGATTGTTCTGTTTCGTTATTCCAATAAATAATAATAGAAATTAGTAAAATTAACAGAACTTTTGTAATTTTCTTCATTTTATATTATCAGTCTGCCTATAATGCAGCGAAATGGAACAACAATCGCGGATCAGTAACTGATTTTCAGTATAGTACAACTGCTTAAATGCCCACATCTGTTAGTATAAAGGTAAAGGAAAATCAGTTGAAACATATATATTATACAGGAAAAGGATCAGCAGATGCAGAGACAAAATGAAATCATACAGAAAGGATGAACAGATTCACAAACAGAATGATATTCTGGTGGAAAAGGATCATCTGATGCAGAGACAAAATGAAATCATACAGGAAAAGGATAAGCAGATGCATAGACAAAATGAAATCATACAGGAAAAGGATCAACAGATTCACAAACAGAATGATATTATGGTGGAAAAGGATCATCTGATGCAAAGACAAAATGAAATCATACAGGAAAAGGATCAACAGATGTACAAACAGAATGATATTCTGGTGGAAAAGGATCAGCAGATGCATAGACAAAATGAAATCATACAGGAAAAGGATCAACAGATTCACAAACAGAATGATATATGGTGGAAAAGGATCATCTGATGCAAAGACAAAATGAAATCATACAGGAAAAGGATCAACAGATGTACAAACAGAATGATATTCTGGTGGAAAAGGATCAGCAGATGCATAGACAAAATGAAATCATACAGGAAAAGGATCAACAGATTCACAAACAGAATGATATCATACAGGAAAATGGATCAACAGATTCACAAACAGAATGATATCATACAGGAAAAGGATCAACAGTTGACAGATTTGAAAATACAAAAAGCTAAATTTGAAGAAAATATGAGTAATAAACAAGTAATGATCGATAAACTGACAGTAGATGTGAATAAACAGACTGAAATTCAGTCCCAGTTGAAAGAAAAAGTAATTGAATTGAAGGTGAAGGTGGAGAAGGCTCAACCCTCTAGTTGCATTAATAAACTGACTGATATTTATGAGATCAAAGTTCCTGGAATAGACCCCTTCCTGGTGCCTTGTGACTCGACTTTAGCTAGTGCCGGATGGACTGTCATACAGCGGCGTAAGGATGGAAGTGAGAACTTTAACCGAAACTGGACAGATTATCGTAATGGTTTCGGGGATCTACAAGGAGAGTTCTTTATTGGGCTTGAAAAACTGCATCTGATAACCAAATCGCAGCGTTATGAATTATATATTTATTTAGAAGATTTCGAGAATGAATCCCGATATGCTTTATATAATAATTTTCTTATTGGCAATGAAGGCGAATCTTATAAAATAAAAAAAATAGGACAGTATACTGGAAATGCCGGCGACTCTTTGAAATATCATCTTAACATGAAATTTTCAACTCCCGATAAAGACAATGATACATCCGACAGCAACTGTGCTTTAAGGTTTCAATCTGGTTGGTGGTTTCTTCACTGTTATCACACGTAAGCGTTTGTGCAATTTCAATACAGCTTTTCACCCTAAATCTTTTTTAATTTCCAGTAATCTCAATGGAGTATATACCACGGAGCCAAAAGACGCTTTGTTATCCGTTGAATGGAGAGATTGGCATACAAATAGTCTAAAGTTTGTGCAAATTATGATTCGTCCAGTAT
This sequence comes from Zygothrica quintamaculata, assembly GCA_037044455.1. NCBI lineage: Eukaryota > Metazoa > Arthropoda > Insecta > Diptera > Drosophilidae > Zygothrica > Zygothrica quintamaculata. Next base: position 100,566 of record JBAMBS010001599.1, on the reverse strand, counting down.
CATAAAAAACTCAACCTAATTCGAAAAGAATAACGTGATTCAATAAGAAGTTTTAGATTACCTGAGATTATTAAACAATTTATGTGTTAAAAATTTTGGTTTAAATATACACTGTGTATACTATGAGGGTCAGGGGAGAATATTCAAAAATCAAACAAAAATTCGTATACCGTACGAAAATAAGGAATATAGATTCCAAATTTGGTTGCTCTATCTCTTAAAGTCTTTGAGAAAGAGGCGTTAATACAGACGGACAGACAGACAGATATACAGACAGACTGACAGACAGAGAGACGCAAGGATAGACGGACTTCCTGATCCAGAATATATATATACTTTATATGATCTCAGATGATTATTACTAGCGTTACTTACGTTTCGAATTTGCACAAGCCCATTAGCTCCCTTTATCATTTTTTCAAAAGGCAAAGGGGCTGAAGAGAGACAGTTTTTAATTTCATTAAGAGAACGTCACTCATATGCCACATTAAGCCAATGATAAAGTCAACAAAAAGCAAGAGTCAAGGCAAGCCAAGGCAAAGGCAAAACTTACCAAAAACCTAAGTAGGAGCAACTTTTGTTGAAAATATTCTACTCAAGGCATACCCATTACTTTGGTCTGTAAAAGTATTGTTAAGAAGCCAAAAGCAGCAATTTATGCGGCCAAAAAACGCACACTTCAAGGCCAAAAAACTGAACCTATATAACCCCATTTAAACATACTTGGTATAACAGGGTAGAGCTACTAACTGTGTGCAATCCAAATAGTTGCTGTCAGTTGGCTAAGTGCGTATCTATTTAAACATATATGTTGGTATTTATATACATAATATATATATGTGTATATATGTATAGATGTAAGCAGCAGTTGGTTGCTAAAAAGTTAACCAAAGTGAAACCTAAAAACATAAAACCACTTAAAAACAAGAAAAGCAAAGCAAATGCACAACAAAGCATAACTAATGCAGATTGTTTAGAGTGCAACGACAGCCGATCAGACAGCAAAGTCATAAATAGTTTTAGCCATATGCCCAAGATTGCGTTTTGCATTGTTTGGCTACCAAAAATAAAAAAAAATAAATAAATACAACAAAACAACAAAATCAATAGCCAGGAAGTGTGCTTCAGTAAACTATGACTATAACTATGGCAGCAGCAGCAGCAGCAGCAACAGCAACAGCAGCAGCAACAGCAAAAGCAACATCAAGGTCGGGACGTTATTGTCCAAAACCAGCAGCAAAATCCATTGCCAGAGGGAATCAGAACACATCAGTGGCTAACAGAGGACAGCGCACAGAGCAAAGCGAAATGAAATAAACAAAAAAAAAAGTAAGACAAAAAAAAATGATTATACAACATTTTTTGTAAATGAACCGAACAAACTGCAACTGACTTGTTTGCTTGCAGGCAGTCTAAACAAACTGCCAACAAAGTCAAAACACACAGCGAACAACAGAATCTCTGATTTTAAATTTATGATTTACAACTTATACGAATTTTCCTTGACAATCTGAATACAGCTAAATATATACATATATATATATATATATATAAAATATAAGCATTTTAAAGACATACAAACATACTCTATGATAAGATGTATACATAATTCAACAGTCGAAACATGATTTTCCCATAACAATAAAATATGTAGAGTACAACAAAATGGCACAAAAAAGTGTATAAAAAATCTAATTATAAATACAAGAAAAGGCATTAGAAATGTTTGCAGAGTGCCAAATGAAATTACGTATACGTATATATATATATATATATATATATATATATAGGTATTTTATAAGTAATTTCTGCTTTCTATACTCCACTCTGTGTAGGTTTTTATCTACAGTTATTGCCTTTGTATGCAGGAGAAAAGAAAAAATGGGCAAAAGAGAAACAAACAAATTTGATTACCTTCAGGCAGCTGTTACAACTTTATGACTTGGGCGTGGTTCTATTGGCAAGTCATCAATTGTATAAAGCTTCGACCATAATTGAAATTGAATTGTATTTAATGCGATTTATTAGAAGAAATTTTACATAAAATCTGTATAGAAGCTATATGCAAGAAATTCTATGTATATATATATATATATATATATATATATGTATGCAATATAAAGGAAATCAGCTTTAAATGACATGAACACAAAGTTTCACAAAAGACCAACTTTCTTTTTACTTTTCCTTTTCCTTTCTCCCCTTTCTTTTGATCAGAAACTTTAGTCATAATTAATGGCAGCGCATATATTTTTTTGACAGCTTATGTTAAGACTTAAACAGCATAACAAAAACTGTATAAATTATTAATATGTACTTATATATGTATGTTATATATATATATATGGAATAAAGTATGTAAATATTAAAAAGGTATATAAATTGCTATTTCTAACAAATCTAATGGCAAGATATATGCTCAAGAAATTTGCTGTAAATCTCTCTAGATAGCAAAGCTACATAAATACATACATACATATGCATTTATATAGATAAATTTATATAAGTTATTTTACTGGCACTCCCCTACTATTTACTGGCCCCCCTCCCACGAATATTTGCAACATAAATCAGAAATTGCTTTACCCAATGCAACACTTCTGACTACTCGTAATCTTCATGCATGCAACATGCGCACACAAAAATGAGAAATGAAAATTTTTACGTTTGTTCTGAATAAAATAAAAAGAAGCAGAAGAAAGAAAGAAACTAAAAAAAAAGTTATTTAAACTACACAAAAAAAAAAAACAAAATAAGTAAAAACCTAAAGAACACAAGGTGAAGGTACTATATATGAATGCTGTGTTTGGTATTTGGCATAGGTAGGCTATCCAAGGAGCTATGTACATATTTTCTTTTCATTTCTATTCCCCTGTCTCCCTCTCTCGCTCTCTGTTTCACACTCTATAAAGGTCAGCACTTGTGGCACATAATGGAATATATATATTTGTATGGCAATGTGAGTATAGCTATGACTGGCTCTTGGTTTACATGAATTTTAATAATGTAAAATATTTCATTATTTCATTATTTGTATGCTATTCATGTCTTTTCTTAAGTTTTTCCAAAAGAAACCTTTAAAATTTAAAGAGAAAACAGCAATTGCTTAAAGAGTATAGCTTAAAATTATATCATGTATATAGTCATATCTCTGAATTATCTTTAATCAACTTTTGCCAGCCTACAATGAATATACAACCTATACATAGTACACATTATCATCTTATGAATAGTTATAAGTTAGTATAACTAACTATGTTAACCACTGCAAATAATTTATATATATATATTTAGCATGTGATATATATATTCTTGATTTAATATATACAATTTACCGTTGGCATAGTTTAAGTAAACAAAGACATTAAATCGCCTCGTATGGTGTTTTAATTAAAAGCAAATATATTTGCTCTTAACTTAAACCAGCTAAAAGCCCAACATAAACATGTTTCTGGTCATAAACCAAAGGTTTTACATTTAACCCCAAATACCCTTAAACTCTCAAACCCTCTCAACCTCAAACCGAACTCTCAACCAAAAGACCAAAAACCAAAAGCCAGAACCCATTTGTTTGCCTAATTTTGTGGCCAGGTGTTTACCTGATGAGCGCAACCAAACTAAACGTCAATTTTGGTAATGTTTTTGTAAATTTGTTAACATGTGTTTTTATCTGTGTTTTATGTTTAAACTTCATGTTAAATATAATTTAGGTACATATACTTATTTTTGCTTTTCACCTATAAGACATTTATATTAAATTAGCCCATAATATAAACGAAACATTTATCCTTGGGAAATGCTATAACTACTATAAACTACTATAAAAAATTATATATATTTTCTCCATCTGTATAAATATAGAATATGTATTAAAATAAGCTATAGTTCAAACCAAATAAAATCGAATAGAAACGAAATTAATTCCAATAAAATCATTCTTCTACTAATCAGTAGAAGTAGAAGTAGAAGTGTTGCACATAGATTTTAGTACAGCTTTGATATTAAACTATAGATTGATAATAAGAGTTTAAAATTCTTCTATACATACATATGTGTTTGTAACATTAAACAATAAGCAGTTGTCTAACAAATACATTGAAATTCATTTCAAAAGTATCCTCCATTCATCTCCTATCCAATTCTAATCAATCTTGAATACATTTCTTCTCTAATCCATATTCAATATATTTCCCCACTATGTCTACTTTAGATCTTATACAAAAGAGCATACTTTGTATGTATTCTTCAATATTGTTTCTAGTTTATATATGTTTACTAATACCTTAAAATTTGTATGTTTCAAGTATTTGTCAAAGTCAATGTCAAAGTTCTCAGAAATTTGAACTAAAACATTAAACTTTGATTGGCAGCAAATCGTTGAATGTTTTTTTGCTTTGTGATTCAATGAAATGAGTGATAACTATTTGCATTTCAATATTTATTTAGTGAAGTTAGATAAATAACTTGTTATTAAGTAGGGCAATGTTTTCTATAAAAATATTTCAATTGGTTCTTAAAAGAATACGCTCACAGGTGAATATTCATTATATTCATATCTTTGATATCAGAACGAAGTCATCAAAAAATTGTGTTAAATGAAAGAGAAGATAATTTTAAAAAACTAAACAGATTCAAACAGACATTTTAATTAAAGTTCATAGTTATAGTAAAATGTTATCTAGAAATAATACAAATACTGAGAAAAGCTAATAATAGCTGTGCAGATTCTAAGAAGTTTATAATCCTCTTTGAATAGTTTAAGTTTATCATAAGTTGAGCTACAATTGAAGCAATTTCAACTTCAAGTAGAGTTAACTTCATTGGTTATAGTAAAGTACCGTTAAAATGGGTAGCAAAATGTGTAATCAAGTCGTGGAATGTGGGATGTGAAACGCTGACGTCATGGCGTACAAATTGTGTAAGTATGCACATTGGCGGCTCTTTTAATTAAATTTTCAAAGTATTTTTCTTGCACTTAATTCTGTAAGTGACATTGCATGCCGATGTTGGATAAGTTGCAGCAACAACAGCAACAGTAAGAAGGAACAGAATAAGGATGTGACCATAAACGCACTTCCCTCACAGAAGGTAACTGACGGCAGTGCTTACTTCTTCTTACATTTGCCTTGGCGTCGGAAAGTAGGCTACACGATTCAGTAGTTAGTAGTCAGTAGGTCAGAGAAGACATGGGAACAGATGCTCCTTTAAATGAGGATGCCTGTGGCAAGGTAGGGGTAGGGGTAGCGCTGGGCACAGTCAGTAAACGGAAGAGCAACGCGTTCTTGCATCCGCTGGGTAAAAAACTCGACAGGTCCTGGCACACCCACGACTACACGAGGACAACTTCAAGCTTGTCACCGTGGGCGTTCTTTTTACTTCACAATTATTTTGTTGCAATATTAAAATTCTTATGTTTTTCAACTGTGTACTGTATATGCTGTATTGTATCGAGTAATTTTGTATTGTTATTTTACAACAATTATTTTGTTATAATTGGAAATGTTAAAAGAGAATTCAAAGTAACTTTTATGTCGCTCGTTAAAACTAGCAAAATTTTCTAATGCAAATCGAGTAAAAGTTTCTTGCAGCAAGCAACAACTATAAAAGAAAACATATTTAATAAACAAAGTCTGTTGCTTGCTACAGCAGAATCATAATTTTACTATAATGTCTTGCCATAATAATAATAATAATAATAATAATATCCTTAACAAATTACAGTCCATATGGATTCTGTTTCGGAGTCAGTTTTGTCTGCTTATTAAAATTGTTGATAATGTTTTGTAATGATGCGAGAAATATAATTTTTTACTATTATATTCACTTAGTTTGAAATAATCAAATTAAATATTCATATTGCGCATACGTCCCGTTACACTTCACTGGTGAAATGAGAACTTACATATATAAAGTTTGATTACTGTTGCCAGGCGTTCGAGAATCCTTTGGAAATTACACGCTACAATAACTGCCAACTACTGAAAATTATAGCCCAATGTTATGATAGTTAGACCTAGAGATGGCCATTGAACTGTACTCGTACTCGTTTACTGTACGAACAGAATTATGATGAGCAGTTAAAGTTTGTATACAAAAGTTGTTAAAGTGTACAATAAAACTTGGAAAGGATACTAAAGTCAGTTCATAACAAAGTTAAGCAAACGATAGTGCAATATTTGTGTCATCTCTAGTTGCAATAATCGTATAAGTGAACCCATTAGAGGCAACTACTTCTACTTTTTGCCCCCCACATCAACATACAAGTAGCGTCTAGTGCTTTGTACTCGGAGCGGTCATAAACCTTATATAGAAACGTGCACACTTGTGACGCGTAATATATGCCATAGTTTTTGTTGGCCAAGACAGTATGGCTGTTGGTTAAGAACATATTTAACGGCCACGTTTGTCTCCTTGTTGTTGACTGTTAAACGCACTGACTGAATCTTAATTATATTGGTCGCGGCGTCATTTCAATCAGACGCGATCTTAGAATCTTTGACTGGAAAAGTGCAACGAGGTCGTCAAGTGTCTAAGCTGCTTAACCAATAACCATGATATTTTCATTACTTTCCTTTCCCTTCTATTCTCTACTATTTTCTTCTATTTTCTTTTCTTTTTGGCTTACTTGGATGCTATGGCCGTAACTCAATTACAGGATTACAGCGTAAAACGGATCCAGAGCTGGCTGAACGCGCGCACGCTTTATCCATAAAAACTTTGATAAATGCATAAAGACTTTTCTCACACCTTTTTGTGTGTGTGTTGTTGTTGTGTGTGTGTTGGGTTTTTGAGAGCTAGAATCTAGAGTCCATTGAAGTCCTTTGACTATTCTATGTTTATGCCTTAGTGTCACATAAAATGTGACAAAAGTTGACAATACCAAAAACTTTTTGTGTTCTACTCCCATTGGGGTATCCAGAATGTATGCTTCTTTTTTTTTACTTTTGTTTTTGTTTTTTTTTTTGGTTTTTTTTGAACAAGTCCCCGACCAATCTAATGGCTCATAAATTAAACCTTTTTGCCTTTACCCAAAATATCTCAACGCATTAACAGCAAACTTGCAACTTTTATTTTTTTTTTTTAAAAATGGCAAACGGAAAGTTTATTAAACTTTTGCAAGAAACATACGACATAGAAGCAACACATTAGTTATTAGATATGTTAATTAAGATATGTAAATATTTAATATGAAAAACTATTTAAGTTCCTAGTTCAGTTAGATAAATTTTACACCTTTTTGCGAATCAATTAACCATAACTTATTGTTATATCCTTGAAAGCCATTAAAAGTCTTCCTACCAATATGTTATCTTTTTTTTTGTTGTTTTTGTTTGTGTTGGTTAAGGCCATTGGTAGCCACTATAAAGGTCTACCTACAGTTGAGCTGCTTTATTTTATAGCTCCCTAAGGCAGCACACATAAATACCAAACACAAAAAAGGACAACGGGAGGGGGCAAGGGGGTATAAGTGTACAAAACACAGTTAGCCACAATAAAGTTAGCCGAAAACAAAGGCAATCTCCAACAGAAGTTGCAAAATGAGCTAAACAGAAGCTCAGTATTTGAGTGGGTGGCTCGTGTATGGTTATTGGGTTGTTCGTTGGAGGGGGGTTAGAGTTACCTCGCACAACATAAGATGCTTTAATCCTTTAAGCAAACATTGAACTGACTTGTATATGAAATCGTTTATTTCCTTTCTTTCTTGTGGTTGTCTTTGTTCTTTTAAAACACTCCTTTGTATTTCGTTAATAATTTGTTGGTCACACACACTTTAACACACGCACACACAAGCATTCACACACACATACATACATAAACAGAAAGATAAAGTAGAAGTCACAATGTTTTGAGCATACGAACTCACTTCCGGGTTGATGTTGATGTTGATGTTGTCCAGTCGACATCCAACTTTGGCACCTATACAAATTCGCACACAATTCAAGGCCGGCTACACTCCGAGACACTCGACTGGCTTATTAACACTTTTTAAGTTTTAACCACTCGGAGTAGGTGCTCGGTCAGTAAATGCGGTCGCCACCATTGACTTAACACTCTGCACACCGCTTAATACTGCTGAGTTCTTGCTGCCGCACGCACTTCCAAACACGAACTGAACGCCGAAATACAGCCTGCTAAAAGGACATGCCATCAACTGAGTTGCGTCTTCTGCTGCTTCGTCCTCTGCCTCTCTCTTTGCTAATGCATGTATCGTCGTTGTCGTCGTCGTTAATGCCGTCGCATTACTTTAGCCGACTGTTGTTCGGATGCTGCATGCTGCCAGAGAGATTTGCCAACAATGAGAGAAAAGCTTTGTGTGTATGTGTGCGTGTGTGTGTGCTTGTGTGGTGAATTACATTAAACTTTACACTGTGCTTTTTTAGTGTGTATTAACTGCATATAATTCTAATATTTAAAAACTTTAACAGCTTATTAATGAGAATTATACGAGTTTCAGTGGGATATCACTTTATATGAAAATAAATATTTAAATATATTATACAAGGTTTTCTATAAATTTATTTATATATATATATATTAATGCTGTATCAGATGAATTGTGCAATTCTGGAGGAATTAATCTGATATTATATATATATATACAAATCCAAATATAACCGATCCAAATCATTTCATCATAATTTCAATCCATTTCTTAAGATGGCAAAGAATCAACAATTTAATAGTTAAAGTTTTCCTATATATTATATAGTCACCTTCCATTGTAATGTTTTCCTATATGTTGTTCCCTATATGCAGACTCCTTAACGCTGTTTCCTATATAATATTTCCTATATATTATTTCCTTTGTACTGTTGCTTTTATCACAAAATTTTGTGCAGTTTCTTTTATAGTTTTTCCTATGAATAGCTAGAAATTTATTTATTTAAATTAAATGAAATTATTATTCATTAAAATATTCTTTTACTTTCCTTTGAAAATCTGCAATACGATATTGTTTGAACAACCTAACAATATATGAATGATCTGAGTTTTGTTTATAAAAAGTTTTTAAAAAGAAGAAAAGTTTATTAAGAAAAATTTATACAGCAAAGTTGAAGCAACAGTTTGTACTAAAAATAATAAAAAGATTTAATGCAAATATAATAAAAAATAATAAAATAAAGAAAAAGTGAATATAATTATAGTTATGTAAACAGTTTAATTTTGAAGTGTGAAAACTATAAAACTTTATATCAAAATAAGTATTCAGAAGTAAAGTTGATTTATGACTAGTTAACTATATAGTATGCATCCTATTAAACACTATATAATATATGTAAAAATTAAACAAGCTGCAAGCATTAAAATTGAAAATAAATTTTAGATTTACTAAGCAAATTGTCATAAGGCAATTGCAAATATTTTCAACATTATTTGATTTTAATAAATGATTTAAGGAATTAATATTTAAAGCAAATATTATGAAAATAACTTAAATAAGGAAAAATGAACAACTTTACATATACTTGTAATATTTTCAAGCAATCAATATAGTACAATATTGAGATATGATAGTTTGATAAACTGATGAGCAATGCGACAAGTTTTAATAAAAAAAAATGCAAAGCAAAGGCAGAATGTTGGTAGAGGGGATGCTATGTCTGTCGGCAGATTGTGCGCATCTCTAACTCAGTCACTAAATTACTTTAATTAACAATACATTATATAGTATTGAATAATTGAATAATTCCTTTGGATCACATGACTGTGAAGCCAGTCTTAAGACCTTTGACATTGTAAACAAAACAACTTTATAAATAACAACAAATAACAGCAACAACAATCCAAGACCAATACAAATTTTAATAACGCATTATAAAATTTTATATGATTATTGTGCTTCGGGCATTCCATACTAATTGTAAGCTAAAACTTTTGTCTTATTAACAACTTCAATTTAATGTTTTAAACATGAATTTTTAATATTTTTTTAAGCATTTTTGAAGACTGTTAGTTTTGTTAAGTTGTACCTCAAAATTCATTAGATCATCATCTATTAGATCATCATATGGGAAGGGAGCTCAAAGTTTGTTTCAGCTGAATCTAACATATACATTTTTGGAATTCAGGAAGTTTAGTGAAAAATCAATACAATATTCATATAATTCCATCATTAGTGCTTAAATTAATGAAGTCGGGGATTTGCATCAACGTTTTGTAATATTTTTTTTAAGTATAATTTATTTTTCTATGGCATTAAAATCAATTTGAAAATTGCTTTATTTACATACAATTTTCATGAAGTCAAATTATAACAATAATTTGTGTTGTTTTCATAAATGTAATTAATCGTAAAGAATAATAGATTTTAATTAGTTTCTCATACTACAAATTATTATAGTCCAAATATCTAAAAATTTGTAAGCTATAAATGTGATTGGAATGTGTAACATGAAATATGATTTAAGGCCCTGAACTTGGTTACAGCTGAGGGACAATAACTTCTTCGCCAAGAGCTATAACAATGGGCAGTTACCTTAATTGAACCGGTTGTCTAACTATAACGAACGCCAAACAAAAGCGATAACAAATTATTAAAGTGCATACACACTCAAAACATATATATATATATATATAATAAAACACTCAAACATATATATCATTGAAGAAAAATATTGACAAAAATAAAAGAGCAGAAGTTTTTATGAAAGAATGCACCGAAGGAGCAATTACAAATTATTGTTTTAGTTGTAAGAACCAAATATATTACAGACATATATGCCTGACTAGAAATGCCCTTTACCTGTTAGGTTTTACACAAGCTAACAACAAGAATAACAAATTCCTTATAGTATATTGTGATAAGTTCTTATGACTTTAACCAAATGCGACGAGAATTGCTTCAATCTTACACTTGCACTCTCTACCTGCATTAAAAAGTGGATTGGATATAACTAAACTACAAAAAAAAGCTAGTATAAAGCTAGTAAGTGACATAAGATATTCTCATAAGTTAGTAACTGGCATAGGAATTTGGCATAATGTGTATAAATTTATGCATGTCGAAATGACATTGGTACAGTTTGAGAGCAATTGTGCTAATGAGGCCGCACTGCAGCTTGTTATATTGTTGTTAATGTGGTTTAGTGTCGAATGTGATAAGTTGATATATAACTATGATATATGGAAATCTTTTAAACAAATAAACCGTCTCTATATATTTTGCTGTTGCTCAGATTGACAGGCTTGAATTGTCGCAAAAAATCAAGTTAAATGCAAATCGTATAAGACCATATTTTATATGCTCTATTTGGAATCAGATAATATAAATTTATGTATGCTGATTATAGACTGTTTATACACACATTAGATTAGATTATCATATTGATCGAGACTATGTCTACCTTATACAATGGAAGAGCATATCAATTTGCAGTAATTAAAACAAAATTAATTAAATTAGCTAAGCTAATCAAAATAGGATCATATTGGCATAGGTCTATGTATGTGTGTAAAGGGTATCTGCCAGACATGCAACCTTAAGTTAATAGTAACTTACGTAGATTTTCTTTTTTTTTGTATTATTTGTTTATTTGTAATGTTTATGGGGTACAGTTAAAAGATATGCAGCGTTTTTAAGAGTTATCACGTTTTAGGGAAATGCTTTAAAGTTTCGTCTAATTTTTTATTTTTATATATAAATTATATGACACCAGAATTAACTTTGAGGAAATTGCAGTAAAAACGTTAGCGATAATTCACAAAAATTGATTTTTTTTTTTAAATATTTTTTATATACAAAATTCTTCTGTTGAATTTCGTAACTATTTTATTATTTATGAAAAGTTAAAGTTAACTTTTATTACAAAATTTGATTTTAGTAACCGCTGTCAATGCGCGCGGATCGCCGTTGAAACCGCAACTAACTCTGTTTGAATGGAACAACGGGGTTTTTGAAGATTGAAAACGCGCTAAAAACTTAAAATTGTATTTTAGCCATTTTCATAGCCACAGTTGAAAAAAAAAGCTGCTCAGGTAGCTGCTTGCCAATGCTGATAACAGTTCAAGTAACGACGTTTACTCTCTGACTTTAACGATCGTGCTACCCAAAGAGAGTCATACAGAGCAACAGCTGAGAGTGAGCGAGCTGAGTGTTAATAAGCAGAAGCTACAGTTTACCGGTCTGCTACAGTGTTGCCTTTGAATATGCAGTATCAGCTGTATAAACAGCCAATATTTTGGCCAACAAAACAAACAAAGACTGTTTAATTATACAAAAAAAGAAGCTGCCCAACAAGTTGGCTAAAAGGTAAAACAAACTTAAGGTAGACACATTTAGACTTTGAGCCAAAAGTAATTATAAATTCCTTTTCTTTTAATTTATTTAATTTCCTTTTTCATATTCCCATATTCATATTCAACAGGCCAACAAACCATCGCCTGCTAACCCTTTTTTCCTACCCTTTCCTCATAATGAAATTTCTAAAGCTTTTTTCATTTCCACATAAACTGCTAACAAGCATTAGATTAATTGCTGAATATATGCTTGATTGCCGGCCAAAAGAGCTGCTGGCTGTTGCTTGAAATTGGCCAAGTTGGCAAAAGCCAGACTTTGTTGCCTTAATTACATGCACTTGTTTTCCCACTGCTGTTTACTGTTGCCATTGCCCTACCGCACAATGTTAACTTATAACAGAGCTATGTGTTTATCTACTGTTATCTACTGATTGGCAGCATGTTAGACGTGCTAACAGAAGTACTACCGCTTCGAACATTTAGATATATACATATGTATATATATCATATATCTGATATATGATATATGATAAGATGCGCACAATCTGCCGACAGACATAGCATCCCCTCTACCAACATTCTGCCTTTGCTTTGCATTTTTTTTTATTAAAACTTGTCGCATTGCTCATCAGTTTATCAAACTATCATATCTCAATATTGTACTATATTGATTGCTTGAAAATATTACAAGTATATGTAAAGTTGTTCATTTTTCCTTATTTAAGTTATTTTCATAATATTTGCTTTAAATATTAATTTCTTAAATCATTTATTAAAATCAAATAATGTTGAAAATATTTGCAATTGCCTTATGACAATTTGCTTAGTAAATCTAAAATGTATTTTCAATTTTAATGCTTGCAGCTTGTTTAATTTATACATATATTATATAGTTTTTAATAGGATGCATACTATATAGTTAACTAGTCATAAATCAACTTTTTATTGAATACTACATTTACTTCTGAATACTTATTTTGATATAAAGTTTTATAGTTTTCACACTTCAAAATTAAACTGTTTACATAACTATAATTATATTCACTTTTTCTTTATTTTATTATTTTTTTATTATATTTTCATTAAATCTTTTTATTATTTTTAGTACAAACTGTTGCTTTTTCTTCTTTTTAAAAACTTTTTTTATACAAAACTCAGATCATTTATATATTGTTAGGTTGTTCAAACAAGAGTCCAAAAGATTCAATAACGTATTGCAGATTTTCAAAGAAAAGTAAAAGAATATTTTAATGAATAATAATTTCATTTAATTTAAATAAATAAATTTCTAGCTATTCATAGGAAAAACTATAAAAGAAACTGCACAAAATTTTGTGATAAAAGCAACAGTACAAAGGAAATAATATATAGGAAATATTATATAGGAAACAGCGTTAAGCAGTCTGCATATAGGGAAATATTACAATGGAAGGTGACTATATAATATATAGGAAAACTTTAATTTTTAAATTGTTGATTCTTCGCCATCTTAAGAAATGGATTGAAATTATAATGAAATGATTTGGATCGGTTATATTTGGATTTGTATATATATATATATATATAATATCAGATTAATTCCTCCAGAATTGCACAATTCATCTGATACAGCATTAATATATATAAATATAAATAAATTTATAGAAAACCTTGTATAATATATTTAAATATTTATTTTCATATAAAGTGATATCGCACTGAAACTCGTATAATTCTTATTAATAAGCTGTTAGAGTTTTTAAATATTAGAATTATATGCAGTTAATACACACTAAAAAAGCACAGTGTAAAGTTTAATGTAATTCACCACACAAGCACACACACAAGCACACACACACGCACACATACACACAAAGCTTTTCTCTCTCTGTTGGCAAATCTCTCTGGCAGCATGCAGCATCCGAACAACAGTCGGCTAAAGTAATGCGACGGCATTAACGACGACGACAACGACGATACATGCATTAGTAAAGAGAGAGGCAGAGGACGAAGCAGCAGAAGACGCAACTCAGTTGATGGCATGTCCTTTTAGCAGGCTGTATTTCGGCGTTCAGTTCGTGTTTGGAAGTGCGTGCGGCAGCAAGAACTCAGCAGTATTAAGCGGTGTGCAGAGTGTTAAGTCAATGGTGGCGACCGCATTTACTGACCGAGCACCTACTCCGAGTGGTTAAAACTTAAAAAGTGTTAATAAGCCAGTCGAGTGTCTCGGAGTGTAGCCGGCCTTGAATTGTGTGCGAATTTGTATAGGTGCCAAAGTTGGATGTCGACTGGACAACATCAACATCAACATCAACCCGGAAGTGAGTTCGTATGCTCAAAACATTGTGACTTCTACTTTATCTTTCTGTCTATGTATGTATGTGTGTGTGAATGCTTGTGTGTGCGTGTGTTAAAGTGTGTGTGACCAACAAATTATTAACGAAATACAAAGGAGTGTTTTAAAAGAACAAAGACAACCACAAGAAAGAAAGGAAATAAACGATTTCATATACAAGTCAGTTCAATGTTTGCTTAAAGGATTAAAGCATCTTATGTTGTGCGAGGTAACTCTAACCCCCCTCCAACGAACAACCCAATAACCATACACGAGCCACCCACTCAAATACTGAGCTTCTGTTTAGCTCATTTTGCAACTTCTGTTGGAGATTGCCTTTGTTTTCGGCTAACTTTATTGTGGCTAACTGTGTTTTGTACACTTATACCCCCTTGCCCCCTCCCGTTGTCCTTTTTTGTGTTTGGTATTTATGTGTGCTGCCTTAGGGAGCTATAAAATAAAGCAGCTCAACTGTAGGTAGACCTTTATAGTGGCTACCAATGGCCTTAACCAACACAAACAAAAACAACAAAAAAAAAGATAACATATTGGTAGGAAGACTTTTAATGGCCTTCAAGGATATAACAATAAGTTATGGTTAATTGATTCGCAAAAAGGTGTAAAATTTATCTAACTGAACTAGGAACTTAAATAGTTTTTCATATTAAATATTTACATATCTTAATTAACATATCTAATAACTAATGTGTTGCTTCTATGTCGTATGTTTCTTGCAAAAGTTTAATAAACTTTCCGTTTGCCATTTTTAAAAAAAAAAAATAAAAGTTGCAAGTTTGCTGTTAATGCGTTGAGATATTTTGGGTAAAGGCAAAAAGGTTTAATTTATGAGCCATTAGATTGGTCGGGGACTTGTTCAAAAAAAACCAAAAAAAAAAAACAAAAACAAAAGTAAAAAAAAAGAAGCATACATTCTGGATACCCCAATGGGAGTAGAACACAAAAAGTTTTTGGTATTGTCAACTTTTGTCACATTTTATGTGACACTAAGGCATAAACATAGAATAGTCAAAGGACTTCAATGGACTCTAGATTCTAGCTCTCAAAAACCCAACACACACACAACAACAACACACACACAAAAAGGTGTGAGAAAAGTCTTTATGCATTTATCAAAGTTTTTATGGATAAAGCGTGCGCGCGTTCAGCCAGCTCTGGATCCGTTTTACGCTGTAATCCTGTAATTGAGTTACGGCCATAGCATCCAAGTAAGCCAAAAAGAAAAGAAAATAGAAGAAAATAGTAGAGAATAGAAGGGAAAGGAAAGTAATGAAAATATCATGGTTATTGGTTAAGCAGCTTAGACACTTGACGACCTCGTTGCACTTTTCCAGTCAAAGATTCTAAGATCGCGTCTGATTGAAATGACGCCGCGACCAATATAATTAAGATTCAGTCAGTGCGTTTAACAGTCAACAACAAGGAGACAAACGTGGCCGTTAAATATGTTCTTAACCAACAGCCATACTGTCTTGGCCAACAAAAACTATGGCATATATTACGCGTCACAAGTGTGCACGTTTCTATATAAGGTTTATGACCGCTCCGAGTACAAAGCACTAGACGCTACTTGTATGTTGATGTGGGGGGCAAAAAGTAGAAGTAGTTGCCTCTAATGGGTTCACTTATACGATTATTGCAACTAGAGATGACACAAATATTGCACTATCGTTTGCTTAACTTTGTTATGAACTGACTTTAGTATCCTTTCCAAGTTTTATTGTACACTTTAACAACTTTTGTATACAAACTTTAACTGCTCATCATAATTCTGTTCGTACAGTAAACGAGTACGAGTACAGTTCAATGGCCATCTCTAGGTCTAACTATCATAACATTGGGCTATAATTTTCAGTAGTTGGCAGTTATTGTAGCGTGTAATTTCCAAAGGATTCTCGAACGCCTGGCAACAGTAATCAAACTTTATATATGTAAGTTCTCATTTCACCAGTGAAGTGTAACGGGACGTATGCGCAATATGAATATTTAATTTGATTATTTCAAACTAAGTGAATATAATAGTAAAAAATTATATTTCTCGCATCATTACAAAACATTATCAACAATTTTAATAAGCAGACAAAACTGACTCCGAAACAGAATCCATATGGACTGTAATTTGTTAAGGATATTATTATTATTATTATTATTATTATGGCAAGACATTATAGTAAAATTATGATTCTGCTGTAGCAAGCAACAGACTTTGTTTATTAAATATGTTTTCTTTTATAGTTGTTGCTTGCTGCAAGAAACTTTTACTCGATTTGCATTAGAAAATTTTGCTAGTTTTAACGAGCGACATAAAAGTTACTTTGAATTCTCTTTTAACATTTCCAATTATAACAAAATAATTGTTGTAAAATAACAATACAAAATTACTCGATACAATACAGCATATACAGTACACAGTTGAAAAACATAAGAATTTTAATATTGCAACAAAATAATTGTGAAGTAAAAAGAACGCCCACGGTGACAAGCTTGAAGTTGTCCTCGTGTAGTCGTGGGTGTGCCAGGACCTGTCGAGTTTTTTACCCAGCGGATGCAAGAACGCGTTGCTCTTCCGTTTACTGGCTGTGCCCAGCGCTACCCCTACCCCTACCTTGCCACAAGCATCCTCATTTAAAGCAGCATCTGTTCCCATGTCTTCTCTGACCTACTGACTACTAACTACTGAATCGTGTAGCCTACTTTCCGACGCCAAGGCAAATGTAAGAAGAAGTAAGCACTGCCGTCAGTTACCTTCTGTGAGGGAAGTGCGTTTATGGTCACATCCTTATTCTGTTCCTTCTTGCTGTTGCTGTTGTTGCTGCAACTTATCCAACATCGGCATGCAATGTCACTTACAGAATTAAGTGCAAGAAAAATACTTTGAAAATTTAATTAAAAGAGCCGCCAATGTGCATACTTACACAATTTGTACGCCATGACGTCAGCGTTTCACATCCCACATTCCACGACTTGATTACACATTTTGCTACCCATTTTAACGGTACTTTACTATAACCAATGAAGTTAACTCTACTTGAAGTTGAAATTGCTTCAATTGTAGCTCAACTTATGATAAACTTAAACTATTCAAAGAGGATTATAAACTTCTTAGAATCTGCACAGCTATTATTAGCTTTTCTCAGTATTTGTATTATTTCTAGATAACATTTTACTATAACTATGAACTTTAATTAAAATGTCTGTTTGAATCTGTTTAGTTTTTTAAAATTATCTTCTCTTTCATTTAACACAATTTTTTGATGACTTCGTTCTGATATCAAAGATATGAATATAATGAATATTCACCTGTGAGCGTATTCTTTTAAGAACCAATTGAAATATTTTTATAGAAAACATTGCCCTACTTAATAACAAGTTATTTATCTAACTTCACTAAATAAATATTGAAATGCAAATAGTTATCACTCATTTCATTGAATCACAAAGCAAAAAAACATTCAACGATTTGCTGCCAATCAAAGTTTAATGTTTTAGTTCAAATTTCTGAGAACTTTGACATTGACTTTGACAAATACTTGAAACATACAAATTTTAAGGTATTAGTAAACATATATAAACTAGAAACAATATTGAAGAATACATACAAAGTATGCTCTTTTGTATAAGATCTAAAGTAGACATAGTGGGGAAATATATTGAATATGGATTAGAGAAGAAATGTATTCAAGATTGATTAGAATTGGATAGGAGATGAATGGAGGATACTTTTGAAATGAATTTCAATGTATTTGTTAGACAACTGCTTATTGTTTAATGTTACAAACACATATGCATGTATAGAAGAATTCTAAACTCTTATTATCAATCTATAGTTTAATATCAAAGCTGTATAAAATCTATGTGCAACACTTCTACTTCTACTTCTACTGATTAGTAGAAGAATGATTTTATTGGAATTAATTTCGTTTCTATTCGATTTTATTTGGTTTGAACTATAGCTTATTTTAATACATATTCTATATTTATACAGATGGAGAAAATATATATAATTTTTTATAGTAGTTTATAGTAGTTATAGCATTTCCCAAGGATAAATGTTTCGTTTATATTATGGGCTAATTTAATATAAATGTCTTATAGGTGAAAAGCAAAAATAAGTATATGTACCTAAATTATATTTAACATGAAGTTTAAACATAAAACACAGATAAAAACACATGTTAACAAATTTACAAAAACATTACCAAAATTGACGTTTAGTTTGGTTGCGCTCATCAGGTAAACACCTGGCCACAAAATTAGGCAAACAAATGGGTTCTGGCTTTTGGTTTTTGGTCTTTTGGTTGAGAGTTCGGTTTGAGGTTGAGAGGGTTTGAGAGTTTAAGGGTATTTGGGGTTAAATGTAAAACCTTTGGTTTATGACCAGAAACATGTTTATGTTGGGCTTTTAGCTGGTTTAAGTTAAGAGCAAATATATTTGCTTTTAATTAAAACACCATACGAGGCGATTTAATGACTATGTTTACTTAAACTATGCCAACGGTAAATTGTATATATTAAATCAAGAATATATATATCACATGCTAAATATATATATATAAATTATTTGCAGTGGTTAACATAGTTAGTTATACTAACTTATAACTATTCATAAGATGATAATGTGTACTATGTATAGGTTGTATATTCATTGTAGGCTGGCAAAAGTTGATTAAGGATAATTCAGAGATATGACTATATACATGATATAATTTTAAGCTATACTCTTTAAGCAATTGCTGTTTTCTCTTTAAATTTTAAAGGTTTCTTTTGGAAAAACTTAAGAAAAGACATGAATAGCATACAAATAATGAAATAATGAAATATTTTACATTATTAAAATTCATGTAAACCAAGAGCCAGTCATAGCTATACTCACATTGCCATACAAATATATATATTCCATTATGTGCCACAAGTGCTGACCTTTATAGAGTGTGAAACAGAGAGCGAGAGAGGGAGACAGGGGAATAGAAATGAAAAGAAAATATGTACATAGCTCCTTGGATAGCCTACCTATGCCAAATACCAAACACAGCATTCATATATAGTACCTTCACCTTGTGTTCTTTAGGTTTTTACTTATTTTGTTTTTTTTTTTTGTGTAGTTTAAATAACTTTTTTTTTAGTTTCTTTCTTTCTTCTGCTTCTTTTTATTTTATTCAGAACAAACGTAAAAATTTTCATTTCTCATTTTTGTGTGCGCATGTTGCATGCATGAAGATTACGAGTAGTCAGAAGTGTTGCATTGGGTAAAGCAATTTCTGATTTATGTTGCAAATATTCGTGGGAGGGGGGCCAGTAAATAGTAGGGGAGTGCCAGTAAAATAACTTATATAAATTTATCTATATAAATGCATATGTATGTATGTATTTATGTAGCTTTGCTATCTAGAGAGATTTACAGCAAATTTCTTGAGCATATATCTTGCCATTAGATTTGTTAGAAATAGCAATTTATATACCTTTTTAATATTTACATACTTTATTCCATATATATATATATAACATACATATATAAGTACATATTAATAATTTATACAGTTTTTGTTATGCTGTTTAAGTCTTAACATAAGCTGTCAAAAAAATATATGCGCTGCCATTAATTATGACTAAAGTTTCTGATCAAAAGAAAGGGGAGAAAGGAAAAGGAAAAGTAAAAAGAAAGTTGGTCTTTTGTGAAACTTTGTGTTCATGTCATTTAAAGCTGATTTCCTTTATATTGCATACATATATATATATATATATATATATATATATCATAGAATTTCTTGCATATAGCTTCTATACAGATTTTATGTAAAATTTCTTCTAATAAATCGCATTAAATACAATTCAATTTCAATTATGGTCGAAGCTTTATACAATTGATGACTTGCCAATAGAACCACGCCCAAGTCATAAAGTTGTAACAGCTGCCTGAAGGTAATCAAATTTGTTTGTTTCTCTTTTGCCCATTTTTTCTTTTCTCCTGCATACAAAGGCAATAACTGTAGATAAAAACCTACACAGAGTGGAGTATAGAAAGCAGAAATTACTTATAAAATACCTATATATATATATATATATATATATATATATACGTATACGTAATTTCATTTGGCACTCTGCAAACATTTCTAATGCCTTTTCTTGTATTTATAATTAGATTTTTTATACACTTTTTTGTGCCATTTTGTTGTACTCTACATATTTTATTGTTATGGGAAAATCATGTTTCGACTGTTGAATTATGTATACATCTTATCATAGAGTATGTTTGTATGTCTTTAAAATGCTTATATTTTATATATATATATATATATATGTATATATTTAGCTGTATTCAGATTGTCAAGGAAAATTCGTATAAGTTGTAAATCATAAATTTAAAATCAGAGATTCTGTTGTTCGCTGTGTGTTTTGACTTTGTTGGCAGTTTGTTTAGACTGCCTGCAAGCAAACAAGTCAGTTGCAGTTTGTTCGGTTCATTTACAAAAAATGTTGTATAATCATTTTTTTTTGTCTTACTTTTTTTTTTGTTTATTTCATTTCGCTTTGCTCTGTGCGCTGTCCTCTGTTAGCCACTGATGTGTTCTGATTCCCTCTGGCAATGGATTTTGCTGCTGGTTTTGGACAATAACGTCCCGACCTTGATGTTGCTTTTGCTGTTGCTGCTGCTGTTGCTGTTGCTGCTGCTGCTGCTGCTGCCATAGTTATAGTCATAGTTTACTGAAGCACACTTCCTGGCTATTGATTTTGTTGTTTTGTTGTATTTATTTATTTTTTTTTATTTTTGGTAGCCAAACAATGCAAAACGCAATCTTGGGCATATGGCTAAAACTATTTATGACTTTGCTGTCTGATCGGCTGTCGTTGCACTCTAAACAATCTGCATTAGTTATGCTTTGTTGTGCATTTGCTTTGCTTTTCTTGTTTTTAAGTGGTTTTATGTTTTTAGGTTTCACTTTGGTTAACTTTTTAGCAACCAACTGCTGCTTACATCTATACATATATACACATATATATATTATGTATATAAATACCAACATATATGTTTAAATAGATACGCACTTAGCCAACTGACAGCAACTATTTGGATTGCACACAGTTAGTAGCTCTACCCTGTTATACCAAGTATGTTTAAATGGGGTTATATAGGTTCAGTTTTTTGGCCTTGAAGTGTGCGTTTTTTGGCCGCATAAATTGCTGCTTTTGGCTTCTTAACAATACTTTTACAGACCAAAGTAATGGGTATGCCTTGAGTAGAATATTTTCAACAAAAGTTGCTCCTACTTAGGTTTTTGGTAAGTTTTGCCTTTGCCTTGGCTTGCCTTGACTCTTGCTTTTTGTTGACTTTATCATTGGCTTAATGTGGCATATGAGTGACGTTCTCTTAATGAAATTAAAAACTGTCTCTCTTCAGCCCCTTTGCCTTTTGAAAAAATGATAAAGGGAGCTAATGGGCTTGTGCAAATTCGAAACGTAAGTAACGCTAGTAATAATCATCTGAGATCATATAAAGTATATATATATTCTGGATCAGGAAGTCCGTCTATCCTTGCGTCTCTCTGTCTGTCAGTCTGTCTGTATATCTGTCTGTCTGTCCGTCTGTATTAACGCCTCTTTCTCAAAGACTTTAAGAGATAGAGCAACCAAATTTGGAATCTATATTCCTTATTTTCGTACGGTATACGAATTTTTGTTTGATTTTTGAATATTCTCCCCTGACCCTCATAGTATACACAGTGTATATTTAAACCAAAATTTTTAACACATAAATTGTTTAATAATCTCAGGTAATCTAAAACTTCTTATTGAATCACGTTATTCTTTTCGAATTAGGTTGAGTTTTTTATGATACTGGACGAATCATAATTTGCACAAACTTTAGACTATTTGTATGCCAATCTCTCCATTCAACGGATAAAAAAGCGTCTTTTGGCTCCGTGGTATATACTCCATTGAGATTACTGGGAATTAAAAAAGATTTAGGCTAAAAAGTGTATTGAAATTGAAGAAATGCTTACGTGTGATAACACATATTAAACCACCAACCAGATTGAAAAACTAAAGCACAGTTGTTGTCGGATGTATCATTGTCTTTATCGGGAGTTGAAAATTTCATGTTAAGATGATGTTTCAAAGAGTCGCCGGCATTTCCAGTATACTGTCCTATATTTTTTATTTTATAAGATTCGCCTTCATTGCCAATAAGAAAATTATTATATAAAGCATATCGAGTTTCATTCTCGAAGTCTTCTAAATAAATATATAATTCATAACGCTGCGATTTGGTTATCAGATGCAGTTTTTTAAGCCCAATAAAGAACTCTCCTTGTAGATCCCCGAAACCATTACGATAATCTGTCCACTTTCGGTTAAAGTTCTCACTTCCATCCTTACGCCGCTGTATGACAGTCCATCCGGCACTAGCTAAAGTCGAGTCACAAGGCACCAGGAAGGGGTCTATTCCAGGAACTTTGATCTCATAAATATCTGTCAGTTTATTAATGCAGCTAGAAGGTTGAGCTTTCTCCACCTTCACATTCAATTCACTTACTTTTTCTTTCAACTGGGACTGAATTTCAGTCTGTTTATTCACATCTACTATCAGTTTATCGATCATAACTTGTTTATTATTCATATTTTCTTCAAATTTGGCTTTTTGTATTTTCAAATCTGTCAACTGTTGATCCTTTTCCTGTATGATATCATTCTGTTTGTGAATCTGTTGATCCTTTTCCTGTATGATATCATTCTGTTTGTGAATCTGTTGATCCTTTTCCTGTATGATTTCATTTTGTCTATGCATCTGCTGATCCTTTTCCACCAGAATATCATTCTGTTTGTACATCTGTTGATCCTTTTCCTGTATGATTTCATTTTGTCTTTGCATCAGATGATCCTTTTCCACCATAATATCATTCTGTTTGTGAATCTGTTGATCCTTTTCCTGTATGATTTCATTTTGTCTCTGCATCTGCTGATCCTTTTCCTGTATAATATCATATTGTTTCTGAATCTGATTTTCCTTTACCTTTATACTAACAGTGTGATTAAGCAATGGTTGTACTATATGAAAACAGTACGATCCGCATTGTTGTTCCATTTCGCTGATTATAGGCAACTGATAATATATAGAAAAAGCTCTTATTTCTTGCTTAATAAACATATAATTTATGAAGAGACTTACCGAATTATTTACTTCATTATTAATTGTTGATTGTTCTGTTTCGTTATTCCAATAAATAATAATAGAAATTAGTAAAATTAACAGAACTTTTGTAATTTTCTTCATTTTAAACTCTGCCTAGCACAAAGACTTTCGCATCAGAACTGATTTTAGTTGTGCTTGCATTTTCCGTACTCAATTTAATTATATTATTTAAATTTCCTTATCAGCTGAATGGCAAGATTGTATAAATCAAGAGAAAGGGAGCATGTAGGAGATACTGGCAGCGTATTTAATGCATGTCTTATCACTCATTGCTGTTTGCCATAACCCAGCAATCAGCTGAGAGTAGTAGTCTTCATCTTATTTTATGTAAGTGTAAATTATATTCACAATATAAACAGCCCTTGCAGCCATTGCATAAACCCTGTGGAAAGTTAATAATTATATTGTTTATCTCTTAAGTAATAAAATTAAATAAAATAAATATTGAAAATAAATAAATAGCAAGAAATTATAAATGTATGAAACAGGTTGAAATAATCATCGGAGACCCCATAAAGTATATATATATTATTGATCAGGAAGACTAGCTTAGTCCATCTAGTCATTTATCAGTACATCTGTCCGTCCATATGAACGCCTATTTCTTTGTCGCCTGTTTAAAAGTTGTTATTTGTATAAATGTTAGCTAAAAGTTGTTTCTTTTTGGACAAAATGTTGCATTTGTTAAAGGAGCAATCCACTAAAAGCATCAACGAGCAGTTGATTGACTGAATGTTGAGGCCAAAAGTGTCACTACCAGACGTTGCACAATGAGAGTAAGACAAAGCGTGAACTAAAACCACTCAGCACACAAGTATCTTTTGGCTTCGCTCTTTCACCCCCAACACACTTTACACTTCAAGCAGCCAATCCACCAATTTACCAATACATACATACATATATACA
The DNA here is from genome assembly GCA_037044455.1 of Zygothrica quintamaculata. NCBI lineage: Eukaryota > Metazoa > Arthropoda > Insecta > Diptera > Drosophilidae > Zygothrica > Zygothrica quintamaculata. The sequence continues at coordinate 75,898 of JBAMBS010001599.1, read as the reverse complement.
TACATACAGCTACTACTCTGCCTCCCACAGTCAATGAATAGAAATTCCGTACACAGCAGAGATTGATGACACACTTGAAGCAGTGCCAGCTTCAGCTGCCTGAGTCGATTGCATGTTACAGTACGATACGAGTACTCTATATATATATATATATATATACATATAAATATATATATATGTAGAAGTATGTACCATTTATATATATGTACCAGTGTGTCTGTATTATACACATTTAGTTGGCCAGTGAGTAGAGCTTGTTGAGTCCTCAATTTGAGTCAGTTGATTAACCGCCAGTTCCCAGACTTTGTCGTCTGCTCGACGCAGTTAACCAACATTTTGTTATTTTGACAGCGGTTACCAACTTGGCTTCATTCGGTATTACCAGTATATACAAAAATTTGCATAGCAAGCAAAGTGCTCCAAATGTATAAAATATAAAAAAGAAAAATATCATTAAATTCACTGCAAGTGGCTTCGACAGCATTTCAACTGTTGGTCATAAAAATGCCGCAATCATGTGATATATATTTTAGCGGCATTTACTTTAGGTGTGTACGCTGTCTGTATGTGTGCTTACACACAAATATATATATATATATATATAGTCCTTAAATAAAGGCCAACCTAAATCTCTTTGAGCAATTCGTTTCGCTTGAAAGCTGTATTCATTGAGGTTCGACATTCAAAATGTATTATAAGAAAATCAAATTTCACTCTCAAACTACTATGAAAAACACATTTTCCCTAATTTTCCTTTCATTTTTGTTAATCAATGCAAATTTTTAAATGTATATTTGAATTGTTAAAAGCTCAGCTTCATTTCCATAAATATTTTCTTAACAAAACAATTTATTATTTAAAAATGTTCTGCTGTAAATAGTAAACTTTTCACTCTCTCTTTTTCCCTCTTCTCTCTCTCTCTCTCTCTCCGTCTTCTTTTGTTTCGCAAATAGCCATTTGTCAGTATTCCATCTTCTTTGGTCACAAGCTGTTTATTTTATATCACAACTTTTCTATCAATCAGCACAATCTGTAAGAGAAGAAGAAAAAATAAAAATAAAAACAAAAACAAAAAAAAATATCCATGGCAACTTTCACTTAATGTTTGCTAAAGAATTTCTTTTAACTTTTCCCTCTCCCCGCGTCTTCCGCAAACATGGTAGCTTCATATTTCAAAATTTGTGGTCCTTTTTGAAGTTATTATGTTCAGACAATGTCCTCATGTACATGTTCTAAATTTATAGAATGTGGAATGTCATATTACAAGGACTTTCTCTATACGCCTATGCGATTTATTGAATTTGTCTTCAATATAAAATCTGTGATTGTGTGTCTTTTACTCATATATAGGGTTAGAAGTTTGTGTCCTTACAAGCAATTTTTAAGTTCTTTATACAATGAATAGCAAATTTGATACATTTCTGCACATATTTTATTACAGCTAAACTGATGTTACATGCAATGCAAAAAGAGTAATTTATATTCATTCCATTGTAATTTTAGTTAATTTTTATACTCAATTCAATTTGAGTTCAGCATCGAAATATAATGAAATATTTATTCATTGATTTTTCTATGTTCATTTGAATACAAGAGCAATAATAAAACTTGTAAATCGGTTTCTTTTAATAAATGAAATGAATAAACATATATAAAAATACATTTTTAAATTCAATGAATGGATATCAAAATACAAAATTATAAATAAATAAAATTAAAATACATGAAATGCTATAAAAGTTGATTAAAAATAAATAAAATCATATGGAAATTTATATAAGAACCAGCTAAAGAATTGATTTACCCTATACATCCTGCATCTGAATTAAACTGTATGTTATGCTTAACATATAGTAACTTTGGCATAAAGTTTCTGATATGTAAAAACTACTGAAAATTTATTTCACATTAAATAAAAGTTTACTCAAATCGTTAACCCTGAGTTTTGACACAACTCAGTCTACAATATAATAATAATAATAAAACTTTAAAAATATTTAACAATTTTTATTAAATATTACTTTTAACGTTGTACATGTTCTTGATAAAATTAAATGTTCTTCATAAAATTAAGGATAAGATACACTTTTAACTTAATAAACTATTGATATCTGACAAATATTGGATTTCCCTCAAATGTTTATTGTCTATGATAATAATTTCCATTATGATAATCAGATTTATAGTCATATTACTTTATACCGATTAACCATACGATTTTATAACACTTATTGCAAATGTAAAATGCATTTCCTTTTGCATTTGTAATGTAGATATTTTAATCATCTATAAGCAAACATACATTACACTTGAGTATTAACTAATGTCGGTTTCTGCATCACTTTATCAAAACGAAATGAAACCCAACGAAACGAAAGCAAAGCTAAAACCTCAAACCATCCAATTTATTTCGTTCACAGTCAAAGGACCAAAGTGGATATGCAAAGGAAGAAGTTTGCTGCAACTGAAAGTTGCCTCTAATTAAAAAGCATTTCGCGTTGAGTTTGCTACTTGTGCAAAATAATATGTATAAAGTAGAAAATTATAAAAATAAATACTGAAACACAAAGTATATGAGTGCAATGAAAAACTGAATAAAAAAGTATATATATATATGGATATATATATGTACATTTATACTATATATAATAAACAATAAGTGGCTGGATAATTGAAATCAGTTTGGGAATGCTGCTGCTCTTACTACAACTGTTGCATGCAACATGGATGGCGAAAATCGGATTATATTAAATGTGGGCGGCATAAGGTAAGTAAAATACTTTATTTATATATAATATTCTATACATATATATTCATATTACTTTCACTTATATATGCTAATAACTGCATATACATATAAAACAAAAAATATGTAAATAAGTTTAAAAAAAACTTTTATATTTTGGTTAAGGGCAAATGAAATATTTTATGTAAAATTTAAAATTTGACGAACTGCAAAAAGGTATAATTCTAATAATAATTCATACATTTTATAATATTTAAAAAAAAATATTTATTTATTGTAAAACTATTTGCATTTACGATTTAAGGTTGAAATTTTCTTGATAGTTATTTCAGCTATGTATCAATTAAATATTTGTTTTTACAAATACAAAGTTTATACCCTACTATACTTTATACTACAATAATTTAGAAAAATTACAAAATAATTATTGTTTTATTTACATATAAGCTTAGAACCACAGAAAAATTAGAAATATTCTGCAATTCAGTCTTTCATTGGGATAAAAAAATTAAAATATATTTGATTAAATATAAATTAGTTTCAAAAATATTTCTATATTTATTTGTAATTTATTATTCACTATTGACTATTTATTATTCATGATAAATTATACAGTTTTAATTATTTTAAAAGAAAATTCCAAAATGCAGCATATTTGTATCTTTCAATAGAATTGCATAGAAATAATTATATAAGCTTACTTTAAAATAACTGCAAGTTTTTAAACTAATAATAAAATATACATAAATATATATAAATCAAGGTAATTTTATAACCACAAAACAAGCCTCGATACATACATAAATATGTCGTTTGGTTAACCGCTTTGAAACATAAACTACAATAATTTGCATGTAGCATTTGTGCATTTTATTTCCAGTTGAAAGGACAATAAAAACTGATACCACTTGCAGAATTGACCGCAAATTGTGATATAATAGCGAAAGTTATTCTGGTCGGGAGTATTTGGCTCAGAAATACCTAATATTAAAATATTTTTATTAGAAATAGTTATATTATAAAACAAGTTTACCACAGAGACTAAGTCGCGGCACCCTAGGTTCGAGTCCACACTAACTATTATATTGTCTTCAGCAAACGTATTGCAATTTAACTTTGCATACCCTGTAACCAGTTTATTACAGGGTACTATCTTTAATATCATTTCCTACGTTATAGCATATATACATAAAGCTGCCATATTTTGCGATTGCAAAAAAAAAAATGCAAAATAATATAATATTATAGCTAACGTTTATATATATAGAGTGAAGCACACTTTGGTTACAGACTGAGAAGTAGTTTTGGTTTAGTTTTCGGTTTCTATAAGGAAATTTCTTTAACTTAGCCAAATATGTATATGCTTATGGCACTATTATGTTGCTATTGACTTACACATTGAAATCACTTGAAGTTGCGTTATTTTCGATCCAAATGGAAAACGGTGGGCAACTGGGGGTTTCCTTTTTGGTGGTTTTATTTTGATAGTTGGGGTAAGTGCTGCAATATGTATACATATGTCACACCACTCGAATGTTTGTTTAACCAAGCTACAAACTGTGCTACTCTATGTGCATATGTGTGTGTTATTTTCAGTTAGTTTGTATTAGTTTGTATATTTGTGTGTGTGTGTGTGTGTGTGTGCTCACTGTCAGCATAAGCGGAATGACTACGTGTCTGGGACTAGGGCTTCTGCACAAAAGGGGAAAAAATCGAGGCAAATGCCTTTGTAGCATACTTATACGGGTCAAAGATGCCGGGCTCTTTGCCATGCTGCAGCATGGCATCATGCTGTCACATCGCAGATGTTTTCAGCACAAATAATACACGCACACACCCACATTCACATACATACACACACACACATGTACCTTGCACAAAATACCAGTTACATGGGACAGCTATTTCTTTTGTATATACATATATATATTTATATATATAAAGTTCTTTGCTATTTGTTAAAGTTTCGCATTGAATGAAAGTCTGTCCTTAAAGCCAAGACTTAGAATACTTCTACATTTTATATACACTTCCAAACACTTTTATGATTTCTTCAAACGAATCTTCAGCGTTGAATAGTTGCAAGCAGAATCCTATAGATTTAGGCTTGTACGAGGCCATTGGCGAATGTTTAGTTTAATTTAGCCAAGTCTTTCTGTTGTACTAAAACTATAAGCCATGTTTGAGGTAAATATAAACCAAATATTTGTTGTTCAGAAGTTCTTAATTTCAGCTTAAAAATGGTGAATCAATTAAGTGCACTCGATTAACTAATACAGCAACAAGTAACTTATTTAACTTTCTGCTTGTTATATTGTATCAATCAAGAAATTTCATTAATAGAGCATCTAATCTGCAGCATAAGGAAAATCATTAAAAGCAAAATTTTCTTTGTTGGAAAATTTCACTTAATCATCATATGAAAATAATTCACATTTTTGTCAATCTCAATGTATTTGTCTGTAAGTCTGTGTTAGCAATGCGTGATTCTTATCATTGTGATTACGTGGTGCTCTCTTTGTCATAAAATATATATAAAAAAGAAGAAGCAGAGAAAAAAAAGCACAATGAATGGGCGTTTGATACCTAAGAGGAGGAGACAAAAACCAACAGACGGAATGGGCATGGCAATGCGAATGGGAATGGAGCTGTGGCATACATGACAGGCGCTTCGCTGCTACGCTCATCAGCTCAGACAATTGCGCTCTGATTGTATCTGTGGTACACAGCAATACACATGTACACACAAGCATATATATATACACACGAATGCAGACACATATTCACACTCACATACAGGCAATAAAGTTTATGCTGTGGTTGCTTTCAACACAAATACATTATACTTAGTGTTGGCTGTTGTTGTTGTTCTTGGTTTTGCTTTTTTTTCATCCGTTCTCGCCGTTGCTTTTTATGCGGCTAGCCTCTGCTTCTATGGCAGCTGCTCTGTTGACTGTCGACAGTCGACTGCGCTGCCCACTGTTGCTGTAGAAGCCACGCTCTGTCGTTGCGATTGCCTTTGCTTTTGAATCTTTGCTATTGTGTGCGAATTAAGCGAAATGGCTAATGAAAAGTTTAACAGTCAATAAATAAAATAGGGCGTGGCACACCAAAAAAAAAAAAAAACTAATAGAAAACATTACAAAGTGGGCGATTGCGTATATCTGAGTATGAGTATGAGGATGTGTGTGTGTGTGTGTTTAGATATCAACTGTTGACATACTTAAAGGCAAAATTCTAGTTAAATTTAAAGTTTAAATTTTTATTTAAAATTTGTTATTAAATTATATAAAATTTCCTAGTATTTAAAGAAAATAAATGAAATTTATTTTCACAATTTTATTTTAAAGAAAATTTCAATTTTGTCATCTTTACAAAGGAAAGTAATACTTTATAATATAATATTATAGACAAAGTGAGAAAGCATCGATAATGAAGCGCATATATATTTATATATATATATATATTTATTATATATTTAAAAATATATTTAATTCTTGATTTATTTTATAAATTTTATTAAGATCGTTTAATAAACCTAAAAGTTATTCAATAAATACTTTACCTTAGTTCGAGAGCAGCTCACAGCCAGCTTACAATGTGTGTGGAAGGTATGTGTATAGGTGTGTGTATAGGTGTGAGCATCAGTTGTATGTGTGTGTACTAAGAGTAAAAGGTTTTTTTAATAATATTACCTTTAAAGAATGTAATAAAATGCAATTGTTATTGGCACACAATTAAATATAAAACCATTTACCAGTTTCAATAAAATTTTGATTGCAATTAAAATTAATTAATAATTAAGTTAATTATATTTGTTATTTTATATTAATTTAAAACAGAATTCAATTAACATTAAACTTAATTAATATGCTGTTTTCAATATATATTAATTATAATGTGTTTCAAAGTGCTACTTAAAAGATTTTTTATAAATTTCTTCATTAAATTTGTTTCTTCTAAAAAATTAATTTTAATTTTATATGAAAATGGAGTGCAAAACCTTTTTAATTTTGTTTATTAATAAGCATAAATTAAGTTTATATTAAGATATTTTTTTCATTTTTTTTTTTGCTTATTGTATACATTTTTTTATGGCCTAAAAGATGTGCATTGTTGGCGGCACTTATAGCAAACATTTTGTCGTTTAACAAAAACGGCAAAGAAACTGCTGACAAGCATCCTGAAGCAGCGTCTGCCACAACAAAAAATAAAAAGAGAGACCAACAGAAAACAGAAACCAAAAAATAAGAAAAGAAAAGAAAAGAAAAATTGGTGGCATTTTAAGCGGTGAAGCAGCCGCTTAGAGCCAAGTGTCAGAAACAATGGCATAAGGCAAGCCCCAAAGACAATGCCCGTAACCATATACAAAGCAGTGGCTCATGGCTTATATATAGGGAGCAGCCTATAGTAGGCAACCGACTGCTGGCTGCAGGCTACAAGCAGAACCACAGGAGAAGGCACAGTCACTGGGTGTTAAAAGAAAACCGCAGGCAAAAAGAAGAACAACAGCTGTGCATTTGAAGTATTCCTTTACAGAGTCAATTTACTGTTTAATACCCTCTAAATTAAGGATAGTTAAACTTACTTTAAAAAGCATATTAATTCCTTAGAATATAAGCCAGAAACAATGGCAATCAAGCTATGTCAAAATATATATTACCTATGTTTACTATCTATAGGGTATTATTAGCAACAGCAGAGATATATATAATATAAGTTTTGGGTAGGCTTTTGTCACATTTCTAATACCCTTTCAAATATCCTTTGTAATACCCATTTTTACAGACTTATATGGTAAAGAGGGTAAATAAGCGTAATGAAAAACTTGAATCCTTCTTTTAATGTTTTATGTTTACTTTTGGCGGCTTTATTGTGGTTTTCTTTTTGCCTGCTAACCGAAGGAAATAGATGAAAAAAAATAAAGAAAAAGAAAACTTTTGCTGTTCGTTTTGGTGTTTTTGGTATGTTTGTCAATGTGTTGCTTACGCTTCATTAGCTTTTTGTCCTTTAATATACTTTCTAACTAAATTTCCGTTACGTATTTTCCGGCCTGTTGCCAGTCTATTAGAGGGTCTATGAACACCAATGGTAAACCACAATGAAATTACGTTTTGGTTTCTACCAAAAATTGGAAAACAATTTTTGCCGGAAATCGTAAACAATATACGATAAGTATTTGTTTCAAAAACTTTAAGGACTTTACCAAGTAGCGTATCAATTTGTCTAAAAATATTTCTATAAGATATTTTCTATTGATTTTTCACTCAGTGAAAATGAAATGCATTTGCTTTTCTTTCTCTTATATATATATATATATATATATATATATATATATCATTTAAGTAAAGCACTCAGTGTGAGGCGTTGGAAGGGGTATGTATGCTTAGGAACACAATTATTAATGTAGTATATAAGAAAATTGCAAAAAAAAGGACCTCTATTATGTTTCATTGTTCCAGTGCTCCCAAAGAGCATAGTTCCGAGAATATCTTGAGCTCTTGACAATGCGACTCTTGTCGTTAGCCTAATGTTGCAGTTAGTAACTGTGGAAACCCCATGATAGGTAGGTACACATTCAATTACATGAGAATGTGTAAAGGGTCTCGCGCAGAGGGCATTCCGAAAACCCTTTTTAATTAACTCACACAGAATGCGCGAACAAAAGATGAACAAAATAACACGGCCAAAAAAAAGAGAGGAAAAAAATGCGTTTTTATTTGCTGTAAGCAGCGGGACATGGCTAAAAGTGAAAGTCTCCCAATGGGCTGAGTAGGTTTCTACTTTTCTGAGCACAAATTTTCTTTTCCTTCTCAAATATATATAAACATACATTTATATATATATATATATGATATATATAAGGATGTTGTGCCAGCTTAGGGTTTTTGCTTTGCTTTACAAATTGTATTTCAACGGTTTTTCGCTTCATTAAAATTGCTGTTAAAATAACACACGCACAAGCGTAAACACTCACACACACACACACACACACACACACACGAAAAAACACGCAAAAGAAAATGTTGAAGGATGTGGTAAAGGAGCCAACTCTTGCACAAGGACGCTGGAGACATGTGTGCGCCAGCTGACAAGGCTTACAACATGATTTTGTGGCTGTACTCGTATATCCTGTGTATCCCTATGTTTGCCATTGTGCGTTACATAAAAAACAAGAAAGCCTCACAAATAAACACGGTCTAGAAAACTGCTGCGCCCGCAAGCAATCTACAAAATCTCCCTAAAAAAAAAAAATAAAAATAAATAAAAAACAAAATAACACCAGCAACCAGCCACAACAATGGTCCCGTTAACCCAAAACATAACGAAACGAAGTGAAAAAATTTTATAAACTTTTTCGACAACATTCTGCATGCTGTTTGTAGCATTTTCCAGCTGCATGTTTAATTAAGCCAAATGCAGAATTGAATGCGTTAAGCAAATTAACTGTTTATATTTAACAATAATACTATATATATATGTATACTATATAGTATATATAAATAGGGAGAAAATAATCAAAAAGATTTATCACAAATCTGCAGCAATATAAAATATATGTGCAAATATTTCATCAATAATTTAGTTTGAGCATTTTTATACACACGCAAACACACACATTTAACCGCTACTCGTTGCTTTATCAAGACAAAGAAAAAAAGCAATCTATATAGTCAGAAATATGATAAGATATTTGAAAATAAAGCAGCATATTTGTATACCAAATTGCACACTTGTGTTGGAAAAATCAAAGAGAATAGCTTAATGTAATGGAAAACAACAGCTGGCACTCGACTCTAAGATCCATCATCATATTTCACGCAGCTCGCTGTCAAGTTTATTACCTGTTGTCAGCTTTATGCTCGTCGTCCTTGTCAAATGCTGTAAGCCTTCAATGCTAACTAGTTGCTAAGCAAAAGGGTATAATGTTTACTCAGAGTTATATATTCATATAAGAGGTAAAAATAATAAATATTAAGTATACGCATAGTTGTTTTATTGCCTAATTTAAGCTGCTGTATTAATTGAACTGTATATATTATCTATAGGGTATCTCTTAGTCGAATACTTTTAATTAACAAATTTGACTTTTGCATACAAGTATGGCTAAGTTTCAAATGTATTCTAAGTATGGGTAATGTATGCTATAAAGCATATGTGCACTTGTGCAACGAGTACAGGAGGTATCGAGTCGTGTTGCATGTTGTTGTTATTGTAGACTTTTGTTTGTTTGGCTTGTGTTTATTTTGTGTTGTTTGCTGTTTACAGTTTACAGTTTACAGTTTACAGTTTACAGCGTCTAGTGCTGTGCGGTTGGCATATATGCAAATATTTGCAACAGTTAATAGCCAAGAGCGTTGCAATGCCAATTCATCAGTTGCGTCTAGCGTCTAGCCTCATGATGCCTCACAGCATTGCCGCAACATATATAAGGCGCTGCAGTTTCATTTACATCCACATAGCCCCACCCACACCTACACACACTCACATCCATATGGCCTTCACTTTCGCTTTGTTCACATTTCCGTATCCGCATCCGCCAAATGGCGCATGCATTTGCAACATGTGTAAACAACAATAACAACAACCATAACAACAACAACAATCCATCGAAAGAAACTGAATATAAAAAAAAAGAGAAAGAAAACGAGAACCTAAAACACGAAGGATGCAGCGCTGCATTTTATGCTCACATTCCGCTGCAGCGTCAAAAGCCTTTTTATCCTGCTCGTCAGTTGCATTAAGTAAGAAACTCAGCACTTACATACCCTTACACTGGGGTATACTTCCTCCTCCATACAGTTTCTTACTTACTCCATTCATATACCATCAGATACTTAACAGTTTATATTTTCTATATCTTCAGATTACCATTTATAGCTATAGCGATTTCTATAGTTGATATCATTCTATATGTTTCGATCTTGAATACCTATAGACATATAGCTGATATATTTGATACAAGTTGCATCATGTTTTGTACAAGTTGTGCAATTCATGAAATGGTTGTTGTTGCAACCATAAAATGCTGCATTGGATACAAAACTGCTAAATCGGCTTAACTACGGCTATAAGCGTCAGCTTCTGCCCGGGAGGACCACTTTGTGCTGACACATACGACTAGCGTATCGATAGGTACTTACTTTATATTAGGTTAAGTGCGATGCACACCCGTACACACACACACACACACACTCATATATATATATAAAGAGATGTACTCATATTCCACATGCCTGCGAGTGCACTCGTCCCTAGGTGCATACTCTAACAATGTGCATCTTACGCTTTCACTCAATTTGATACTTGAATTCCCTTTCTCCGGTATTCCATATGATAAACTATGAAAGTTGACTAAGTGCCCAAACAGTGGAATTCTGATAGCTTACCGTTATGATGTGGAACCTGCCGCTAAGCAGACTATAAATATTGTCATTCCTTTCAGCATAAAATGTTAGCTTCAACCAAGTTAAACATTTATGCCTTAATGTGCTTGGCTTTCTACTCACTTGCAACATGTCCTTAGCAATTTCCTCAACAACCATAGTGTTGCTGTTTTTTCTTTCATTTTAACTTACTTTTGGTTTTCAGATCCATAAGCATTTAATATAGTGTTGCAACAGCGAATTGCTGCTGCTTATATGTTAACAACAAGGAAGGCAGCAAATTAGCCAACTCGATGCAGTTCTTTTGATGTTCTTTGTAAGCCTTGTTGCAACTACATAATGATGTCAGTTGATTAGTTATGGCGATTGGTCAAAGGCGTTGAATAACTACCCTAGGGAAAGTGGTTAGAACGGAACCACGAATTATATATACTTCTTTACTAGGATATATCAGACTAAGATCTAATATATAATAAAACAACTTCAATGTTGGTTAAAAAGTCTAAATAAAGGTCAACTACATAGTCTAAATATAGCATTAAGTATAGCATATGATACAAAGTATGGTAACATTTATCTGAATTAATAGTAGATAATAAAGTTTATACAGAGTTGATAGAAACGAATGGTTGAAAGAACTGGGCAAATAAATCAGTAAACGTTGTATCACAGCTCGACGCATCCTTAACACACATCTAGCCACAGTGGAAGACAATGAAAAATGCTGTTGCTGTATGTGACTGAATGGCGGACGTGACAATACGGTCTTAGTTACTGATGCTGATAAAGAGAGAAAAGAGAGAGAGAGAGAGAGAGACAGAATAGTTCTTTCTGTGTTAGCTAGTTGTACTTAAACTTAAAGTAATCAAAGTCCTTATCCATATATATTATCCTTATGTATTGTAATTATGATAAAGTTGTTAAATATTTTTACAGGGTATAATAGAGTCTTAACTGTCATGACTTGCACTTCTCTTCCCCCATTCGTCCCACTGGATTAGACACATTTAGTGCGCATTAAGCGTTCTATACTGAAAAATGATTTTCAATTATGCTTTCTGCCTCTGAGTCCTTTCACTTTGGCTTTGGCTGAAACGAGTATTTGTAACGGTCTGATGTACCTACCTGGTGCACACGACTCATTGCGCACGGTTGCGCTTTGGACAAGTCCCAAGCCTTTACTGCGTGTCCTCTTCCTTCTGTTCGGTTCCAACATGGCAAGTGGCTATTTGAAATCATTTACAATTTTTATAGCTTACATTGATGGAATTTTTAGTTGGCGGTTGGATAGTGTTTCATATTTGAATATGCATGAAATTGGCATTGTTAAAATCAATTTAAAATGCTGCTACGAAAGCAATTTCATGTACTCCATGTACCATGTGCCATATATAAAATAATGGTTTAAAGAGGGGGGTGGGGGGTATATATATATTTAAATATATTGCATTTGGTATTGGTTGATGCAAATGTTTAAATGGCGTAAAAACTACTGAAGTGGAATAAAGTTAAATAAATTTTTGCCTAAGCGACTATCAGCTACCCTGCACTTGGTTTCACTTTGAATGACTTCAATGTGAATAAATAAATCTTAACATATTCATTATCATTTTTCAACCATATTTTGTATGTTCAGTGAAATCTTATATATATTTTATAAACATAAGTTCTTTATATTAGACTAACAATAGGTATCTACAGGATATATAATATTATTCAGTTAACGAACAAATTGTAAAAAAATGGCATAAAAATAAATTATACTCGAACGAGTTAGTTTTGCTTGAAATTATTTACAATATGAATAGATTCTTTTTTGGTATCAAAAGTGGCTTTAATATGTTTTTAAATAATTAATTTAATACCTAAAAATAAAGAAAGAAAATAACACAAGACTCCATGCAAGTTTTAAAGCACCTGCAATCTATCTTGTAAGTTTGTGTAAATTAAATAACCCAAAAGCAGTTTGTATCTACTGCTGGATTAGTGTCTAACAAGAAGAAACAATTTACTGCCTCTTATAAAGAGGCAAGAGACAAATTTTATATAAATTGTAAGCAAATGCTTTTATACAGTATAATTTTGTAAAAAAAAAACAACAACAAGAAAACTAAATAAACTGCAACTTTTGCAGAGACCGCAAAGCACTTGACACGCTCAGCTGCTGTCCAATATCCTTTTAGTCGTTTAGCACATACTTTGGACGATAGATGAAGGTTTTCCTATATATATATATATATTCAGTTGCCTTCCTGTTGTGGCGCAACTTTGTGTGTGTTTGTTTATGTGTAGTGTGCATGAATCACCGGAGGCAACTGTTGGATAACCACAAACTCGTTAAAGACGAAACCTGGCCAATGGAAATTACATTAGCCAATGGCAATAAAAATGGATAAAAAGGGTTTCTATAATTTTATGCACATTTATATAAGAGGAAAACGGAAATATCAAATCCCACAGGGTGCATATATATTCATAATCTATATCAAAGCTAAGAGTAATATATATGCATGATTTTCACATCGATTTAGAATGTCACATTCCATTTCGATAATACTATATATCTTACTTGAACTTATGACCAAGTTGAGTAAAGGAAACAGTTATTTTATTTTCTTAAACAAATTTATTAGAATAGTTAGTTACAACTGCATTAAACTGGTATTATCTAACGATTAATGTAGAATGTTAAATGCAAATTGTTTTCAGATTGAGGCAGGTGTTTAGGAGTTCTTCTGTGGCACCTTGACAATGACACTTTTAACCTCTGTGTAGTTGGAGAGAGCGTATTCACCATTCTCGCGACCATGTCCGGACATTTTGTAGCCACCGAAAGGAGCCTGGGCTGACAGTGCATTATAGGTGTTGACCCAAACGGTACCGGCACGTAGACCACCAACAATGTAGTTAGCTTTGTCCAAATCCTTGGTGAAGACAGCGGCAGCCAGGCCATATTCCGAATTGTTGGCACGCTCAATAACTTCATCGAGTTTCTTGAAGCGAATAATTTGTTGCACAGGACCAAAAATTTCCTCACGAGCAATGGTCATATCATCCTGAACATTGGCAAATACTGTGGGTTCTACGAAGTAGCCTGATGTACCCTCGACACGACTGCCACCGGCAACCAGCTTAGCACCTTGATCCTTGCCAGTTTCGATGAAACCCAATATTTTGTCCATTTGCTCTTTGTCTACCTGTGGGCCTTGCTCGATTTTTAAGTCGAATGGATCTCCCACGGTGCGTTTTTTTGCGCGCTCTGCACTGCGTTCCACAAACTCATCGTAGATTTTATCTTCAACAAAAGTACGAGAGCCGGCACAACAGCACTGTCCCATGTTAAAGAAGAGACCGAAATGTGAAGTCTCTACGGCATAATCTAGGTCAGAATCAGACAGTACAATATTGGGCGACTTGCCGCCAAGCTCGAGGGTAACACGTTTCAGGTTAGTGTTGCCGGAGGCCTGCTGAATCAACTTGCCAACTTCTGTGGAGCCAGTAAAAGCAACTTTGTCGACATCGCAGTGATTGGCCAGTGCTGCGCCTGCACCACCAAACCCGGGAACAACGTTTACAACACCCTCGGGGAAACAAGCTTCCTTTACCAGCTGAGCCATGTAAAGTGCTGTTAAACTAGTCTGCTCAGCAGGCTTCAGGACAATCGTGTTGCCAGTTGCCAGTGCTGGACCCAGTTTCCAAGCCATCATCAAAATGGGGAAGTTCCAAGGTATAATCTGAGCGCATACGCCCACGGGTTCGTGACGTGTGTAGGTAAAGAACTCACCGTCCATAGGGATCGTTTTACCGTGATTTTTGTCTGCCCATCCGGCAAAGTAACGCAGATTCTTAATGGCCATCGGCAAATCTACGTTGTATGACATACTGTAGGGTTTGCCATTGTCCAGAGTCTCCAAGCTCTAAGCAACACATAAAGACAACCATAATTATTGAGAAGGACCAATTTATATGTATAGTTTAATTACTTACAGCCAAGTAGACCTGGTCACGTTCCATCAGATCGGCCAGACGGTAGAGCAAACGTCCACGGTCCGAAGCATCCATGCGACGCCATGGAGAGCCCAACCTTTGGTAAAACGAAAAACCAAATTAAAATAAATAAATAAGTTTGATAGCTTCAATTGATTTCTGAATAAAATAATGAATAAAAAAGCCTATAATTCATGTATCTTTCTGTGCTCTAACTAGAAGCATATCGATGCCATGCTTGACTATAAAAAGCCCTTAACTTTTCTATACTTAGACATATCGCTGTACTTACTTAAAAGCATCGCGTGCTGCTTTTACAGCAAAGTCAATGTCCTCCTTCCCGGCAGATTGCACTTCGGCAATGGTTTGCTCTGTAGCAGGGTTAATGGAAGGAAAGGTCTGGCCCGTTTTACTCTTATGCCATTCATTGTTGATGAAGAGCTGCACAATATTTCAAATATAAAAATAAATTAAATACATATCTATATAAGATATCTACTTATCTAGTTACTGTATAAATTGAGTAAATATAAATAATTGGTGTGAATATAAAATAAGTAATTTTGTGGAACCGTTATCTGATTATAACTAAAGCACTGATAAATGAGATTAGGCATTAAGTTTAGTGAAAGTAGATATTATTCTGATTTCTTATCGCATTATTATATTAGATTACAAATACTTGTGTAGATACCGTTTATATATAAATATATGCAGCAAATCTAAAAATGATGTATGTATGGACAAAACTTGTTTTTTTTATGCTTTTCTATATGGAAGAATCTAATAGAACTAAATACAATTTAAGCTTATTGTATGTATGTACATTATATTCATACAACCGGCTGCTTACACTCAAACTTATAAGAGAATTTACTTAAAGCAAATAAAATATATAAGAGCTGAAGCTTTAAGAGAAGCATAGCGTAGCTCTGCGGCCCATACACCCCTATTGCGATCTTTTTATGTGTTGATGTTGATGCTATGCCGCGGATAAGCTTTTTTTTATTGAAGTAAACGAATCTTTATTATTAAGCATTCATAGTCGATAAAAAAAATAAATAATAAGATAATAAAATATGGAAACATATTTTTGTACTCAATATTACTATATGAGATTTACTAGAAATAAACGTGAATGGGCCGCACGTAAATGATCAAAGAGAGCGTCACACAATGCCAAGACCAAGAGCCGGTAGATAATAACAAAACTTTGTATTTTGCTTTTGCTTGTTTTCGCCGGCTGCACGTCCACCACATTCGATAACAAAAGACACACGATTTGCACGTACCTATTTATACATATATGTAAATTTGTGTATAACTAATTTATCTACATCTATTTGTAATTAATGCTAAATTTGGAACTTAATATGGATTTTATAACTTTTTGTTAATAGTGTAAAAGCTTTATCATTGTGACTTGCACTTTCTACAGAACCTTAAGTGATTTTAAACTAGCGGCACAAAGAATGCTGCAAGAAAAGGTGATAAGAAAATGAAGAGCAGCTGCGTTCATTCAAGGTCAAGCAGAACGTCACAAAGGAAAAGTAACACACAAACATACATACTCTTTAGATAATCGTTCGACACTTTTAAGCTTATTTTAAACAATCTATACCTAGAGATAACATATGTTTAGGTATATAAAAATATTTTAAAGAGTTACTTACACCGGTATAGAGCACGTCCGGCGTGGTCTGGGGTTGCGGCATTGCCGAGTAGGCTGCTGCACCAGTAAACTTCTTGCATTCTGCACGCAATAATGCACCAGTTTTTAATAGACGCAACATTATAAAATGTATTTTATAAACAAAATTAAAAATACAAAGAAAACAAATTAAATTTTTGCGATTAACAAAAGCAACGCGTGCTTATCGCTCAGTTGTCGAATAGAAACTGGGCGCATCCACTTAGACATTTTGTGCGATATTTATTTTTTAGCTTTATGTGCTTAAAGAGCAAAGCTTGCTCTTTCCAATTTTTGTACCCTCTCACTGTCTCTCTCGCACTTTCAGACATAAACACTCTGTTTTTGCCAGTCTATCGATATCACACACACATGTAAAAAAAAAGATTCCTTCATATGTGTGCATTTAATAGAATAAAACTTGAAAGCGTCAAAGCAATAATTTGAAGTAGAGTTGCCAGACTAGTTATTTAGCGACTGAATCTAGAAATTTGTATTTTTATATATATATTATTCGTTGCCCATTAAAAGTTATTTAATCAAACTTATTCCTTTTTTCTATATATAAATTTGGATGGATATATATTTCCAAGGAATGGCTTAAAATGGCAAAATGGCTTTGTGGCTGATAGCATTATCAGAAAACTAGTGACTGGGTCACTTTCCAAGTTGCTAGATTCATTCACTAATTAGCTGATCTGAGCAACCCTGTCATACTTTGATGTAACGGCACTTCAAGTTTTCAATGACTTGTGGGTTTTGCATTAAGTTTAAGCATTAGATAAAAAAATATTTTTGAAAAATGAGTTTACATGATGAAAGCTTTCCTACTGATGAATTTTTTGATATGTTAAACGTATCGGAAAATTGTAAAACTCCCCACTTGCATCGGCAAGCAAGTGTATGCTTGGATATCTATGAACCTAATAAATGTACACACAATTCTTCGCGATTTCTAAATAGTGAATTCTCAGAAAATATCTACTCCAGCGAACCACTGAGCCTTGAAAACGACCATGAGGGTACAAAACCTGGTAAGTCTGAAACCAAAGGAAATAATGAAATTTTGGACACATCTATTCCTATTCGAGTAGAGCAACACAATCACACAAACTCACAGTTGGGAAGCTCACGATCTAGCAAAGCTGTTTCCTATCAGGATATACATTCTGAATATACTAAGCGTCGTTACAAACATGTGACCAGCAAGGTTAAGAAATATATTGCCGATCTACATGCCCAAGGAAAGAAACGAGATAACCCCTCGAGTACATTTCAACGACATCGATCAATGCCAGAGTGCTTAACACCGCGTGCCGGAGCCGATGAGCAACAAAAACTGGATGAATCTTTATCTCTAGTTTATAGCAGTGCAACGGACACACATACGCGAGATGAAAGCTACGAACAAATTCTGAGCGAAAAGGAACGTTTACAATGCTATATAAATTATTTGGAAACAAGGCTAGATAAAAAGATCAGCGATAATATTGTTTTGAGGAAAAACTTTGAAGCTGCACGTGATGAACTCACAGATTACAAGGATAAGATAAGAGTTAAAGGGGCAATTTCATCTACTGTCGATTCTATGTGCCCTGTTATGTTCTGCCCGACATATGACAGATTAAATATTGCAAAGGCCACTCAAACAGAATTGACAGCAGAAGACTTTCCAAATCTATCTGATCTAACGCACTTACCTAGCATTGCCTCTAACGCGACACCACATCCAAATATTAATATCTATGATATTACATATGATAGCAGCGTTGGTTCTATTGAAATACCACTGCTCAGTGTCCCGCCCGCAGCTCGTCAACGAAGCTCATGTAAACCTATCATAGCAGGAAGCAATGTAAAGCCACTTGCA
The DNA here is from genome assembly GCA_037044455.1 of Zygothrica quintamaculata. NCBI lineage: Eukaryota > Metazoa > Arthropoda > Insecta > Diptera > Drosophilidae > Zygothrica > Zygothrica quintamaculata. Next base: position 57,218 of record JBAMBS010001599.1, on the reverse strand, counting down.
TTAAACTTTAGTAATGATAGCGCTGCAAATGGTAATGAGATATTGCTTAATGTTTTTACTTATTATTTAATTAAATATTATTTCAGTTAAATGTGACAATAATAAAAATCTGCTATCAACAAATTCAAATCAGATTGCCACTAACAATTCAAGGAGCAGTCAACCAAGTAGCAACGACTCTGCTATTGATATTGAGGGTCATGATCGTTCTCCGCAAGATATCTATCCGAATCAGGCAATAAGAATTACCTGTCAGACGGTTTCCCTCCAAGCGTTTAATACAAGTAGCAGCACGCAAACCAATCCCTTACAAGATATATCTATTAAGACTAATCGCAATGTAGGGCGCAAAAGAAAATCACTTGCTAAACGCATGTTACGGTTTATTGGACCCTGTGCACATTGCGATGATGCAAATGAAACAATAGTCAGCAGTAACGTTACATATACAGCCGTTAATCCACTGCTCGCTAATGATTCCAGTCTTTCTCATAATGCCCCTTAACATAATTAATAATTTTTCATTTTTGTTTTATATGTTATAGTTCTAGTACGTTAACGCCGGCGTTTACATTTTTGTCAACTTTTTAATTATACTTTAGTTTCTTCAATGTGGCAGTATTTTGATTAAGTTATTGTTCACTTTAATTGTTTATTTGTTTAAGATATAGTTTCAATTATTGTATTATATTATTGTATTCTATTCTATTATTGTATTTTAAAATCGTTTATAAAGCAATTATTGCTTACAAACTGCATTTGTTGTTGAATTTTTTACATTACATTTTAACATCGATAAGCGAAATTACGATATGCCGCCTAGATCAGCTATTAACCCTTTATAGCGCAGTGTTGCAGATCTGCAACACACCGTTTAGAAGCCATTATCTTACAGTGTGTAATGCAAATTTTAAAAAAAAATAATTTATTGCTATTTAGAAATAATGATTTTATTAAAAAAAAATACTGGTCACTCTTAATTATGCCAAAGAACCCAAGAATAATTATTTTTCCCGTGACTTTTGTAAATTCTAAAAACTTGAACTTTTGTGCAGTTTTTTGTTTTTTAAAAAAAATATTAAAAAACAATTGTTTAATTGAAACTATTGAAAATTATTAACAGGTATATATTATATTTTTTATATATTGTCGAATATTGGTAATTGGTCCATTAGATCCCGAGAAAATCAGCAATTTAGCTGTGTTAAACACACAGTTTTTCTTGAAAAAAAATTAGTAAAACCGAAATTAAAAAAAAAAATAAGAGAAGTTAATTATATTGTAATAATTTAAAAAAACATGTTGCTCTTATTTATTTTAAAAACAGAGTTAATTTTTTTCATATTCAGTTAACAGTCTAAAAAGAACTATTCTTTATTTACGTTGTGAATTTTGTAATAGATTAAATAAAAAACAAAGAAGTTATTCCAACATTAAGCATCGCTCAAGCTTTGAAGGTATAGACATTTCATTTGGAATCATATATCAATAAACTTGTATTGCTCTCTATAATATATAGAGTATAAGTATAATCTCATTCTAATAAAATGTACTATGTATCAGAGAAGCTAAAAGAGTTCCTAAGAATTAGATAAATACCTCAGCATATTGCGTATTTAAGTTTTGTTTCCCAAAAGGGTTTGTTGATGGGTATGAAACGGAAAGAATAATAACAATAGCCCTTTTCTGTTTACAGCTGTACAAAAGAATATTTAAATTATAAGTAAATAAATAAATATTCAACTTAAGGCAACTTTAAAGTCAGGCATACTCGAGCAGGCTAACTCTGCACTAGCTGCCTAATTAGATTTGACATACATTGAGAATTTTGTACGCGATATTTTCTATGAGTATTGTGGAAGAGAAAATAAAATAACATTATTCTCATTGGAGTATTGGTAAAATAAAGATTTATGTATAAATGATGAAAAAATATATTGGCATCGTAACAATATAGAAATTGACAAAGTTTATTTTATTATATTCAAAAGCAATTACAGTAGAAAAATGGATTTTAGTAAAAGAAAATCCGTTTGCATTCAATTTTTTCAATTTAGATATGTCTAATTGTCAGACTCAATTACTATTATCGAAATGCCCCAATAAACCTGAATGGAGATTATTTTGCATTGTTCCAATTGAAGTTGTTGTGGTTTGTTGTTGTCGTTGTTGTTGTTGTTGTTCCTGTTAACACTCGCATGAAATATTTAATTTATTCAGCAAAAACTGCATATGGATAAATCCGGAACGTAGAAGCAACCAAAATGTCAATACGCATAAAATGTAATATACACATTTTGGCCAAACTGTCCGAGAGGCCATACAAATTAGTATCAGAGGTCCTTATAAATGTGTAATTGAATCAATATTAATTAGTTGAAAGCAATATGAATTGACTCTAATTACGAATATATATACATATGTAGTATATCTTTTGGTGGAAATTGCTAATATATAACATTTAGTGTTTGGTCTGTTAACTTGTTGGCAAATAAGCAATAAGGTCGTAAGGACATTGTTTAAACAAAGCTATTAAGTAAAAGTCATTGTATTTGTATTAGAATTTGTATGTACCGAATGCATTTTATTTAGAATCTAATAAGAAATTATGTAAAGAGTTTATATATATATATATATTTTGTATATACATGTGGATATAACGATACTATGTACTTGTTTATATATATATATATATTAAACAGATATGGGTAAAATCACGATATGTATGCATAGTGGTGAGGGGTACGGTGGGGGGGAGTGAAAAATGAAAGGTCAGCTGAAAAGTTAATATGTATGCAAACGGCTTATGGCCGGATTTACTTACACTTCGTATGTCCTTGTCCATTCCCTCCCACTTGTGGGGTAATTTTTTATCACCGACAGGAAGAAGAAACCCGACCGTACCGACATATTTGGTAAATTTTGTTTCTTCTTCTTCTTTTTTTTGTGTTTCTCGCTTTAATGGTAAATGCGAAAGGGTCAAGCAAACACAGCAAACACAACACACAAGGTTAAAAGAGTTATGTCAATGGTAATTTGTAAAGTTATTATGACATAAATGGCAGTTACGTTGGGCTAACGGGGCGTATGCGTAGTGCAGCTAATTCATATGCAAATTTATAAAAATTTATAAAAAGAAATGTTCTCTTTTCTTGCTTTTGCCAATCGTTGCAGATATGAAACCTATAAGGCCACACTTAAGAAAATTCCTGCAACGCGTCTCTCACGTCTGACCGAAGCCTTGGCCAACTATGATCCAGTGCTCAATGAGTATTTCTTTGATCGCCATCCCGGTGTCTTTACCCAAATACTCAACTACTACAGGTAAGTAAAGCTACTCACTACCATTAGAATTCCAATTGTATGGGTTAACTTAATATGTATGTCAGTTTTAACATTTTAAAAATATAAAGAATACTTAATGACAACTCAAGTTTTGAAGTGCAAAGTTAAACAGAATTAGAATTGAGTTTTTTAAAGAAAGACAAGAGCCATTCGTTAGGAAAGATAAATTGAAATTGTGCGGGCCATTTTCTCCATGGCTTATTTAAGTTACTTAAAATTAATGACAAGCGGCTTTGTTTACTCCTCTTAGCCCTTACCCCAGGGAGATGAATTTGTTAAAAGTATCTGATACTCATTTCCAGCTGACTGCTTTACAGCTGAGTTTTAGGGATTTGTCGACAATTAGTGCTAAGTGTCTGGTAGGTTCCATAAAACTTGACTCTCTAACATATAACATAATTATACAGTTAAGTACTGCAACGAAAGGATATTCTGTTGAAGAGTTATGCCAATGGCATAAATTTAAAGTAAAATTTGCTGCAGTCTAACAAAAGCAACAGCAAAATTGATTTGAAAATAAAACCAAAACAGATTTCAAACGATTTTGTTGGTTTAGTTATATAAACAAAATGAATCTAACGCATTTAATAGATTCTGAATAATAAATTGGACTGAACCTTTTTTTTTTTTTTGATCCCCAGCATATTTAAAGCTGAACTGATTTTTTAAACAGAATTTACAAAAATAACAAAAAACAAAAAAAAAATAAATAATAATGGAAAATCCCTTAACAATAAGATTTTTTTAAGGTTTTCCCCTTAGGTTATTGTTGTTTTTAAATTTTTTTAATTTATCGAAATATATTGCGAATATATTTTTGGTTTATTGTTGTTTTGATGCACCCGTTTTTGCTTTAAAGCTGGAGAATTATATATATACAGTTTGACTGGGTACGAAAATTGGTTATATTTGTGTTATAACTGGGTAAATAGCAGAGCAATGCATTCACATATCAAAAAGTTTAACATGAAAAAGCAAAAGCAAACATACGCATACGAAGGATAATACGATGTGCATAATAAAATCCACAATTCACATGTCCACCATCATTCATAGCAGCCTTGAGCCTCTGTTCTGCTCTGGTGCCGCCTCTCTCTCTCTCTTACTCTCTTGCTCTGCAGTATAGTTTGAGTATTTTTAGTTTGGCTATTTTTTTGGTCCATTCAACATGCACAATACGGAACGTGAAATGATTTGAAGGCAGGCAAAGAGCAACGCAACAAAAGAAGACAGCAAAAGGAAAAAATAAAAAGAAATAAAAAAAGCAAAATAAAATATGCATAAAAAGAACTGTAAGGATGCATATCACACGTAGCGTGTATATTTCACATATGGCCATGTCAGACAGGACACCCAAAAATATAAAAGATGGGCAAAGGGATAACGCCGACACGGGGAACGATTACTTTCATTTCAAATAGTCAGAGCACAGTTCACAACTGTCCAGTAGCTGATATAGTATTACAACTGCGGACAAGCAAGTGTCCTTGGACCAACAGTAGACTCCACCTTCATGCCACTGCAGCATTCTACATGTTTTACATCATACCATACGCACCTGCAGCTTTTTGCTGCAATTTGCACACCAAAACATGAAGAAACAAACAAAAAGACTAAAAAACCTGCACACCTGCAGAGGTCATAAAGAAACAATGGGATTATTGTTGAGACCGTGGAAAGTTGGTAACGTTTGTGTCCAAATATGAATTGGTCTTTTACGAGTATGTAAATTCATGTATCACCTGCCATTGTTAGTATGCCCAAGCTCTTGGCTTTACTCCATAATAAATACCTTTCTCAGAATTGGCAATTTGTAATCGAGGAATCAAGAACTTAAAGAAACTCTTAACAGAATTAGTATAGGAATAAAGTTAGAGCTGTTATTTATTGTTAATTTGCAACATTTACTTAAAGAACTGGTAAGCTACACTATCCGACGGACGTCTGTGGTCCTCTCTTCGAGGAAGAACTTGAGTTCTGGGGTCTTGACTCAAATCAGGTGGAGCCATGTTGCTGGTCAACGTACAGCATACATCGCGACACGCAAGTGAGTATTCCTATAAGTTGGATAACTGAAGGATATGCATAATGATAGTGATAATTTGATTTACAGAACACTTTAGCCATATTAGATAAACTAGATATTGAAAATGAGAAACCAACAGAGGAGCAAATAGCACGTCTGTTTGGCTTCGAGGAGGCTTTAAGCAATGGCGAGCTTAATTGTTGGCAACGTCTAAAGCCTAAAATTTGGGCCATGTTCGATGAGCCATCAAGCTCAACGGGCGCCAAGGTTATTATATAAGACTAATTAAATAAATAAATAAATAAAATAAATAATATATTTACAGTTTGTTGCTGGCATGTCGGTATTTTTTATATTTGTTTCTGTGATATCATTCTGCCTGAAAACTCATCCTGGTTTTCGCGTGGATTTGCCCACCAGCTACAGCGGCGGGGCCGCAGGTACGCCTATACTTAATCACAATCCACTGGCCCCGCCCATACCTCAGCAAAATGCACAACAACAGCAACATCATCAGTACCATCAGCACAGCATAACGCCACCTAGCGGCAGCATTGGTCCAACATTTCGTGTCACGAATTATACAAGCTACAGCAGCGGTAATCTTAGCTCTGCCCAAGCTACGCCCATAGCAACTATCAAGGGCAACCTGCAACGTCAGCGACTGAAACGAGAATTGAATGGAAGCACGTTGAATGATTTTATTGAGCAAAAGCTTCTGGGACACAATGGACGCAGGCAGCACGGTTGGATCGAGACCTATGGCCAACCCCACAAGGCCTTCTTCTACGTTGAGCTGGTGTGCAATGTGTGGTTCTTCATTGAAGTTGTCATAAGACTAATTGTAGGTATATTTTAGGCTCTAGGGTTCAGCTCTCAATTGATTTGTGCATATTTTCATTTATCATTTGACAGGTGTCGCCCAATCTGTGGCAGTTCATCAAGTCTCCAGTGAATATTATTGACTTTACGGCCACGCTAAGCTTCTACACAGATGTCATGCAGCGCATGGGAGAGTATACAGGCCTGCTGGAGGCATTTTCAATCGTTCGCATTATGCGTCTCTTTAAGCTAACAAGGCACTCACCAGGACTGCGCATACTCATTCATACATTTAAGGCATCGGCCAAGGAATTGACTCTACTCGTATTTTTCCTTGTCCTGGGCATTGTCTTCTTTGCCAGTCTGGCATATTATGCCGAAAAGTTACAGGTTCGATTTGATATCTTAACGTTTGATTTATTGATACATTTGGCCAGGAAGTCAGTAAGGAAAACGATTCTGTTATCCTCAATCTCAGTTTGCATTCGTATTCCTATATCTGTGATAGGTTTTTTAGTGGGTTGTTTTAATGGTTTACCAATATATATATATATATATATATATAAATCACAAAGTTTTTTCTGAAGCCCAACTATCATCCTTTGAATTACGCCATTTAAATTTAGTAAATAACACAATGATTTTTTTTCTCCTGGCAGGATAATCCTGACAACCAATTCAAGAGCATACCATTGGGATTATGGTGGGCTATCGTTACAATGACCACTGTGGGCTATGGCGATGTGGCGCCTAAAACCTATCCAGGCATGTTTGTAGGTGCCCTATGCGCATTGGCTGGTGTCCTGACCATAGCATTACCCGTACCTGTTATTGTTAGCAATTTCTCAATGTTCTATTCGCACACACAGGTAAGTCACAACAATGCAACGGTAAGTCAACTGGTATCAATTCTACATATTCCTGAAAACTCTTTAAGGCCCGCTCCAAGCTGCCAAAGAAACGACGTCGTGTGCTGCCCGTGGAGCAGCCACGTCGCAAGCGAGAGCCCCCAGCGCCACATCGTGGCCGGACCAATGCCATCAAATCGACACCACCAACAGTGGCTGGTGTTGTCGCTACCAACACAGCAGCTCAGGCACCCACACCCATGTTCAAGGATCCATTCGGCAGTGCAAAAATTGGTAAGTTTCTCTCTCTCTCTTACACACAACTTCTAACTTTTACATGCTGCTGCCTATTAAATTTTATATTTTATTCACACAGTGCCAGCCGTGGCACAGTGGTAGTTGCTAAAATTTGATTATAATTTGTTGTTGTTTATCGTTGTTGCTTCTACTTCTTTTTTATCTTCTTTTTTTTTTTTGTTGTGCAGCTGTTTAAGGCAGCAACAGCAACAGCAACAGCAACAGCAACAACCACTGCCAACATCCAACAGTTCACTGTCAACACAAGCATACAGAAAACTACAGGCTACACGACAGACAACTTAACTTTGTTAACACTCTTACACACACACACACACACACACACACATGCAGACCACACACTTATACACAGACACAATGCATGCAGAGCTGCTGTTTGTTGCACTCCCCAGAGAGTAAACTAATTTTATTCAATTTATTGTTTAATTATTTTATTATTTCTCTACCCTTTTATAAGCCATTGAAGCAGCTGTTCTCATCTCTCAGCCTCATCTGAAATTTCCTTCTGTCCCAGGAGTCTTGCCTCAAACATAAAGTTAAACAAGTTGTTTATTATGTATAGCCGCAGATTGAATTATTAGTTAATAGAGAGAGACACGAACATATAGCAGAAATTAGTCTTAGTTAACTATAGTCTGTTTATATATATGTTTGTTACCATCAGTAAAGTTCAATGATTAGTATCAATAGTTAAGTACTGTAAACAGTTAGAAGACTTCTAACGGACATTTCCAATTCGCCCACATCTCCCTTAGACACAAAACTTCTGTGTTAATATGGAATTTCGGTATTTCTCGAAATATTTTTAACTCACTTTAATGGAAACCCTTTTATCCGGACGTGTGCGATGTCTTAAACTGTCTTAGCCGGACGTGAAACCCTAAGCAACGGACGTGAACAATTAAGAGTCGGGCAAAAAATATACTTTGAAAAAAAAAAGAAAAAAAAGCAAATTAATAATGGCAAATTTTATAAAAATTTGAGCCTAATAATGATCTTTTCTTAACTTAATTTAAGTTAATTTTGTTAATAATATACAATTTATTTCGTCTTTAAATAGTTTGTTTTTAAATAAACATTTCGTTTTAAACTAAATGGAATTTGTATTGAAAATAAATTCTATTTAAACTAAACATTCTTAAGGACATAATATTATCAGGATTTTAGTGTAGTTTGGTTAGGAGTTAGATAAATTTACCCGTAGGGTTAGCTGCTGTAAACAACTTATGTAATTGTTGTATTTGTTTTTTGTTGATTTATTTATATTTGATTTATCTAAATTTTGTTATTTTATTATTATTCCATTCATACACACACACACACACGCCCGAAGATATACGTGTGTGTGTGTTATTTATTTGTCTGATTTTCGTAGATTGGAAATTTTATTAATGTTTGCAATAATTTTAATGTTGCTTTGTATTTGATGTTTAATGTTTTTATATTGTTTGCTTGTAATTTCTATTAAAATATGAAAAAAAAACTATTTTGTTTTCTCACCTTTTGTTTTATTCTAACTTAATGTGTGTACGTGTGTGTGTTTGTGTTGAAAATGTAACTGTAACTGTAACCGTGTAATTGTAACTGTAACTGTAACTGTAACTGTAACTACCAATATATGTGTGTCAGGCAATGTGAACGGAGTGAATGTCATTGGCCTGCATCTGCACAGGCCGCCAACAACGACCTGCGCGGCCAACTGCCACACCCAAACCCACGCTTATAATTACGCCCACGGTCATGGTCAAGCTCAGTGTCATGGCCTTGAGCCACAGACGACAACGCTCAACGCGTGCACCACAGCAACAACGACGCTGCCACAGCCCTTGCTGCTGTCCGCCGCTGCTGCTGGCCCCTCGTTTATCAGTTGTAAGTGTTGTCTTGTTGTTGTCTTCTTGTCCAGACTTTTTCTTTCTTTCTTTATCTCTACGCATATTTGTATCTTCTTCTTCTTCTTAATATTCTACTTCTACTTCTCTTGTTATTTCTATTAATTATATTTAATAACAATCGCATGCAACTATGCTAGAAATGAACTTGACTCTGTTTATACTTTTTACTCTCTTAAGATGCACGTCTTAACACGACACTTTAGGTATTTTTATAAATCTGATAACAAATTAAGAGAAGTTTTATGCTCTTTTTCAATACACTTAAGAAGCTTTTTTCTCCTTTGTCTTTTGACTCGTTTGAGTACGTTTAGGTTAATAAAACTGAAAAACTTGCCTGAAATATATTATCAAAACAAACTCAAGAGTTACATTTAAAAACAAGCGCAAAATACTTATTTAATAATATTTTAAATAATTATATTAATATAAAAAAAAACAAATAGTAAAATGTTTTATATAGCACTTTCTATAGTTAAAATTTGTATTAACAAAGGTTAATTAAGTGCAAGTCGTAAAATATTGCAAGTTAGAAAAGAGGCTTAAGATCTCTTTGCTCTCGTTCGCTGGTAATCGTCTTTGATAATATAAATATAAATAAAATATAAGTATTATTAAATATATTTAAATTGCAGTTATTTTTATACAATATATAATCATTAACTATTTAAATTAAATTTATTAACAATTTATTCATGAAGTCCTCAATATTCTGTTGCTATTCATAAATCTGGCACGCGACACTCTCTATGTGTTCTATGAAATAGCCATAGACTCTTTTTTTGATGTATTTCAATGCCATTCGTTAATACATTTTAATGACTTAGTTAAATCTTTTATGGACCCTACAATTAGTGTATACAGTGGGTGTGTTTTGGGCTGGTGGAAATTTATTGCAAGCTATAAATTTGGGTGCTTCTATTTTTATCACTTGAACATTGAAGTACTGGAAGTCAATAAAAAGGACAAAACTTTTTATGTTCGTTTACTAGTTAAGAGGTTTTCTGTATTCCATTCACATGCACTAACCTGAAGTCCATAGTATTTAATTTTAATTACAATTTTATTATGATAGCAAAATGTCATTTTTATGCCATATTTTCAAATGGTCATTTTCGTCTTGCCATTCATACACATACACACACATATATATATATATATATATATATACATATATATGCATATAAAGCCAAAGGTTTTACACCATAGAAAAAGTTCATTTGCCGTCAAACAAATTGAAAAAGTTTTTCCATTTGCTCGTTTAGCTAACCAGTAAAGAAAAAAAATAAAAAATAAAATTTATTTTTAAAAGTAAAGGAGCAAATTTGTTGGTCCACCTAATGGAAAAACGTGTCCAAAATTTAAGCTTAACATCCCGCTCGATGTGCATTTTAATTAAACCAGTTAAAGGAGTGCACTCCAGGTCGAGCCCAAACTTTGTTAACTTTCTGTCTCAACTCTCAAGGCTTAAGGCAATTTCCGCTATAACTGAATAAACTTACGAGTTTTTAGTCTCTTCATCAAATTTTATATGTAAAGCACTCTAAAAGCAATCCATTGCATCACGTAAAAATAAAAAAAAAAAAATTGCTGATTACAAACAAAATTCTACTTATATAAGACGGTCAATGACGCATAATTAATAATGCCAATCAGTTCATGGGGAATTCAACCGTAAAGTGAGCTGTGCATGATGATGTTATAAAATTTCTTATCAGCAGGAAGAAAATGCAAATTTAATAATCATTATTCTTATAAGTCGAATTCTGAATACACTCTTTTTTTTATATTCTTTTGTTAATTTAATGTCTTAATACAATGAAAAGGATAATGTTTTGTCGCCAATTGTAATTCAATGAAAAAAATTGGTTTTTGTTTGTGAAACATCTTTTACAAGAATAATTCATTAGTGTCTAAATAAATAATAAATAAATAAATTAATACTAAATAATTAATAATAAATAATTGTTACCAAATACAAAAAAATAATTATTAAATAAAATATAAATAAATAAAAATAAATAATAAAAAAATAACAATAATTAAAATAAAATAATAAATAAATTAAAAATAAATAAATAATAAAAATAATAATTAGAAAAAATAATGAATGAATGAAATAAAGTAATAAATAAATTAATAATAAATAATTAATAATAAATAATTAATAGTAAATAATTGTTAATAAATAAAAAAAATAATTAAATAAAAAATAAAATAAAAAATCATAAATAAAATAATAATAAAATAACAATAATTAAAATAAAATAAAAATAAGAAAATATAATAAAAAAAATAATGAATAAAATAAAATAAAATATTAAATAAATTAATTATTGATAATTGTAAATAAAAACAGGAAAAAAAAGTCCAAACAAAGTGTAATTAATGCAATGCATTATCAAATTGCCATTTTTAAATATTTTGAATGCATTTTTTGTATAGCTTGTGTACAGATTTAGTTACTTGAATTCCGTTGGAAAGTGAAAAGTTTTTTTATAATGGAGAATACAGTAAATGTTCTGTTTATTTGTTTAATTATTATAAAATTATTTTTTAACAGTTTAAGCTGTACAGAAGAACTCTTATATGGAAATAATAATAGTAATAATAGTCTGCTTATGGATATAGAAAGAGAGGAAGCCTTTATAAAACAGTATGAAGAGCAAATAAAACAAAGTGAAAATGAACTTGAAATGTTAGACATTGAGTACAATAATTTAAATAACTACTTTGATGCACAATTTAACTTAATTAAAGAATGTGAAATGGAAAGAAAAAACCAAATAGAACGTGGCGCACAGAGCAAACAGTTAATCATAGAATTGCAACATAAAGTTTCAATCTTGGAAAAATATGTGCGGGTATATATAAATCAACATAATTTCTTACCAAAATTTTGTGTGAAGTCTAATAGTTTTGGGACTGTAGAGGTTCAATTAATTAAGCTGATTGATATGGAGCCCATGTTGGTGCAATGTATATTATATATTGATGATCCTTGGATGGTTTTTCAACGTCGTATAGATGGATCTGAAAATTTCAATCGTAATTGGACAGAATATAAATACGGTTTTGGTAATATTGAAAGAGAGTTTTTTCTTGGCTTAGAAACACTTAACCTGATGACAACAGCTCAACACTATGAGCTATTGATTGAGCTTCAAGACTTTGCGGATAGATATTATTATGCGAAATATGATCGTTTTGTTATAGGCAGTGAAGAAGATGATTTTCCACTACAAGATTTGGGTGCCTTCCAGGGAAACACAACTGATTCATTAACTTTTAACAAAGACATGAAGTTTTCAACATATGATAGAGATAATGATTTGAACAGCGGTCATTGTGCTGCTTATTATCAGGCTTGGTGGCATCGAAATTGTTCTTTTAGGTACTTAAATGAAAACTACTTAATTTTCACAAACATATAATATTTTTAATTTTTAAATTATTGTTTCATTTTATAAGCAATTTAAATGGAGACTATCAGCTTCCAAATAAACCAAATGATCGAGGAATTTTTTGGAATTTTGGGCACCAGAATATGTACTCATATAAAGGTGTGAAAATGATGATAAGGCCAAAAAAATATCAATGATTTCCATTTCCATATATTTCAATGAAGAAAACAAAAAACATAAAAATAATAAATCTAAATAATAATAAAAATAATTATATAAATAATAATAAAAATAATAATATAATAATAAATCTTAATTGCACTTTATTTAGCTTTGGAAAAGCATTAATTTTTATTTAACTTTTCTACTTACTTTTGCTTATAAATGTGTGAAAAATTTGATTTTTATGTGACCGGAAATGCAGAGAAATTCGTGCAGAGGAAGTTTTGAGCAAAGTTCTTATGCTCTTAACTTAAAAAGCATAAAAATAGCAAGTAAATCATTAGCAGGCACACTTTCTACGCGTGAAAGTGTGGCAAGGTTTTTGGCGACTTCTAGTGGTCATTAAAATGTGCCCCATGCCACCACAAATGTGGCAACATCGGGGCGAAAGCAATTTACAACTGCAGGCACACAGTTCTTCCACAATATATATATATATATATATATATATATAAATATATATATAAATTCCACTGACGATGGCGAACTTAAGCGAATCTGCGTCTGGCCAGAACGTGGGACACAGCGAAACTATTTTAAACATGAAAAAGGACCTCAACATACATACAAAGGACCCACACACACACACACACAGTGACATGCTGAAGCCTATATTTATTTTGGCACCCATCCGGTGGGTGTATTGCCTGTTACACATGGTGCGTGATGCATGTTGCATGCTGCCAGCCAACTGCAGCACAAATTAATTTCTACACCTCTCTGAAAAGGGTATTATAACTGTGGCAGAAAATTTGTAAAAAGGATATAAAGCAGTTTTTACTATCGTAAAGAAACTAGGTTACCATACCAGCTGACTATCACATTACTAATATACATATATATTCATATATCTGATAAATAAGATGAATTGTTTATGTGATAAAGCTGAAAGTAAAAGCAGTTTAAAAAGCTGAATATGTACGTACTCTTATTTTATATATTTGTAAGGGTATTTAAATATCCTTAGAGGTGACAGAATTTTCAAGCAAATTATATTTAAAATTTTTGCTTTCATAGGAAAAACTGAAATGTGAAATATTTTCACACTTCTTTGCATGCAATTTTCACTCATTTTATGGCGTACACTTTTAGTCGTAGTTTTTCCTAGTTGAATTTACATTTTTAATAGCTGACAAAAATTAAAGACCAGAATGCTGTGAAATTTACAGTGAAAAACTAAAACTCTTCTTTTTTTGAGATTATGTAACATATGATTAAACTATAATATTCATTCATAATATATATAATAAAATATATTTAAGTTTTGCTTTTGTAGTTTTTACTTAATATTGGATTTTGTCGCAAATGAAAAAGTTTTTAGTTTTAATTTTTCATTTATTCTTTAAAGTTAAGTTTATGACTTGAGATGAGCTTTAAATTGTATAGAAATATTTTATATAACCTCAAGAATTTTTATGTTAAAGTTTGGTAAAAATAAAAGGAACCCAAAAAATTCCTGTGTGCCTTTTTTTTGATTTTTTTTTTGTGAAAACTTTTGCATGAACAGGAAGGATTTGTGATTGTTTTTAATGGGGTTTTTAGCAAACTTTTACATTAACTTTGGCCGCGTAACATTGTTTACTTTTTGGCGTTAAGCTTAAACATTATCCTGGTTGCTTTTTAGCGGACTACTTAAGTGTGCCGACAGTGCAGAGCCTTCAGCCTAGAGCAGCAACTACTGGACATGACTTTATGCTGCCACTTCAGCCGAAACTTGTGGCGCCTTTGGGTAAGTTAAAATAACTTTTTGATAGATAATTGCGTTAACCGGTTCTCACAGTGCAAAGGATTGCTATATATATACATAGAGCATTGAGTGGAAAATAGTTGAACCCACTTGTAGCCACATACGAGCTTTGCCCCGAGCACAGGAACAAATGCTTTGAGTGCCATTGTTAAAATTCCCTTGCAAAGCTGCATTTGCATTGTGGGTTACTGTCGCAGCTTGTGTCCTGTGTAAAAGTTTTATACACTGATAACTGCTGGGTCAATATTGGTTCAGTGTACACCCCCGACATGTATACATACACACACATATTAGCCCCCAAGCACATTCACAGTTGCCTGCACATTGTGTGGGCAACAATCCGTGAGTCTGACATTCGCTTCCACTTCCGTTTCCGCTGGTTCGAATACTTCAAACTGTGTAAATGCCTACATACCTCTATCTACTTAACTACTCAAGGATATTCTTATATATTTATATAAATTAAGGACATGTTTGAACAAAAAACAAATGCATATTTTTTTACAGAACGCAAGGATCAGCATCCGTTGCAGTTGACCGCGCATAACTTGGCTTCCGATACGCATCATCTATACGCCAGCCACGCCCATGCGCCCAAAACAGGCACAGCACTCAGTGTACCACCTACACTTAGCATGACGCACAGCCAAATGCCGCCGGGCATGGCCAGCATGGGGCAACGCACACCGAATCTGAGCTACAGGACAACCCATATGCAAGCGCATGCGCCCATACAGCAGCCCATACCACAGCTATATCAGCACCATGGCACAGCTATAGGCAGTAATCTGGAGGCAGTACATGCAGCGATGGGTACCAATTGTAATGTTAAAATCTCAGTAGCCGGAACAGCAGTCGCTTGCCCTGATGAACAGTTAAAAGCACCCAAAGTAACGCTTTTAGACGATCTCAGCGATGAGGTCAATTCCTCGACAGATGACTGTGGTGAATGCTGTTTGGTCGATGATAGCGATACCTATGAGACCATCAACAACAATGGTCCCTGTCTGAATCAGGAAATTGAGCAGGAGGGCGTCAACGCTGAAGATAGCGGCGACAGCTCTGGTGGCGTTTACATAGGTCCCACCCATTGATTATCGGCCATACAATGGGTTTTTCCGTTCTAGGGATATATAATATATATATATATATATATATATATCACATATGTATATGTATATATAACATATATATATATATATATATATGTTTGTATGCGTGGATACGTATTTCCTGCCATGCCAAGTCTCTGCTGAATATGTGAATCACAGCAAATACAATGAAAACAATTCATTCTAAGCTACGCCAGATATATATATATATATATATATATATGTATAGGATAGGAATTTTAAGTTGAATCTCAATTGGCCTCTTTAAATGATTTACACTTGGCTGCTGCGTTAAATACAGCATTAAGACCAAGTTTAATAAATGAACGCCTTGGAAACGCCCCAGACGCAGACAAGTTAAACATATCCTGGCAATGCAGGCAAACAAGCGTAACACTTGTGTTGTCCTTATAACTGTCATGTTGACAACTGTCATTGACAGAGATATATGTATCTGTATATATATAGTATGTATATATATATATATACATATATACTCGTATCACACATCCGACAGTGACTGGCTATTTACAGTCCAAGACAAACACGTACAAAGTTGTACATGGAGAACATGAAGAGCAAACTTCTACGTGTCCTGTTGAGTGGGGTCAAGTGCAATAATAGTTTCCTCTAGACTTAACGTAGCCATTGAAAAAGGCTTGACATGCCAAGGTGTTTATTGTATAAATCTGTGGCAATATACATATATAATTTTAACACTTGACTAACTTGCTGCAACTGGCAGCTGTTTTCTATATGCAATGCAGAATTTTGTTGCATTTCACTAAAAGCAAAAAGTAACATTCGATTTATTTATCTGACAGCAATTCAATAAAACTTAAAAACTAACTAAATGTTGTATAAATATGTTATACTTCAATGCTTTAATACTCTATAAATTTTTGATTTCTAAAAAGGTTTTTTAACTGAAACTAAAAAAGGTTGTCTGTAAATAAGTTTTGTTTTTTATTAGTTTAAATTTGTGTCTTTTAGCAAATATACTAAATACCCTACACTTGCTTTTACCTAATTCTATTATATATTTTCCCTTTTTTTTTTAAATGAATGGATGTATAGAGCATATAAAAAGTATGTCGACACAAAGGCGACTTCAGCTACAACTAACTGGCGCCGGAAGTCATTCTCTCTGCTTCCTTTTACACTGCATTTCTTCTAGCACTTCTTCTTCATTTTATTTTATCGTTTTCACTTGTGTTTTTCTTTTTGTTTTTGGCTCAGACGACGGCATGGCTGCATCAGCTTTTACTTAGTACATATCCTTTATGCATACATTGATGTAGCTACTACATACGATATATATATATATATATATATATGTATATATATATATATGTGAGCATAGTCAGTAGTTGAACTGATTAGAGAAAGGACTAATTTAGTTGCTCTTTTAGTTTTAATTGTCTCTTTTAACTCCTTAAACGTGTTTATGTGGAATATCATGACTAATTCAAGATTGTTAACTTATTTGAGGTTCAAACGTAATTTTTGGTCCAATACCTATAGTTTATTGATGTGTAATTGTAATCTAAACTTTAAACATGAATAAAATATTGAAAAAAAAAACAAAAAAACTAAAACAAAACCTAATTGAATTGTATAGAAATTATAGTTAAATATAACAAATAGTATTAGATAAATAAAGAAAATAAAACTCGATTCATAACAATTTTAAAAGTTTTACATTTCAAATGAATTAAATTATGAAATTAAAAAAGTGAAACTAAATTTTAAAATAAAATATGAAAAATGTTGTCTAATTATTATTATAATTATTTCTGCCTTTTCAAACAAACTCAGTGATACATTTTGTTCAGTGTAAATCAAATTTTTTTTTAACATTGACAACCCGTTAAGTACTTAAACTATTTCAATTACAATTAAATATAAAAAATTTATATAAATAAAAAAAAAAATGGGGGAAAATAGTAATGTAACAAATACAAAGTTATTGTAAACCACTTGAAAGTATTATTGGGTTTTCAATTGAATGTTTCATAAATTATTATAATTGTAATAAGATTAAATATAAATTAAATTGCGTTATTGCATAGCAACTTATTTATATTTATTTATTATTAAATAATAAACTAAAATGTTTTCATCAAAGGGGGATTAATTATAAATAACTTTGTGAATTATAATATCTATAAAAATATATAAATAAATAAATATATATATATATATATATATATATAGAGGCCCCCTTTGCAGTCATCAAGTTGAATTAAAAAGTTAAAAAAAAGAATAAAAAATTGTTAACAAGTTTTGTAAACAAACTGTGTGTAAATATTCGAAATGAAATTATTGAGCAAATAAAAAGAAAAATATATAATTAATTACAAACTTGATATGTAAAATCTAAAATCATTATTTCAATATTACTCGTCAAGTCATAAACAAGTTGTAATTAATAAAAACAAAATAAGAAAATTGAGAAAATTATTTAAATGTTGAAAAAAAAAACACAATTTAAATTTCATAAAATTTAACTATAAATTGTGGTGTGTGAAAACAAAAATTCCAATTTTAAAAACTACAAAATAAAATCTCTTTAAATATACAAAAAAAAAAACTTTCAATTCATTTCCATATTTTCATTTCAGCTCGGTAAGTAGGCACGTAAGGCATATAAATATGGTAAACTTATTGTTGATTAAAGAAAATTTCAATTGGACAATATGATGATGATATCATAATTTAAATTCCTTTTCTATAAGTTAGCTATACCCACTTAACAAACTATGCACGTCTCAGCTGTAACTCGAACTGAAGCCTCCTTTATAGGCTCCCGTAGTAGCTTAGTTCTAGGAGTTCAAATGAAGAATTATTGCACCAGCTGCGCACCTTAAGGTAATCTTATTATTATATTATTATTATATCATTATTTTTATTATTATTATATAAATGAAATATCGGTATAATCAGTTTAGGAACGGCTACAAAGACCTTTGGCCAACTATAGCAAATGGGAAAGTTTCTTGTTGATTAGAAACATAATATTTGAATGGAATATTGCTAATAATGATGAATATCCTTATTAAAAGAATATCCTTATATAAGCAATAAATGCACCTAAAATAGGTGTCCCTCTATTGGTCTCATTTGGGGTAACAGTGCGTGAAGCGGCAACTGCAACAATTTGAAGTAAGAAGAAAAGTGACAAAGGTTTCAGATTTGATTACATTGAGAATTGAATTATTTGCGAAGTCGTCTAAGAATCTAAATCAAGTGTATTGAAAGCTTTTTGAGTTGCAAAAGTACACAATTCATCAAATAGTCAAGTCGTTAAGTTGTCAAGATGTGAAATCGTCAATTCATCAAGTGTTCAAGTTCCCTAGCGGCAAGGCTACATATACGATATATAACTCTTCTTCTTCTTTTAATGTTAATGTTAATAATTACGATATAAGCATTTACAAATTTAAGCCTTAAAATTATAAATTTACATTCTATTTTTAGTTTGTTTTGTAAACATTAAAGCATATTAGGTTGCAATTAACCATAAATAGCAGATCAGGACGCAAACCCTCGGGACGAACACGTGTCCATTTCGAAGAGAAATTTATATATATCACAGGGACTAAAATTTCAAGTGACGCTTTTCAATGTTGACAGTTAAATGCAGGCATACGACATGTATATCACACACGTACATAAAGGCATAAGTGTATGTACACTCATACATATATAGCCACAGATATGTGTTACCATTTGCACACGAAGGCGCAAATCCATTAGGCATAAAGCCGCCAGAAAGGAAAAAACAGGAAAAAAAAGGAGCAGAAAAGTAAAACGAAAAGCTTATCTATGTGAAGGTGTATACAAGGCACATATGCGGGTAAGTATAGGTGTATGTGTGTGTTTATCAGTGTGGTCCCAAGTGTGTGCTGAACTAAGCGAGTGAACCAGGTCTAAACCGTGCTGAAGATTAATGAGTAGCACCTGCCTTCAGACAAATTATATGACATAATTCACAGTGAGCCGCATTCGCATATGTTTATGCTGGTTTTTCTATGCGAAAATCATTGTGACCCTGATATATGTGTAGGTGTGTCTGTGTGGACAACAGGACTAGAGGTATAAATAAAATTAAATTGGCCTAATTAAGTTAACTCGATTATATAAACAAATAGAACCACAAACGACTTTCACTTTGACGCCTACCCACAAATCGTATACGAATAAATCAACTTGGTTGTTGTAACTGATTACATAAATATATATATATATATATATATGTATATATTCAACTGGGCGATTTCCATTGAATGTTTTTATATATTAAATAATAAAAGCATATATGAACTTGAAATGGTCAATGGCCAGCACAAGGACTTTCTCAGCTTGGCCCAAAACATTCATCATACTTCAGTATTTATGTAAAGTTGCACATCAAAGGACTTAGTATAGGCAAGTTATGACAGATTTTATGGTTTTAGGTTAGATTGTAATAATTTAAGATAGGTTTTTGCTTTGAAGTGCTAAAGTAAATCCTTGAATGCCCATCGATTGGCACAAAAGGAAAGTCCTTGCTGCTTAGTTCACACAGCATAAAAGAACTGGACTCAACTTGAGTCATAACAATAATCAAAGTCAGACGTAAGCCGTTGATTTATACTTGACTTAAATGGTCTAACATCTGGTATACTTATTATTTCTCAGCTATATATATATACATACATAATATGCCTAGGAAAAGCAAATACAATTTCTTTTTGTTGTTATTTTTTTTGCCTTTTCTCCTCTTTTTTTTTGGCGTTTGAAAACCAAGTAATCAAAGGCAGCAGATGGGGCTTGTCCCTTTGCTGCTTAGAAATGCAACATAATCTGCGCATTTTCTTTTATTTTATTTTACTTATATTGTGATTTTTTCATAAGATGCTATACAGAGGCCACTCTTGGCTGTACCTATGTGTATATATATATATATAACGATGATTGACGATGATTGAATGTTACAGACAGAAAAACCACCACAACAACAGCAGCAGCAGCAGGAACGTGTAGAAAGTTTTCCTCTTCAGTTAAAATGAGTTAACATGACAGACACACTGCTGAATTGCATTACTTAAAGTGCTTTTAACGTATAGCCAAGCTATAGACCATATAACTGATCTGAACAAATAAAAAAAAAATTATAGTTAGCTAAACATTCTAGAATATTGAATTTTGGCATCAATCATGCCAGAACAGTATTTAGTTGGCTTTTTAATCCATATATATATATACAGTCATTGAAGTTTGAGAAATTGAGGTTATGTAAGTTGAACTGAGTTGAATCCAAAGTTAATTGAAATACTTTGTAGATAAAGTTAAGTTTATAAGGGCTGCCACAACTGTCAAGTCTGATAAAATATATCTCAAAGTTTAACAGACTCTGGGTAATTACCTTTTGGTATAGAAACTAACAGCATTGCCAATAACTTTACTGGCTCCAAGTGAATTGGTTACTTTTTTTATTACTTCCCTTTTGTATTTTGGTGTCCGCGCAGCAAATTTATGGTTACAGATTCCCGAAATGAAGGAAGGAGCGCGAATGCATTGGCTAAAATAAATTTCCGTTGCAATTGCAACGAGATGTGCTGCTTGGCTTAAATATAAATATAAAATTAGATATAGTGGCGAAGAGAGACAGAGAGAGAGAGAGAGTTTGTTTTATTGTTGCTCCTCCTACTCCTGCTCATCGTCCGAATCATATGATCTGCGTCGTGGAGAAAACATTGCTCGCTTGCATGCTCTTATGGTACGGCGCTTTTCAGCCCTGCTCATGCGATTGAAGCACTTGACAATTCCCCAAATCTGCCGCCAGTTGCGTCTCATGTCACGTAAGGAGCCAAATAGATAGTATCTGGTATCGCTGGCTTCCAAAACAAACCAGAATGGTATGCCACTCACAACTATGGTGGCCAGACCATGTAGCCAGTAATCTAATCGCTTACGATAACATTTGTTGGGTGTAAGAACTATGAGTAGTTCCTTTACCAGCTTATAGGTCACACGTTCCACACCACACCAAATGATAAGTAAACCGATCTCAACCAGAAATATACAAGCAAAGATCTCATATATTATTTTCCACAGTCTGCTCATATGCATAAATCTATAAGGATATACATTGGCATCCCGAAGATAGCACAGCGTTGTTAGCAAAAAGATCCAGCTTCCTATGTATGGTGCTGGTGAGCATTGATCCTCAGGCTGGTTGATGAAGAACGAGTATCCCAGCAGCTGCAGTAATGCAGCTGCACATATGGCCAGCGTTTCCATGCGTAAATTATAATAATTCTATGGGCTTTTCTTTAAAAAAATTATTTTAATTTTGTTTTTTTTTTTAAGTTCATTAAATGACAACATAAAATAAACAAATGTAAGAAATATTTTCAATATTCTGAATAAAGTATAAATACAAAAGCAACTTTGATTTGTATTATATATAATAAAGTTTGATTTAAACTGAATATATATATATATATTTGTATATATAAATAAATGAAATGTGAGGAGAAAATCCATTGCAGCCTTGGACATGAACTGAAACGGCTGGGAGAGCTTAAGAGTAAACCAACTAAAAATGGAAGAGAGTCTAAACATTTTTTAAACTTATGAGAAGCACAAATCTTTTGAGCAAAAACTAACTTTAACTGATACATAAAAAGTCATAGCTAAGCTCTTATCCAGTGGGACACATTTAGATAAAGCCATAACAAAAGCTAAGACAAATTTCAGTCAGTTATAAGGAACTTTCGGCACAGGTTAAATGTAAAGAAAGCAAGAAGATAAAGAATTTTGAATTGCTTGTAGAAATGATATAGAAAAGTCTCATGTTGGTCGTTAACTGAGAGTGAAAACTGTTGTTTAAAAGGGTCTAGAATTGAGTGCAATTAGACCCTTTTTTTAATGCCACTTAAAGCCATGAAAAGCAAAGACAGAAACAGTTTTTGTAAACAAATTAAGCAAAAAACGGGACGAAATTTGAGGCATTCAACTAAAAAGCAAACTTGATGTTGGCTTAAACTAAACACTGGCTAAATTAGTCATAATCTGTATATATCAATAAATATTTAATATGAGTACTTGAACTAATTAAGTTTTTGTTAACATTTGATTAAATAATTATAGCATAGCGAGTACTCTTTGAACATTATACTAATAACTGTACACATTAAGTACTTATCTGAGATCAGTACATAAGCAAAAAGTAGCAACAAATTAACATAATATTAACCGCAATTAATCAATGTTTGGGGTGCAGTAAAGTCAAATAACCCAAGCAGAGACAGAAGCCACGAGCCGAAGAGAATTGGCAGCGATTAGCGATAGCCATGTTATCTGTTACCTTATTACATTGTTAGCTTGTTACCTGGCTCAAATTGTGAACTTCAAATTAGGTCTGTCTAAGTGACAGTCAGGTCGACAAGGTATTGAGTCCATGTATACCCACACTTACACATACATACTTGTGGACACACACAGACACGCATACACTCGGTGTAAGTGGCATTTGAATAGAGAGTTCATTGTTGTTGGAACTTGAGGTTCGTTTGGGTTCAAGCCATTGTAAGAGTAGGCTGTCTGGCAGGTTGTCTATTTAAAAATTGATTTGTTGTTATTTTACATGTGGCATTATTTATCTAAGATTTGCTTTAGAAATGTTGTTTTTTGGTCATCAAACATTATCAGTGTCAATGTAGGGGATGTGCATTCGGTATAATAATTGTGTGTCCACAGTTGGGGGGCTTGTTTTTGGGTATTGAGTATCCAATTTGTAAGTGTCAATGACAGTTTAGTAGACAGTTCACCTTTGTACCTTTATTTTTTGGTTGAATACGGTAAATTTTATTGACATTTTCTTCATTGAACCGAAAATCCCAGTTGAATTGAAAGCAACAAGTTTAACTGAATCATTAGGAACGAGCAGATTGTAGCATGTCCAAGCCAATTGACAGTTCATATGGCAGATTGGTAAGGGATAAGAAACTGTAACTGGACACAATACTTAATTGATATCAATTAAAAAATAAGATAAATTAAACAAGTTGTAGGTTTATTCTTAAAGAAATTAAGAAGATTTTCAAGTGCTTTCCACCTGAACTAAATAACAACAAATTTGTTAATTAAAATATATAAAATATGTATCTATATACATATATATAATGTTAGTTATGATTGATGTTTCTCTCAGTAGAACATTATAAATATAAATTTCTTAATTTTTAGTGCAAAATGTATGGGCGTAATTTCTCAGCTAATGAGAAAATAATTACGAGTAAGCAGAACTGTAGAACATTGTTTGCCATTAAATGTTAATAGCTTTAAGTAATTTTCAACTGCTGTTAAAGCCACTGACTCTTCATTTTGGCCAATGAGTTGTTGGTTTTGTTGTATCAGAAAAGTCACTTAAAATTTCATATGGCACTGCGAGCATGTAATTTCGCACGTGCAACTTTAATGAACTTTTCACACTCATTACACACAATGGACATAGTGTGCGATGCACAGTTCGACATTCATACATACACACGCACACAGATACACACACGCATAGGGTGACGAGTAACTTCCGGTTTTGGCGCTATTTTGTAACCGCATGAAACTACTGTAAAAGGACATCGTAGAGATAAAACTAGTAGATAGTGCCAGACTATGAAATGCCCTTTACCTTTATCAACACAAACCTTATAGGTTTATAGTCGGATTCATACACTAACATATGCTACCCTTTGGCAATATGTTTGTTGTACAGGGTAGCCTGAAAGTGAGTGAGAAAGATAAATAAGATGCTGAAAAGAAAATTCTTGACTTGCCAAATTGTGTGTATAAAACTTTAGCCATGAAAACTTTTTACCTCTACTGCTTCCTACATGAAAAGTTAGCATCTTTTCATCAAACTTCTATTGCCAGCATTGATTCACCAAAAAAAAGAAAACCCAAAATGAAGCTACAAATGGACAGTAGTTTTTTGACAGTAGAAGTTGAAGCCAGATTAAAATACAGCAATAACATCAACTAACTGTTACTGACTACCAACAAACTTGCATATCATCTATCCACTATACGAGTACATACTGTACATGCTTTGCTACGTGTTCTGCTATTAAGATTTGTCAATGGCAACCATTTTTTTTCCTGTTGCATATATGGCTTTCAAAGCAGCTTTCAGTTTTTGTGGCGTCTCCTGAGCTGCCACCATTTTCGGATAAATTCAATTCGTGCATTTTTCTCTTATGTGGCGCATACAAATTACATGCCAACTGCTTCTGACATTCACTTCGTTGCCAACTCTCTGCTCTATTCCCAAATGTACATTAAATAATGATTTTTATAAAATCAAACAAAAAATCAGACAGAAAATCGGAAAAGTAAAAGTTTTTCAGATTGAATTAAATTTCTGATTTAGATACAGATCAAGTTACATATAAGTCAGCGGTGTAATCAATCTATAGTTAAAGTAAAGAGTAGCAAGTCGTCGATATTGTGAAACTTAGTAGCTTCTTCGAGTATATACGGCCTCTGCTGCAGCTGCTGCGTTGCTGCTGCTCGCTAAAAATCACGCTAATTGTGGCCTGGCAATGCGACGTTGTCGTCAACATTGCATACATTTGGGCGTAAAGCTGCGGCATGCACAGTGGTTGTGGTTAAGCTGCTGACGACTGGATTGACATTAATATGAATGAATAAGCTGTCATTGCCATGACTACAGTTCACTGAGCAATTTTATCAAAAATATTTTTAAGTATTTTTAAATTATGGGAGAAAAAAAATGTAAAAAACAAATTACAGATTTAACTTATTTAATACAGAAGATAAGATAAGAAAATATATTGTATTTATAAAATTTGATTAAATTTGAGCAAATTGATGATTAAGATTTATAGGTTTTATAAATTGTTATCTAGCTATGGCCATTTCATTTGAGCCATGTCTCTATTCAAAGCGATTCATGTTATGACATGCAAATACGCGTCATAGCAGCTGTCGCTTCCGCAGTTCTTTCCTATGCTTACAGTTATAGAGCATATTTTAATGACAAGTCTCTGGTATAAACGTAAACAAAGTCAATGCTTTCAGCTATTAGGAAAACAATATCAAACACTTCGCCAGCAGCGCAACCATCAACCATCAACCATCAAGCTACGACCCTTAAGCACCTTGCTTCCGAAACAACGATAAAGAGACGGTCAGCCACAAGCCGAACAATGATGATGATGCTGTTCATGATACCAAGAACCTAAACCCAACGACCCAAGGACCCAAGCACCCTTGTCCATACCCACACCCAAGCCCAAGCCCAAGCCAAAGCCCAAGCCCAAGCACAGGCACAGTCACAGGACCTTTTATGCTAGTCCCAGACCTATGCATAATTTATAGGCAAGTGCAGTAACACACTGGGCTTGCTTTACCATTAAAACTGTAAGGGGGTGTAAGGGGGTTAAATTTGCATTTAATCACATTTCCACACTCATGAGCACAAAATTTTTGGGTTACAAATGCAACAACCTCAACATTAGCTTAGTTCGCCGCAAGGTCTAAGGAGCAGCACTGCTTTACATATTGAATTTAAAACATATACGTACAAGAGTTTAACTAAAGTTAAGCTAGTCTAACTGTTGCAAACATTAAGAGTTTAACTAGACAAAATGTACTTTCCATTAGCTTAAGTTGTAAATAATTAATATAATTTATGTTGCTTATGATTAGCGGTTTGTTTATAGGTTAATAAAATTGAATTAACATAGAGCTACAAAGCAGCACTTGGCCAAGGCAAGTTATTAACTGGTGATAATGGAATACTATAAGTATATATTGGTCTAAGGACATCTTATGTATTTGTTACACAAAGTGCAAGGATTATAATTTCATTAATATAACTTACCATTAGGCTTTTATACAATATATATTATATATATATATATGTATATACGTTGAAAGCAAAAGCCAAGAACCGAAAGTAGAATTGACATTAGTGACATTTTAGATTGCGCATACGCCACGTGTTACGACGCAAATATTTCATTTAGTTTTGCCTAACAAAAATGTTTATAGTTGTCAACTGAAATCACTTGATAAATGCCAAAGTGCCAACAGGCAGCTTTTAAAACCTACTCCCCCCTCACTCCCCGTCCCCTTCCTGCATCATTTGCCTTTCAGAGTTCAAATAATTATCCCACTGCTGTTTTTCTGTTCGTGACAGTCGAAAACATTCAAAACATGATTTTCACATTTACCTTTCAATTTTGTATTGTTTTCTCTTTTGATAATGTCGTTGCCGCAACTCATGGCTTCTTTTATCCCTCTTAGTATTTGCTTTGTATATCTCTTTAACTGTCCTCTCTCTCTCTCTCTCTCTTTTATGTTGCTGCCATTGCATTACTGACATATTGACGAACGTGTCTAGGCCAATGGGACCTCAGAATTGATTAGAGTAAAGCGAATTTTGTAGTTTTCGTTAAGGTTTATCTATAATAATTAGCATTATAATAGCATAATTATGTGATTATCACTTAGGCATCAAGTTAATATATATAGTTAAATCAGATTACCAAATGGAACTTTCGTACACTGAAATCTATTTCGCTCTAAAGTAGCATATTAAGCTAAATAAAATATATATATATATATCATATAAAATATATCTTTTTTAAACGTTTTATATACAATTTATAATAGGTTTATGTTTATAATCTGGCTATAGGGTTTATAAATTATTTGCCAAGATCAGATTACCTTTTGCACATTGGCACTTTAGCGCCCTGATGATAGCCTCTTTTTTTCATTTATTTTTGGCTTTTTCTGCTTCTTTTTTTGAGAACACAAATAAGATTTATGTTGGCATTAAAATTTTTCATGCCTGAACAAAATTTAACTGTAAATACATCGCTTGTCAAATGAGGCAGAAGGTGCTTAAAGGCAGATACTAATTTTAGGCACTTAACTCATGGTAGGTGTGGCACAAGCTGTGTTGTAGCGAGCTTTGTTGTATGAAGAGTTGATTTGCCTTATATTTTCTTTTATTTTTCTCTTGTTTTTATTTATTTCATTAATTTTAACTGCAGCATTTATATGTGTTGTTTCTGCCATTGCAATAAAGACAAAAAAAAGGCATATCATAAAATTGTGCAAATGTTTACAGTCTCTGCCCTTACGCTGAAGTAAACACATTATTTTTATGCATTCACAGCCAAGTTAAGCTAGATATGTTCTGAATTGTCTGTCTACTAGGCTATTTGATATTGGTATTTAGCTGTTACCAGATATGATATATTATCCCATTGGTAACAAATATTGATAATCTCTCATAGAGTTTATTTTATGTATTAGAAATAACTGACATATAAATTTATGTATAGAACCCATATTGGGGAGTTAATGTAAGTAGCATCTGCAGATCCATTAGCTATATAAAATCTGATTTATTTGTTACAAAGACCTGATTTACTTTAGTTATGCTCTTCCCTTTGTCTACTTCGCAGCCTAAGAGCTTTGAGCAACTAACAGCAGTTAAATTTGTAGTATATAGACTATCTGATATCTGACTATATCTACACTCATGTATATAGACTTTGTCCTAGGAGTTAGCTCCCAGTCAGAATACGTATCTACTGTTTGATTGAGATGCAAAGAAAAGTATATTTCATGAACATATTCTGATAATAGAGAAGCAACATCGTTTTACCATTATTAGAAACTTAAAAGGATAATGCCATATTATTTAAAGTTAGCTATTTCGATAACATATAGCCAAAATATCAGGGAATCTCAGCTATATAGCAACGGAATTTTAGATATGTTAACTTCATAACTGATAGGATAATATTGGCTATGCAAAATCAAAGAAAAGCAACAGCCATGTGTCAGGTTTTATGCTGATATTTAACATGGGCAATTTGCAACTTGCAACTGGGTTATAAACTTTTAAATGTTGATAATTTAAGAAGAAGAAGAAGCAGAAGAAAATGAAGGAGAGGGAGAAGCATGCTGCCAGCAGCTGCAAATAGGCAACTGGGCTAAGGATGTTTTCACCCTTTGTAACTGGTGTTATTTGTAACTACCGTAGAGCGCCCTATCGTCTATTGTCGTCCTGTCTGTGGTCGTGGAGTTTAACGCCTGAACCAACAAGGGCATCATGTTACAGTTACGCACAGATACACACATAAACACACACACACACACACACACACACATAACAAAAACACCCACACAAGACCACAAGCACAAAGCATGGCACGTGGCAAGGTATTTGCCTTTTCGTTGCCACAGGATGCCCACAGGATGCGTTCGTTGCGTACATATACATACACACAACACACGCTCACGTACACTCTAAACTGTTGGCTCTAATGCAATTTCTGTCATTTTTAATAGTTTTATAAGTTGCACTGAGCCTTACCTGCCACAACTACAGCATGTGGCGTATGGGTACTTGGTTTTTGGTAGCACTTGATTATTTGGCATGCTTTGCCATGAATCCTGGTTAAGCATTGAGATACAGTACTTAAATGCTTTGGTTTTGATGCTTTTTGCTTTAGTTTTCTAACAGGACCTGTATCTATATACAAATTACAATTGATTTGTTCACTTTGTGTACATGATATTGTGGCTTTGGTCTCAAGTTATGGCAATTATTGCAACACTCTGTGCCCCAGAGAAATGTGTTTAATTTTGATTGGATGTAGTGGTAATTGCCTCGTTTGAATGCATAAGACCAGCTTTAGGGTTTCAAATAATGTACAAAGGATGCTATCAACCATTTCAAATTGTCTATCGAACAGTCGCAATTCAATTGAGTTGCAATTTGAATTCAAAACCACATTTGATTGCCATCCTTTGAGCCGTAAAATGACCAGCATATATTTGTTACTATGGAAACCTATTAATTTACATATTACCAACAAATATAATATACATTAACTAAGTTTAATTGATTACATTAAAGATTGCTTGTTAATTATAAGTAGAAAATATTAAAAAGAAATAACGATAATACTTATGAATAATCGTTTAAGTAAATGGCTGTGCAACAAGTGGCTATTTAACTTAAAGTATATAAATATATATATATATATATATGAGTACTCGAATATATTCACAGTAAGCAGCATTTTCACCAATATTCTTACATACACTGATTCTTTCAGTGTACTTTAATACACATATACATGCAAACGTTTAAGGATTCTCTGCGCAATCTCACCACAAAATTGCCGAGAGACCAAATGAGATGAACTTAGTTGAGATAAGTAAAAAAAAAAGGAGCTTAATATGAAATTTAGTGAATGTTGTGCAAAGGCTGGTAAACATCTGGAGGATTTGAATAGAACCTACATTAACAGAAAAACGGTTGAAATTGAATTCGACAGCTTTAATAAGTTTGAAATTATTAAAAGCAACGCGAAAAGTTTAATTGAAACTGTAACAATGTGAATTGTTTGGCATGTTATGGTATGAGTTGGGTTTGAATCTACTTAAGGGTTATTATATGGTTAGAGTTAAAGACAAACTAGAAGAAGTAGAAGTAGATGTAGTAGTAGTAGTAAAAGTTCTATATATTGTTAACTCAAACCTTACGTTTGTACACAGTCTGGCGTTAAATGTGCCCAATTGAACTCAATTGAGCAACTTTGTATGCTTCGTATCAAGCGCCAGGCGGCACATTAGCATAAATACATTTATTTAATATTTAAATTAGTTTCATGGTATTGCTGCCTTGCACTTATATATAACATGTATATATATATATATATATATACAACATATACTCTCTATAGCTATACTCAAGTAATACTTTAAGGCTGACAATGTCTGTGCACTTATTCATCCAAATGCGAGCTCTCCTTTTTACTAAGTAATCCCCATTGACGCTCAGGCAATAGTCCATGACGTAAAACAATAAGGAAAACAATAAGAAAAACAAAAACAAATGCAAAAACAGTAGCAGTAACAGTAAGAAAAATAAAAAACAATTGTGATACTCATACAGCCAATTGAAGTACCTCTCAACATAACCAACTACCAACTCCCAAGTGGATGGACTTACTGACAAGAGAGCTACGCTCGGATTGCTCCTAAGTATACCTAAAAGCGGACATAAAATGCCAATTGACGCTCAACTTGGCGGTTTATAATCATTGCTCAATTTTTTCTTTGTTTTTTTTTTGTACAATTCTTGTCATGTGACTAAATGATTTGCAAATCTAAAAGCTTCTTTACAAAGCTGCATAATAAAGCTTTCGATTAAAACATTAAAATTAGTTTCATTTATATAGCATAATAGCAGTTTATCTGATCTATTTAAGCTTTATATACGTTATAAATACTTAAAGAAAATGAATCTAATAACATTGATATTCGTCCCTTAGTAAAATTTTTAATAATTATTAACAAAATTGAGATTACAATATGCATAAAGTAAACCTTAACTTTAAGCTGAACATAACTTTAACCTAAACCCTTATGAGAAAGTTTAGCTCAAGCATAACCTAAAATTAGTATAAATTATATATAAATTAAGAAAATTATTTAATAATTAATACTTAATAAATATTTTTTAATTAAAATATATATAATTAATAAACCATAAAAAGCCTGTACCTAATATATAATATAATTAAATAGTGAGTAATTATTGTGTGTTATAAATATAGTTGAAACTATTAACTCTTTATATAATATTCTGCTTAAACATGTGTTGTTTTAATTTTATTTCATTATAATAATTATCATTGTGATTTGTATTATTTTTTAATCAATATAAACAAGTAGTTTATTTTATATACACATAAATACATATATACATACATATTAAGATATATATATATATATATACAGACAATTGAGGTTCCGCTTGATACTTCTGGCAAAGTAATCAAATTTAGTCCTTTGATGTCTTAATTATGTTAAAGGAATGTCGCAACAAGCAGCTTAATAACTCAATAAGTGTGTATAGTTATGTTTAAGTAGATATTAACTGACGTCTATAGTCACTCTCTTGCACTGACTTGCAAATATTACGTATACGCAGTGGTTGTGACTATGCACTTTAATATATTAGTTGTAAAGACTTAAACTGTTGCTTTGGCCATTCCAACAGTTGTTGCTAACCCCGTCAAAGTGTCATAACGGTAAAAGTCAACGACAACTTTTGAAACATTCTGTTTAGTTGTTTACGTAGTCCTTTTGCTTACGTAAATAGCCTAAAGCAATGAGCATATTTCCATATTAAGTATTTTTATAGCTAATGGCGTTCTTTTACTTCCTGCCAAAAGACACAAGCCACGCCCATACATATATATAAATATATATTTATGTATATGTATAGGTATATAAATGTAAATATATATATATACACATAAAATGCAAAAATTGAATATTTTTATGTTGTTTTTATAACAATTTTATTCGCCGTTGATATTGTTGCTGCTGCCACTGTTGCCGTCGCCATTGCCGTCGCTGTCGCCATTGCTGTCGCTGTTTCTTTTGCTGTTGACGCCGTTTGCTGTTGACGATTCTACTGTAATGTATAGGTAGGGGTATCCTATGCTTCCTGTGCCACCTGTTATCTATTGATTTTTGTTCCTGTGAAATGCCTGGATGCCTGGCAAAATGTAATATGTAACACGTTTAAGGATAACGCTTGCCGCATACCCTTACAAACAAATGTGTATTGAGAAGTCTCTGTTAGAATACAATTTAGTTTCGATATGCTCCCCTTTGGATATACACAACAAAAGTTGTTCACATAAGGGAATCATACAATATTACAATTAGGATATCTATATAGTAAGCAGTCCGTTCGTGAGATCCTTATTTGGTAAAATTGTCACATGAACAAATTTTCGATAGCCGCTTTTGGGATGTTGTTGTTCTTTGCTCTTTATACACTCGAATGATTCGTTTGGGCAACACTGCCTATAGATTGTGTGTGTGTATGTGTATGTGTATGTTAGTATGTGTATCTATGTGGGTTAAAATTGAGCAACGGTTGAGACAAGTAGAGATAGAAATGGTTATTGTTATGTTGTTCAACTTCCACAGGATGCACAGGATGTTCGTGCAGCTGCTTTTGAGTGCCAACCAATTTGCCCTATGACATTCAAACCAAGTGCTGTGTATACGCGTATCCTTAGGTGTTACTTGACATTTGATGAACAATTTGTATACACTCTACACTCAACAAACAAAAATTTATATATATATTAACTTCTACTATTATACAAACCAAAAGAGTACTATTTAAATTTTAAAATCGTTAATTAACTTAATTCGATTGACTGTTTCATTTCCCTTTCACCAACAGTTTTCCCTATTTTCTTCCTCTCTCTTCGATTACCGCTACTATTTTGCATATTTAAACAGTTTCTGCTCTAATAAATGTTGCTTTTAAGCCAGTGCTTTACAGTCATTTACTGGGTATCCTATAGTCATGCTCATGGAGTAGTTGTAGCATTGTTGTTTGCTCTTTTGTTTTACTTTGCTGTGGCTTCTACCACCACCAAGTTGCCAAATTGATTTAATGACCCAAACCATTTAACTTTAAATGATTTAATTGCGCAAATGTTTCTACAAGTTCTTAATTGTCCTTTATAAATACCCTGTAATTCTCTACAAAATGACTAGCAAAGGGTATCATATATGAGACTCAATATAACCTCAAGTTGTTTGAATCATATAATTGTGATCCTTATATAAAAATTTATATATAACTTATATTAGAGTTATTCTTTATTAAGTGGTATCTATTAGTCGAGTGCTGTATGCGATTCATACTTAATTGAACTGAATTATTCACTAGTTTCATGCGCTTTTTGAAATAATTTTTTTTCTTTCTTTTTTTGTAGTGGGCAGATTAACCAATTGCTGATTTTAATTTTGTGTTAAAAGCTAAAAAATCGATCGCTTATTCAAATGTAAAGCGCCGATTGGAATTATTGGATGATATCGGGGGATTTAACACAATTTTAATTAAATGTCAACCAATTAAAACTAGTCAAAAGGCGTAAAATGTCATGAATTCCGTACTGAAAAGGTTTCAAATGAGCCGTAAAAGGGACGCCGCCTGTCAACTAATCGCAGCTTTCATTTCGTTTTTTGACCCAAGTTTATGTACACACATATGAACACGTATGTATACACATTTACATATGTATGTTTACGTGTGTATTAAAAATGACTGTCATTGTCAGGCACTTATGTGTATGTGTATGAGTATGTAGTGTAATAATCACAGTCGACGACAGGAAGCAGGTTGTGTATTAAAGCTACTTAACATGGGGGCCGGAAGCTGCTCGTGACTATTCATTGCTTAATGTACTTTAAATTTCATGTTTACCGTGTTACGTATACTATATTTCAAAAACGTTAATATCGTTAATATATATATTTATGTATATATAGAAAGAACTAAAGTGATTAAGAGAAATGTGTACCCAATGCTTGCAACCCTTTCAGTTCATAAAAAAGGGTATAACAAACTGATGTAAGTTGCCTGATTCGTTGAGAAAATATTCATATATATATATATATATATATATATTCATATATAAAACGTTTAATACTTAACAATAAGCACATTATTAAGTTATAATATTAACAGCAGCTGACCAAAATTCTACATAAGACCGTAGTATAGTATCAGAACTTTCAATTGTTGTGCAAATTTCGTTGCTCTCGTAACTCATAAACATTTTTGAAGTATTTTGAAATGCTTTACCCACACATTTATCACATTTTCTGTTTTGTTATCACATTATGTGTGTCACTTTGCGCCCATTGCCAACTGAAAAAGTTATCACAAACGCGCAGTCAACGCACAGAAATACTTTTTTTGTAGCATACTTTACAGCTGTAGTGTAAACGCCTGCTACATACATACAGACTCACGCACAGTTGTACACCCGCATATGTGTGTTTACATGCATAGAATATGAGCTTCATGACTGTGTTCTGTTGCTGTTGCTGTACGTTTTCCCAGTTGACTGTTCTGTTCTGTTCTGTTCAGCTCTGTTCAGTTCAGTACTGTTGTCTTAGGTGGCTCGGTTAATTTGCATTTTCCTGGTAATTAAAATGTGCTCGTCCACCCCACAGCCCCAACACACACACACATATATATATACAAGGATACACTGTCAAAACAAGCCGCTTGATTCCACACGACAGACCGTCCGAAGCTCGAGAGGCATGGAAAACTCGTTTACATAATTATGTGTGGCAATTTGTGCGTGTGAGTGAGTAAAGATTTCTACCACACAACAAGAACAACAACAGTAGCAATACAAAATAAAAAAAAGTACACACACACACACATACACTCATAACACACAAAAACAGGCACACAAAATCTTTTGGGCCATAAATTGAATATTTTTGTTGATGTTTCCCCGTTGCTCCTTTATACGCCAGCAACAATTGTCAGCTAATTTAAGTACTCTTTATACGAAGTACATGAATGAAATGCAAAATTCTTTTCCCTAACTTTTCCACACATACACACAAATGAAAACTTTCTCAATAAATACATTTTTCTATATATACTTAACATTATTTGTTGTATATCCTTTATACACATTTTTCAGCAAATTTAACAAGAATTCAAAGCATTTAGCAGCCACTTTTCATTGCCAAAGAGCAGCAGACAGAGCTTAACATTAGATATAATTAGACATAATTTTAGATACTTTAGATACAGAAGGAGAAAAGATGTTGCAGATAATATCAAGATATATAAATATTTCCAAACAGCTGCAGGCATAATCCAGAATTGAGTAAATATAATTGTTGCTTAATATATTTTATATAAAAACATTGCGCTCTTAAACTTTAACTAAAGAGCTAAGATCCTGGCCTTAAGCATCTTTTTTTTTATTGTTAATTAATGCTATTATAATTTCTAATATTTCTTACTTAGATTTATTTAACTTAAATCGTTTAACACACAATGTCGTTGATCTTTTGCCTTGAATAATCCACGTGAACAACAAGGACCTCTGACTCCTTGCAACTGACTGCCATTACTAAGAATTGCGGAAACTTCCAAAACAAATTATGAACAATAACAACAACAACAACAAAAAGTACAAAAACAAAAGCAAAAGGCAAAGACAAATGTCCAAGTTAAAGTTGGATCCTTTCAAGCGCTGTTACCACCCTAAGGAGCAATTAAGCTTGTTTTCTACACCTTCTTCCTGCATTGTCAGTTTGTATGGCATTGCTGCTTATCCTTGGTATTGGCATTGCCTTTTGGAAATTGGTTCATTAAATTGTATTGGCTGAGCACTTTGTTGCCGCGCTTCACTAGCTTCTATTTGTTACAAATCATTTTCATTCAGCAAATGCCTGGAACTTGGCTCATTGGGAGATTGAATCCCCTTGAGCACAATTAGAAAATATTAAAGTCGTTTGCCGAGTTAATTGGATACTCTTAGAGTCTACACATTGAAAAATATTGCCAATGGGAAATGTTTTGTAACGAAATATGAATTAATCGCTGACATTATTCATAAAAACAAAAAATTTATTTGATTTAATGTTTGCATTTATTTTTAGCTGCAAATATTTCATCACAAAAGTAAAAGGACAGTGCTAAAAATATAAAATATATTAAAAGATATTAATGTATTATTATGTATTATTTAAATTTATTAAAATTGTGGTTAAACACTTGAATAAAATAAGGTTAAAGCTACATTTTGTGAATTCAATTCGCATTTATCTTAGAGCAAAAGAAAATAAAATACAAAACTTTCTTCTGCCTTTTAGTCTCTCTACCTTAGGCTTTTAGTATATTAATAAATTATTGCTTGGCACAAATAAAATATATATAACTTTATTTTACTCAATATAGAAATATAAAAGGAAGTACTAATTAAATTAAAATGGCCTGTAGCGTTGCCAAAGCAACATTTTGGTCGATTTCAAATTTCAAATACAGTCAAGGATTAAAGACTATTTATATATCCTGTACCAAAGATCAAGTTTCATTTAAAAATTAAATCAATTTCTATTTTATTTCTGCATAATGAAATGTATAAATTTAAACTGAATAAATCGGAATTTATATATATTTTTAGTCGATCTGTCAGCTGGAAATTGTTTTGATTGAGTTTTCATTTTACCAAAATAATTAAAATAATTATAATGCAGTGTGCATTGGGATATATATATATATATATATATATATAAATATAAATGTATCTATATATATCAAATTCGTTGAAATCAAGGACAAAATTTAAATGGAGCGATAGCAAATACAAATACAAAACTTTTCTAAAGCTAAGTATATGTATGTGTGTATGTACGTGTGTATTGAAATGAATCATTTTGGTTTATTCAAGTTTCAAATGCTTTTGGCTAAAGTTTAGCATTTCAGTGTAATTTTTGTTTATATTTCGAGCAAAGCATAATAAATTTTTATTGAGTATACGTTTTACTCGTACTAAAAACATTATAAGGCAAACGGAGCATTGGCTCGGAAAAGTTTGTTTTTAAAAACTTTTCAATTGCAAGCAGAGAAATTGGGAAAAGCCGGAGTGTAAAAGGGGAGCAGCAAAAAGAAAGATTTTCATGTGCCAAAAAAATATGCGAATATTATTATTATTATTATTTCCACTTAACGAAACCTTATTTTAAATTCAAAGCACATACAAAAGCCTGTCACGTGTCAGCTACAGTCTCCTACATAAGTGCACATAATTCGAACCTTAGCCTGAAAAGGTGCTACTCAAGTTGTTTCATATATATATGTTTTTGGCAAAAGGTATTTCAGTTAACAGAAAATATGTTAGCATCAAATACAAGTTAAGAACTTTAATGCCTGCCAAAACTTTTCAAAAGAAGCAAAGAAAAAAAAAACAGCGTTTGAACAACATTCACTCACAACACACACACACACGCACACACAAATTTTTACTTGGTATTTACTTGGCCATTAAATAATAGGAAAACAGCAGCAACAGTAGCCACACCCAAATTCTATAAATAACATCCGTAGCACTTGAAAAGGTTTATCAGCGTATTCTCTACCAAAAGACAGAACTCACTTTATAGGCCAATTTACTAACAGGCCAAGAAAAACACATACACATAC
Organism: Zygothrica quintamaculata; assembly: GCA_037044455.1. NCBI lineage: Eukaryota > Metazoa > Arthropoda > Insecta > Diptera > Drosophilidae > Zygothrica > Zygothrica quintamaculata. The sequence goes on along the minus strand of JBAMBS010001599.1, from coordinate 19,383 downwards.
ACACACACATATATATATATATATATACACAAGGTAAAGGCAGAGCACACCCACAACAGTGTGAGTTTGTGCTAAGATTGCAATTTGATGTTATGTGTTATGGGTCAAATTGAAAGTCGACCAAATTGAAGAGAGCACGAGAAAAGTGAAAGAAGAAAATATGAAAAACCAATTCAAAACAAGTAAGAAGACACAAATAAGGTATGCTCGACTTAATGATACCCTAACATGTATATATCATAACTGATATAAGTTGCATTTGAAGTTGGTTAAGTTATTCAAAGGGTATCTGAAAGTATAGTAAAAAAACATTGAAACATTTTAAATTAATTGAAAATTGTTGCTTTTATTAAAAATAAATAATGTTATGCATCACTTTTTAATATATATTTTAAGATTATTTAACATATTATTAACAAACAGTTATTTTAAGCCATATTTATGCACTTCACTTGCAATATTTCATTGCGAGCAACAAATGGATTTTACTCTGAAACAGGAAATTTAATAACAAAGAAACAGCACACACCGAAAAGCAGGCAGCAGTTTTTCTCTTTTTCCTACACACACATACGCAGAAAACATTTCATTGTCACGTTATTACTACGTGTGTGTGTGTGAGAAGCAGAGTTTTAATTTGTGTTTGGCACTGAATATTAAACAGGCTTATCAACAATCGTGGCCAAGACAAAGAGCTGCCTCAATCCTCATCAATGGCTGATTGAATTGCGGGGGCGGTACGTGAGTTGCCATCAGAATGATATCCTATTTGATCAGTAAATGTATACGTATCGACATGAGCCGTAAATTAAGTTTTTATTTCGTAATTGGGTAGCTTCTGTGTATGCTTGTTTGCGTGTATGTGTGTCTGTGTGTGTGTGTGTGTGTGGTTTAACTGATTAGTAAGCGTTGTCTGACCTTAAAAAGAAAACATAAGATGGAAATTAGTTGTCATTGTTTTATTTTGAATAAAACTGCACAATATCCTTGTAGGCTACCAAAATTTGCAAAAGCTTTTATCAAAATGCATATTGTGTTAGCGTAAGTTATCTGGTAAATAATAAATAGGTCTATTTATATTTAGATGAAGTGATGGGAAATCTCTTCTATATAAACTAAACTAAATAGCTGTCCTCAACCCTGTGTCCCTATTTCAAACTCTTAATATGGCTACTCTTAGATATGGCTACAGACCCGCGATTTTTGGAGATCCCTCGATATCTCTGGAGATTATGGAAGCACATTGCATAATCATTAAGTTCCGTGAAGCTCTATAGGTATCCCTGGAGATCACCGGAATAATGTGAGCTACCCCTGAATACCATCAACAAATATGGGGAGTTTTCCGTCAAGCCTGTTTTTTTAAAATATCTGTAGATATTGCAGACTCCGAACTAAAAAACATTTATGATGACTTTTAGATAGTTTTGGATATCCTTAAACATCACTGAATACCAATATATGCTTCAATACGTGTGAGTCCACCGAAAATCCCTGAATCCAATACTCTGAGCTAACGAAAGCCACGGCTGTTCTAGAAGATGCACGAAAATATCTGTATACTTCAGACAAATAGATTAGGTTGAATATTTCATATATATAACATTATTCTTTTTTAGAATGAACTGTAAGGAATATAAAGTGATTTAAAAACTTTAAGCATTTTTACAAATAGAAAGCATTTGTCATCCCCACAGTGGGACTGCTGAATGGCTGTAAACTTGTTTTGATATCAATTTTAACTTTGCAGACAAATCATATTTCAACAAAAGTCAAAAGTTCATTTTTGGGTGCACAAATCACAGCAATAAAGTTTCTTTAAGCTGTCAAAATATGCAAACAGTGCCAAAAGTTAAAATGGAACAGAAAAGGTAAAAAATGCATATAATTTAATAATCTTATAATAGATTTACTCTGCTTTCTGTTATAATTTACAACTCTTTAAATACAATGAATTTAGTTCTTGCAATTCTGAAATTCATTTTCTCTTCCACCAACTTTTTTTCAAACATTTCGATATGCATTGCCTTTCACTCTTGAAAAGGTTTCGAGTACCCATGCAGCCACCATAGAGAAAGGATTCACATTTTTGTTTCTCTTTTATAAATCTCCACATTTCAATAGCGGCCTTACACGGACCAGAATCACTTGGAGGATCATCGCATCTCCCTATGGATTTTAGTTCTATATAATATATAATTATAGATTATAATAATATATACTAACTTGAGTTGTAAGCGTAGGTATTCACTAGGCACAGTAAAAGTATGGTAAACACTACCAAAACAATTGACCTCATAATGGAAGTGAGACTTTTGTATTGGATGTTTAAATAAATTAGATGTTATATGTATGCCTAGCAAGTAACTTTTGATGGCTGCTAAATCTTTTATAAAATGACTGAAAATTCATAGAGAGAGTATAAATTGTAAATATTATTTTGAATTCAGTCAAGGCACACTTACATATCATAAAAGAAAAGTTCATAGATATATAGAAATACTATATTTCTAAAATAGACCAAGAAATTCAGATTTAGTTCATCTATAAAAATTAAAACAAATGGAGAAAAAAGAAAAATCAAAGCTAATAATACAAATTAGCACGTAATTCATTTCAATTGTGGAAAGCTGCACAGTAATCGTTTCTGGACGATTGATATAATCAATGTTCAATGCTCGCATTTCAATTATCGTTCAAAATGCCATCAATCACATGCGTACAGTTTAAGGGCGCCAAAGCTGATTACTTTGCGGGAAATCCCTAAAAATGAAACCGCAAACACTCGCCAAGAGACCACAAAATCCGCATACAAATACATGCACACACACACATACACTTAAAACACTAGTTGTTATTGTTATATATAGCAATTGGTTTAAATGTGTTGGCATTAAAAATGAAAAGAGAAGGAAAGAGAACGTAGTTAATACACGACAACCATTTGACCATGTTAGAACTGTTGTGGAATACCCTGCGTATACGTTATTTTATGACAATTACTCATTAAGCTGTATTTCATGTGTATTGCTTAAATATATGTGTGTGTGTGTGTGTGTGTGTTCGTGTGTATGCCCACTACAAAACTTATTTATTTTTTATAGCAAATTATTTCTTTTGTGTGTAGAGTGCCGGGGCTTAATGCTAATTGTACGCTGTAAAAGAAAGAAAGGAAATACGTTTATACTTAATACTCCTTAAACCGATTTAGTCTACAATGATACCCTATAAATGGTAAAAAGAATTTAAGACCATTATATATAGTTACAATATCATAAATGTACCTGAAAACTTCTGCCTATCTTAAAATTATCATAATCTAAAGACTTTATAGCATTTAATTACACTCTTCATAGAGTTTGTGCTATATTTGTTTATTACAGGGTATCAGTAGGTTCAGCAATATTATAAGCAATACAATTTTACTTTTTTTATGCAAAAGTTTTTCATTTATGTCACTCAAATATTTAAAAGATACACATACGTATGTGTTGACTGGTTTCGTTTGCTAAGCCCATAAATACGCGGGCATTGGGATTTAATTTCAATATGTGTTTGGGCCAAAAAGTATAAGCTGTTTGTATGCTACCTTTTGTGCCTGTTACGCCCAATCCCAATGTACCTGTTTGCCAATAAGCTATTGATACTTTAATGCATGCAGCAGTTGGCTCTCAACGCGTACAGTGCTGCTCTTTTGTGACCTTATTGGGCCCGATTTATGTGGAATGATTTTAACTTTATGATAGCCATTTGCATTCGATTTATGTCTGATGTGACTCGGTATGCTATAAGTATGATATTATCTATCGAATATTAGTGTTATAAATCATTATACCCATGAGCATATACCAAGGCCATTAAATATAACTAATAGCCGTATAATTATGTTGCCTTCAGTTCTATCTTCAAGCTTATAAAACATTTAAGCCTTGCCCGAAAGAGAAATAAAAATTTTGCTACGCAGATTTGAGGGAGTAAATCTATGTTTAAGTTATAGTTAGAAATCTTTAAAAAAAAAACAATCTCAGTTCTACTCGATGATAGATAATTTCGACAGATTTCCGCATCCAATTTCTTGTTTATATTACCTGATTCGGTACTGCATTCAGAATATGTTGAATTTCTATTCAATATTTCTGAAACTAATGTGTTAGGATGTGTTCAGTTTAAAGCTTATAATGGTTTATTCTCTTCTAAACGTTTTAATGAATCGTTTTCTATATAGAAGCCATCAACAATCATAGTAGAAATCTCAGATCGAGCATTAAAATGAAACCAATAGCAGTTCCCCTATCCATTTCTGCGTTTACCATAGAAATGTCAATCTATTGACAATGTAATTAATGAGTATTGAGCAAAGTAAGAACACTCCATGCCTCAATAAACAACGTTTTGGCTATTGTAATGTGTACACGTGTGTGTAACGGGACAAATAGGGCACACGCACAACAAGTATATTCGTGTGTGTGTGTGGGTATGTGTGTATTTGGGTAGTCAATACCATAATACTAAGCAAATATTTATATTTTGGTCTTTTAGATAGAGGCGCAACGCAGAAATAAAATTCTTTTGCCAGAATTTTGTTGGATTTCGATTGAATCCTATCAACATGGTAATGAGACACAAACAGCAATTGGTTTATGATGTGTGTATTATTCGGTATAAATCAGCATACAAATAGAGAATAATAATGCACATCTGCTAGAAGTTAGATACTCATTCAAGTACATAATATACATGTGCTAAATATATATGTACAATTCGTAGTTATTTACCTTTATTTACTCTCTTATTATACTATCTTTTCCCTTACAAGCTAGTTGCCCTTTACTATGCATATTTGTACAACTTTAAAAATTTTCTAATTTTGCAGCAGTTGTTAACTTGGCTAACCAAGCAAAATCAAAGGTCTGGAGCTAGTTGCCAAAAGTTGTCTCTTGACTTTCTTAACTTTAACCACAACAAACAATGGCAAGAGCAAGAGATAAACAAAATGACAACAGCCATCGATCCAAATAATGTTATTATTGTAAGCTCAAACGCAACAGAGAGAGATACAGAGATAGAGAGAGAGAAGCATATCGATTGCGCTGGCATGGTTTCAACCCATTGCAGACGAGAGTCGTTCAAAAAGTTGTCTCAATATGCGAGTAGATAACTGATACTATACAGAGAGAGTATGATTTTGGACATCAATCAATCGGAAACTAATGATAATAGCTGATTAAAGAATATTGTGCTTTTCCTTTTATTATTTTAAATATTTATTATCTGAACTGTATCGGAATTTGGGCCAAGTTTATTAGCCTGATGTGTATACGAATCTGGTATTCTGCAAGCCAGCAGGCCACAAGCTTTGTACATACTGATGCATATTGAATCTATAGAGAAACTGGCTATATTTCAGTTTATATACTAAATCCATATTATGTATCAGTCATATTGAATAGTGTGACCTGCATATGAGTTAAGTTAGTAAGTTATATTAATAAATAATTACAGACTTACGCTTGTTAGGCAAACAGTCGCCAAAATCACCAGGACATTTGGTTTATACATTTTTTTTTGTTATGTTTTGATTAAATTTTCTGATAAAACTGACTAAAATATATTTGATTTTTAGTTTAGTCTAAGTTTAGAATTGAAAATCAATTGTATCTAGATTCAAAATTGCTTTTAAAAATGGAAAACTCTATTAAGTTTTCAATTTCATATTGAACACAAATGCGGTTTATATACGCGTTTTGGCTGCTTCTGTTGCTAAGCTCGTAAACACAAACAAGCATTGAGTTTCAATTTGTAAACATGTGTTTGGGCCAAGAAAGTATGCTCTGCCTGCTTGCCAATAAGCCATTGATACCTTAATTTGCATAACACTGAGTGGGGTATGTATTGCATACGCATTGGAGTTGTATACATATTTAGCCCTGTTTATGTGGTATAAAATATGGTTAGCTGGTGTATATAATGCCTACCAAGAAGTTTTTCTATACGGTTAATCCCAATTCACACACTCGCTAAGTAAACAACAGAAGCTGCCTTGATGTGCCCTTTTTGGCCACTTAGTCAAGTCAACTAACATAATGATTAGGTTAAGTAAAGGGTAAGTAGAAGCTAATAAATTGTCGATACATAGAAGTATTATATTTCAGGCATACAAAGGGAAAGAGACACATCCAATTATGCGTTTTGCAACAAATTCTTTTATTTAACTTTTACTTCAAATGCAATAAATTAAAATCAATAAGATTAATCTTTTATTTTAACCTTCATTTCCTTTTAATATATCGCTTTAATGCATATAAATCATATCCAGTTCTGCTTAACCCAATTATATTTTGACTGTTGTGAAATTAATGTCAATTCAGAATAGAACAAAAAATTACTTTAAGTAATTAATTACTTGAATTTCTGCTTAATTTACATATGAAATTTTTTGACAAAACAAACTTGCAATTAACCAGGTAAATATTTGGCATTATTCAGAACATTCGTTAACTAATTGGATTACTAATTCAGCTATAAATAGTGAGCTGTTCAAGCCTTTTGTCGGGTGTGCACAACTTTTGTATATCCTTTTTAATCCTTACCGTAATATATGCATGCAGTTTATGTATACAATGTACAATCAAAAGCTTGTCATTTTGCCAATATTATTAACTCATTTTGCTAAAGCTTTGCCAATAATTTCAAGCATCAATCAATAGCCAAACATTATAGTACCAATCAACTGGGCTATTAATTTGGCTAACACGCAACTTCCATTCAAGCGGAAAACGTAGCTAAAGTTGCTGTTGGATAACGACTTGGTTATAAGTCAATCTAAAATATAGTAGAAATTTTGTACACTGAAAAGCAAAATTTCCAACTATAAAGCATCCTTGTGCTTACCGAATTTACCACAAACATTAATTAACAACTATGGAGATAATTTCATCTAAGATCGTTTAAACTTGGCTTTTGATTAACTGTTTGTACTTGCCTTTATTGGTGCTACTGCAAAGGCATTCTGACAGCAACTTGAAGTCTTCTATATGCATCTTGGATTTAAGCAAGATTATATGAATTTATATAATCTTTTTATAATCAGTCTTTAATTATAATGCAACCACATTTCCTAGTCCTGCATAGCTTAATTTTCAACTATTCATTTGGTTACCTCAAGGTCATTTTTTATATTTAGTATTTTCACCTTGTCTACTGGCCAGCAATATTGGAGTTCTTATCATTTTCGTTTAATCTTTCTTGATACACAGAAATTTCTGCAGCTCTGTCTGGTTACAACTTTAATAGGAATAATTATGGGTAAGTTCACTCCAGCAATCCCCCAATTATAAGATTTAAAGCAATGTAGGTTATCTGACTCAAATTTCAAGTAATTTGCCAAGAGGGTCGTATCTGAGGAGACTGCAGCAGCCATATAATATTGTTTACCTTAATTGGTATATAAACTAAATGCAAGCTCTACCCGGAATGGACATACTTATATTATATTTGCTGCATTTATAATTATAGAGTGTTAATTAATTAGTTATGTCTTGAATGCAGTAGAAATATTGGCTTAAACAAATTATTTTATTATAACTGATAAAAGGAATTAGATGGGCGGAATTGGTTGGTGGAAAAAAGTGTTTTATTTGAAGGTGTTTTATATACAACTTTAGTTGCCATTATACGATTCATTTATTTGGCAGCCAAGTGGTAAGAAAATTAATGGCCAGTAAGTTGCCTGCAACAGTAAACCCCGAAGGTAGACAATTCGTCGCCAGTCAACAAACTATATTCAAGTTGGGGAAATTGCCAAAAGTCATTAGGCTGGCGCATCGGTGCAACGGCAATGAGATTTTCCTACCTGTGCCTCAAGCTTCAAGATTAACAGCGCAAGACCAAAACCATTGCCAACTGGGAATACAGCAGCGTTGACGACAAACGTAATGCTTCCCCCACTATCCTTCTCTCTGCTATACGTTTTTATACTATATGTATATAGTGCACTTATATTTCTAATATTGTACACACAGTCAGCTCAAGCAAATACTCTACACTCGACATGCCAGCTGGCACTGACGATTACCATAAATATAATTACAGTTTCATTTCCGTTTAAGTTTGAAATTTTAATTTTCCAAGAAGTCACAAGGTAAGCCACCTGTCTTATGATTGAAGGAATGCAATAGCATATATATATATAGTGATACGTATCCTGTATGTTTTAGTGTCAGATATCCTGAATTGTAATTGAATTGCATAAGTTTCAGCACAAAGTTTCTGCCACAACTTTACTTAAAATAACTTTTAAATTGAAGCTAGAATTATGTAATCGATAGAAGGAAACATCTACCCTAAACTGTACTAACGATACTTGCACCTATACCAAAATAGATTGCAGGATTATAAATATAAAAAAAAAGAAGTTATGCAATTAAAAATTTGACAGATGGACTGCTTCAAATATATATATATATTTCAACAGAAAATTTTGCGATAGAGAGCTATTTGTATATACTTAAACTTAAACGGCGACTACTATTATATCCTTGAGTTTACTTAAAACTTAAATTTGAAATCTTAAATCTATTTATGACTCAACCATTTTTGCTGTCCATTTAAGTTAATAATATAGTGCATTATTTGAATATTTCCCCTCGTTCTCCCGGGTAAGGGATCAAGGTATCCCTCATAGGGTGCAGACATACTTTGATAAGTATACTATTTAATTCAGCCAGTTGAAGCCAATATAGGTGCAAAAAAACATCGCACAGCAGATGAGGCCATAACGTATCTTGGGAATATCAAGATCACCTTGAGAAGTGTACAAAATCATTTGAAGGATTTGATACCAGAAACTAGGACCTTGCTCTGTAATAGATTCATTGGAAGGTTGTATATCACCCATACTCTCATAACCGCTATAGTCCCTAAGCATCTTAAGCTTTTCCAATTCTTCTGTGTTCAAATAGTTAACCGTGCGAAGCTCATGTTCTGAAGGATTCTCCAATTCTCGATCAGAATTTGCTCCCAAACTGTGATGAGAGCCCTTATACCAGGAAAAAGTATTAGATTTTTTCAAAGGACTGCCAGCAGTGTTCGCTTCCCTCCTCCGTATGGAGCCTGTACTACCGTTATTACTATCAAACGAATGATACTTGACAATTGTCTTCTTGGGCATAGCATTCGATTCCCAATCATAGCAATAGGTTGTGCTAGGCTCATCTTGTAATATACCGTCGTTGTACTCATCTTGTTTCTGCTGTGCCATGCTATGATCTTCATTGTGATTTGATAATGCAGATGACTGTATATCACGATTGCTATAACGATCCTGATATTTTGTACGCTCTAGCTGTTCTAGCTTTTCGAGTCCGCCACGAAATCTCTTAAATGGTATATTAAATCTGCGTGATTGCCACCTAGAAGGGTTTGCGATATACTCTTCTGCTGTAGAGCTTTTATTGTAAGGTTTATAGTCTCTATACCAATCATTACTAATACCCTGATACTGATTATTATCAGTATTCTGAACCGCACTTATTGACAGAGCAGTGTTACTCATAAAACTTTCATCACTCTGAAATTCATGCCAAAGGTTAAACACACGCACCTGTGCCCGTTCTTTAATTATAGCCACATGGAGCTTGCGTTCAACTTCTCGACGATTCAAATGTGCAATTTGTTGTGGAGTAATGTGATAACTTTGGCATAGTTCGCAAATCTCGCCGTTGGTCAGCTCCTCCAGCATGCACATTGTTCTAGACATAATGACTCTTTCTATCCAACCTACCAATCTGCATATAAAGACTGAGCGATGTGGATAGAAAGAGAGACCTTCTAGAGCTTTTATTATAAATTTTTGGATTAAATGTTTGTACGTAAAAATTTAGATATATTCTTTGCAAATGACAACATTTTAGAATAATCAAATATAAATTTCATTGAAAATCTTTTCATCATTTAATATTTTTGAAATATACTACTGCAGTATTAAACCCAAGTACATACAATTCATCTCAATTCGATAATTTAGCCATAGTCCATAAACTAAAATAAAAGAAAATATACTTAAATATTGCAATGCAAGTTAAACTTTATTTATTATATTTATAAAATATTTTTTATATTGTCTAGAAAAAGACGAAGATAACCTAAAGGAATCGAATCGAATTAAAATACATTTATTTTTATTTTAACATTGAATTTATTGGAAAGTTGGCTCAAATCGAAAAATAATTCTTGTACTTACAGTTTGAGCTGCATTGTTCAAAGCTTAAAGTTATCGTATGTAAGAGATAGACAGAAGCATCCTAAACTCTATATAGTATGCAAATTCTTGAGCAACAGCAACACATATTATTAATAATTGAAAATTGAAATATTGAAATAATAAATGTACATATTGAAAAATTTTATTTGTAAACATTTAGGCGACTCACAACTACATAAGCTGTATAACTATTAATACAATAATAATTTGTAGGGCATATAATAAAGATTTATATACCTTTAGATTTGATTTTATTTTTTTGAATAGAGTATTATTGTTAGAATCGTTAACAAAATTAAATGAATAACAGCATTCAATATAACTATTATATATATTTTTTTAAATTTACTTTTTATATTGTTTCTCTAGTGTTTCTACTGAAATTTTACTTTAAGCTCTCGCAGCGTTTTATTATTGTCATTAAATATTCGTCGTTTGATGATTGAAAATTTGTTGTTTATTTAAATATAAATTTTGTATATATTTTGTATTGTGTATTAAATTTAAATTATACTTAAGCTATTAAGTATTTACAAAGTTCAACTTCAAACAACAACTATTTACGGGAATTTCAAATGATTTCCTTTAATTTTCAATTTGTTTTTGTTTTTTTTTCTTCTCATTTTTAATTCTAATTAAATTTCTTGCTAATAACAAAACAATTTTAATTAATATTGCTGTTTGAATTCTTAAACTTCATTAGATTAGAGTATTAATTCATTTTGTATTTGGCAAAAAACAATTTTTAATTAATTGTTTAATTTATTGTTTGATTTTTTGTATTTTTTGTGTGTTTGATTTAGAAATTTTTGTTGTCTTTTAATTTATAATACTATATATAAAAATGTATGTGTGTGTGTGTGTGTGTTGAATATTCGAAGTCATTTGAATAGAATTCATTTGAATTAATTTAATTTTAATTACAATCAAAATTATTTACATCATAATTTAAACTAGTTACGTTAAATACGTTAAATGGAATTATTTCCACAATTCTTTAGCTTTTCTTCTTCCTTTTTTGGTTTTTTTCTTTTTCTTTTCAAATTTTCTTTTCGTCTGTCTTCTGAAAGCACATCACTTTCATTAAATTCGTAAATGTTTTTTTTTGTTCTGTTTGCTTTGTGTACAGCTTCAGAGCTGTTTCAAAATTTGTGCTGAAATTAAATATGTCTTGGCCGCTTTAAGCCACAAACCAAATGATGAGGTCATTTAACGATAACGAGCGATTACAGGATCTTTCAGTTTATCCTCGCTGTCGTTAATATGATTGCCCTCCATCACTCATCGTTTGCGATTATAGGCGCCAAGCACGGACTGCCTTCATTCTTTCATTTCATGTCCATTCGCGCCCAGTTCGAGCAGCTCATGGGGCTCAGCATTAAGCTATTATTAACATATATATATATATATATGTATATTCAGTTCTATACAATAAAATATATAATATTTACCCGATCTACGCTTGCCAAATCGTTCTTCGACAGATGATTAACCAAAATAGTACCCAGTGCATCACACATCACATTGATAGTAGTACGGAATCGATCCCTGAAATCTCATTAATGAAACAAAACCCTGTATATTATTCGTTTGTGATACCTACAGCAACCAATCTACAGCAATAATCAGTGAGACATCCTTGGGTTCCAAGCCCACAGTGTCCAACACCATCACCATTGTAACTAAACCCGCCTGCGGTATACCTGCAGCACCAATAGAAGCAGCTGTCGCCGTTATGCTTACGGCAACAATGGTACCAAATGAGTAGCTCATTTCACGGTATTGAGCAATGAAGAGAGCTGCTACAGCTTCATACAACGCTGTGCCATCCATATTGATTGTGGCACCTACGGGTATAACGAAGCGTGTCACACGTGGATCGATGCCCATGTTGTCTAAGCACTTGATTGTTAAGGGCATGGTGGCAGAGCTGGAGCCTGTGCCGAAGGCTGTGGCCAGTACTTGACTCAGTTTTGCTATAAAGCGATATGGCATGCGTCGTGTGCCCAAAAAGAATATAATTGCAATAGTTCCTACAATTTATATAAAATAGAAAATTACATTTTAAAATGTCCTTGTCATAGAAAAAGATGCCAGCTTACCGAACCCATGCAGGAAGAGACCTATCATAACTGTTATAAAGTACCAGCCCAGGGATTGTATTGTCGCCGCTATAGACTCCATTTCAATTATCTTGGCCGCTATCAAAAACGCAACACCCAATGGAGATATCCTGCGCCACATATCAGTAATTACATATAATCAAATCAAAACTATCTTTTCATTGCATACTCACCAAATTACCCATGATGTTATAGTCATCATTGCTTCACTGAGCGTTGTAAAGAAGTCCTGCAGTAATTGACCCTTCTCCCGCATGCGTCCAATAGTTGTACCCAATATTACGCTAAACATGACCAGACCCAGCACATTGGAGCCTTCACGTTGTGCAGCCTTAAACTCCCAGTTCTCCATGGGCACTATAATATATAAACAGAAATATAAAGAGATTGGCAATCAGAATGCAAATACTCACATGCTGGCGAAATACTCGTGTTCTCAAAGATCTCCGTGCGATGCTGCAAGATGATTATAATAATAAGAATATTATTTACTTAAATACATATATTCTCTATGCATGTAGTAATGTATTAAGCTTTTAAGCTTTAAGAAAATTAAGATAGAATATGTTGAGCCACGATTCTAGGTGCATAACCTTAACGCTTTGATTAAGAAGTTGACTTTTTACGAATTAAAAATATTATTTGTATATGAATTTAGAATTTATGTAAAATAAACAGAATCCCATATTTTTATAAAATATCTGTTAAAAAAAAATAATAAAAAAACTATGACTCGTTAACACGAAAAGAAAAACAACAACAACACAACAAACATAACAATCAAAGCCTGAAAGCCTTAGTTACTTTGGCTACAGATTTATTGTACTGTAGATTGACTCTGAGATACATTATAACAAACAAATAAATAAACCTGCTAAATTATTTATAAATTACCAATATTGGAATGTAGTTGGAGTATACCTTTAGATTACTGCATAATTGCCTTAATAACATTAAAATTATGTCTTTAACAATATGGTAACTAGTGTTTAAACAATAAGTAGATTTTTTATTTAATTTTCAAACCTATTAATATTCTATAATTTACACTTTTTTACTGTACCCAATATACTATTATTTTTAATTTTTTAGAAAATATCTTAGCTTTACTATATATCATCGGAGATCATATACTTTTTTTGAGAATCAATTTAGTTTTTTAATAAATAGATAAAGTATTTGATTTCAAAACGAAGCTTTAGACTCGTACAGTATAATTATTGTAAAACAGATAACTGGCAAACTTTTGTTAAACTAAAAAACTCATATCATTATTATTTATTTAGCAAACATAATATATTACTAACAATTACAGATATTTCCACAAACCAAATAATACTCAAGTTGAGAACGTTTAATATGTACTTTTACGAGCAATATTTCAAGCTTAGCTTTTGTGTGCTATAAATAAACTTATTTAATTCCATGTAAACTAATTGATAAAACTTGACATATTTTATTTAAATATATGAAAGATCCAAAAAAAAAAAACTTCCTCTGACTATTTTAACAGGAAAGCATAATCATTAGCCAAGTGGTTAAAACTTGAAAGTCTGCAGAGAGTATATCAAAATTGAAGAAACAAAATGCTCAATGAAGCCAGGCCATAGCTATATTAATAATTGTGGATATGAATATTCAGTCAGAGTCACCTAAATATAAATAAATTGTATAAACAGTGAGATGCACACATTTATGCAAATATTCAAGTACCATCTGAACTGAATACTTTTTATTCAATTTGCATTTGCTTTGTATATATATATATATATATATATATATATTTAGATATATTTACATATACATGTATGCAGGTAGCTCTTACTGTGCTAATGGTGATAATTGAAATTTAGATACATACATATATATATATATATGTATATATATATATTTTATACAGATACATATATACATATATATATGTATGTATAGACAGACGGTCCCCCTATAGTTTACAGTTTCAATTTAAACGGAAAGAACTTTGCTTTGGAGTATCCTATCATGTCAGTTTTGATTATATGCTGCGTTGTGCTTTAATCAAATTATGTAAACGACAGAGCAATTGAATAATTGGCGTAGTCGCAATGATGAATTGACTGAAATTGAATCCGCAGTGCGTGATCTCTGATGAATTCAAAAAAAAAAAAAAAAAAAAGAGAAAAGAAAAATAATAGTTTTAGCATACCTGAAACATTGTTGACTGTATTATGTTGTCGGTAAACATGTTTCTAAAATAAATATAAAATATATTTAATTAGTTTATTTTAATTATATATATATATAATTATTTTACCTAACTAAATCCATTAATGTATCGGGCGTCAACACCTTCGATGCCTTGTCAATGGTCTCAGTGCGTGTTTCCACAATCTTGGCTCCCTGGCCAGGTCGTATTGTGGTGACTAGACAAATGCCCAAAATAACTGCTGATATGGTTGTAACAAAGTAATAAGTTATAGCTCTGAAAATTAATAAAAAGAAAAGTTATTAAACAATTCAGTAGACATATTTCCGCTTACAAGTATTTACCTCGTTGCAATTTTACTGGACATACTCAGATCCAGTCCACCGATTGCACTTGTTATCGATGACACCAAAAGAGGGACTATAAGACACTTAAGCATCCTGTAAGAATTTCATTTTAAGGTAATACTTCTTTAGGTATTAATTGCATAAGTTGGACTTACCGTAAAAATATCTCACCAGGAAATGAAATATACATTATCTCACGCTTTGACCACTCTCCAGTGCTATTCTTGATTATAAAGCCCACAAGACCACCTACAAAGACACCGATCACGGTGGCCATTGTGAGCACATTCTCCTGCATAAAGCTTTTAAATTTATTTGCATCTTGCTTGGGTCGCGTCATTGTGACTCTGTTGCTGATGATTTACCCTAGGCACCCTAGGGCGGGTGCTTTGCCAGAAGTGGGATTCTAGTTGGACCTAGACTGAGCTAAGCCAACTTGATTTTACACAATTTGATCCGATTGCTGTGCCAGGAGTAGTACTACAATTAAATATAAAATACTTTAATGTAAACAAATGATTAAATAAGGTAATACATGTATATATATATAATATAATTTATTAATATATATATATATATATATTTATATTTATATATATATATTTATATATGCTTATTCTTTTAAGTATTTTATTATTCAACAAAAGTTGACCAAATATTTAATGATTTTTATTTAAGTAGACTCTCTCACTTGAACAGATTTATTGATAGATTATGTCTGAACCATACTATATCTCCCTAAATACAATTTTAAACTATAACTATATCATGCTGTTTGTTCCTATTAATTGGGCTAATAAATATAAAACTTTTATTTTATTTATATTCTTAAATGATATTGCACCTGTGACATACGGATGTTAATGAAACCTTTCTTTGGAATATATGCATCTATATATGAGTCACAACGATCAGTTAAAACAACTCTTTGACCCCATATATATACTATTGATCACATTTAACAGTTGTATTGATATAGTCATGACTATCAAGGCATTTTAACTAGTTTTTGTATACTAATTTAAATCGAGCACAAGCTGGAAGTTAATAAAACTGTTTATTTGTATTAAGAATTGAACAAAAAAAGGTCACACACACAGTAAATTAGATAACGTGAAAATTGAAAAAGGTTGAAAATAGCTGTGACAATTGTCAATTGTTAAATATATAATCAACTCTTAGAATGTTGTTATCAAAAAGTTTTAAAATGATAAATCAAACTTGATAGCGGCAGGTAAGAACTGTCTTAACTTTAAAAGAACTAAGTGCAGAGTTATATTCACCTTAATTGGATTTTAATTTTTAATTAAGTCAACAAAAAAGTTAGCAGAATACATGGTACTATATCCACATTGTTCGAACTGCATTCGACAGCCAAATAGTTAAGAATGTCTTTTATTTTTATGCGCTAATAGAAATGGAAACTTTGAGCTGTGTAGCTAAACTTAAGTTTAAATAAAATAATTAATCAACTCGAGTTTCAATGCCATTTAGCATCAATTTAGATTTGACACTCAATATACAAATACTGTAAATATTTTCTCAGGAAATGTGAAAATATGCGAACTGCAGTTCAATTAATAGAACATTTGTTGATTGTTGCATTGACTGTAATTGAGAAATATTTTCGACATAAGTGTGGCAAACAAATAAATTTACATAGGCGACCACCTAATAAAATGCAATAGACCTCAGATAATAAACATTTGTTAACCGTTATACAATTGTATATATAAATATATAATTTGTAGATATATATATATAACCAATGCCAACTATTAGGGATGATCATGTGCCTAGGATCATGAAATGAAAACTGATCTAAATTGTCGATTACCGAACATTGAATAGGGTTATTAATTGAACTGTCAGACAGTTGCATAGATATGTATATATTACTATTATTACATGCAAATAAATTATTTAAAAATATATTCAAGTATATATATATATATATATATATAAGCTATAAAAAAAAATGATACATACGGCCTACAACGAACTTCCTGCAAAACTGAGTAAGAAAATGTTTTAGTATGCAAATCATATATTATATAAAATCCTATAATTAAAATGAAATCCGTAATTTGAGATAAATAATTTACGAATAATTGTTAAATAAATTAAAATGTACTTTTTAATATATGTACATTTTACATCTAGTACAAACTCTGATGATCGCATAAGTTGTTCTGGCCTATCTCATTACGATAGACATGTATTGAATCAACTACTTTAAACTGAAATTAATTAAGTTTTTCATTAAAAGCATTTAAAGACTGTTTAAGGGCATGAAATTTAATTATAAGAATTGGCACTGAAGTACTTTTACCATTCATTATCAGTTAGAGGTTGCATTAAATTTTGTGTTCACAATTTTATATAACAATTTCCGTATGTTGTTTGGAAAGCAATTGCAATGAAAATGAATATATATAGATATATATATATATATAGTATAGATATACTATACAATTTTAGTTGTCTCGATTCAGAATGTTAAATGCAAATAATTCATTGTCGCTGGCCAACAAATTCATTTGCATTCGAACAACAATATGTAGGCGAACAAGCCCATTTGTTTACTTCACTTTTTATATTTCCTATAATATGAAACAATTAATTTATATTCTGTCATGTAGCTGAAACAAGTAAAAACTAGTTTACAACCATTGCTTAAGGATTGAGTTAATTTGTATTCTAGTTATACATTAAATACCTTTCATAGTTATTGTGTAATTAAACACAGCTAACAAGATTTGTTAGCTGACTCAATGTGGACTTTAATCGCTTATGTCAAATATCAAATATAAACACTTCAAAGGATCACAGCAATTATAATTCAAATGAGTTAAATGCAAATTAACAGCTTGAATTACTATTTGAAAAGTAATATTCTAGTTAATTTACATTAATAGAATCATCATCACATGCAAACTGATTATTGTAAAAGTACGAATACTAATTGATTTGATTCATACTTAGTAGTATAACATTTAGTATTCATTTTATTATCCTTATGTGTACTGATTACAGAAGAACTGATCGTAAATATATATATTTAAAACTATTTCAATACCATTTAGCATGAAATGTTTTACAGATTGGCGACTATTTTTATAAATGATAGAAATTAGCCATAAAAATAGTAAGTTCCGCTATAAATATAACTAAAACAAAAGAAAAACAAAGAAATATTGTAGTACAAAAACATGAGTAAAGAATGTTCAAACAAACAAGAAGACAACATTCTGGGGGTATGCAGCTTCTATAGCCACCTTTAGAAAAACAAAAAAAAAAAAGAAAACATAATAAAAATAAAGGAAAAGGCCTTGGACCTTCGACCTGACACTCCCTCTTCCCGCTCATCACCCAGACACAGGCATATGATGCGGCATCCGCTTATCAGCAGCAACAATCACATTTGCTCCCTTAAATCAGTAAGCGAAAATCGATGCGTTAACAAATTAGAGATTAAACGCAGACTATGTTTATACCCATGAATAAATATATTAATTGTTTATAAAAAAAAATCATACATAGCTTATATCCAATATCCTTTAAGAACATGAAGTAAGTAGATAATAAATATCTATATAATAAAAGTAGGTCTTAAACTTTTTCCCAATCGATTCTAAAATCAAACTTTACTTCTACTGACCAACTATGCTGTCACAGAAAAGTCACTTTACTCATGACACTTAACTATATACCATATATATACCTGAAAAATAACACTGATATTTTGATATTACGAATACAGTTTTCCTTTATTTATTTTTTATAATTAATTAACTTAACTTACCAGTTGATATAAACTTTAAGACAAAATTTGTATAATAAAGAACATATAATGAAAAAAAGGATATTAACTTTATAATAGATATATGTTTTGCATTCACTTTATTCACAACTGCAGATCAGATATGTTATAATTGTTAACATATTGCTATATATTATCCATATATACAGTCATGTTCTTAATAGCCGAACAGCTAATATAATAGTGTTAATAGCTTTAGTATAACCGATAAAAGCACTTACAAATTATAACTAATGTAATTTTCAGCTGGCTTTGTTGAACTTGCATAAATTTTGAAACCCTTTAGTTTAATTTATTTATTGAGTTATTTATTTATATTGCACAGTATTATAGAGAACGCGTTTTATGCTTTGTGTTGTCGAGCACGCGACGTTGTTACGACTGATCCGACTCGGAGGCAGATAATAGATCACAGATCTACAGAATTGCACTGACTGGCAGTACATGTAGAGAGAAAGAAAGAATGAATGAATGCAGACAGATAGATAGAGAGGGAGAGAGAGAAAAAACGATAAAAGAGAGAAGAACAAGTCTCAACTTTACTTGACTGATTATAAAATAGTACTGAAAACTACATCAAAATCAAATGCAAAACGTAGCTAACGAGCGAGCAAAATTCTGAGCGTCTACGCTGCCAACGTCGA
>JBAMBS010001598.1:0-20526 GCA_037044455.1 Zygothrica quintamaculata | reverse complement strand
TCAAAAAAAGAGAAAAAGAATCAAAAAAAAATCCAAAAAAAATCTTAAAGCAAAATTCAATATTGTATTTAAAAAAAAAAACATGTTTCTTTTGACATAAACAATATGAATATATATACATATATGTATATACATAGGCATGCATACATACTAAAATACATATGTAATAATTATGGAGCAATTGAGTACAAAACGAGTACAAATTTAACATATAAGCAAGTACAGAAAGAGAGAAATAGAGTGGAAGTAGAGTTAGAAAAGAAAGAAAGAAACGAAGCAGAAAGAAAGTTTAAGAAAATCGCTAAAGGAATAGGAAGAAAAAAATAACATAAAAAGATAACAAAATGATCATCAAAACGAAAGAAAAAGTAAAATGAAACCTAATAATTTGTAGGAAACCATGACTCAGCATACATACATACGTACATCTATATATACATACATAGTTATATACTACTAGCTAGATATATATATATATATATATATATATACATTCATAGCTCCAGCTGGCGACTTGTATTACAATATATATATGCTTGATTCTTAATGAGAAACAAAAACCAAAAGAGCTGAACAAAAATGTATTCAAACTACTCTTACAATATACATAAACATAGCTACATACATAGATGCATACATACATAGTTACATATACGATAGCAGCATTACATAAAATAACATACATTATATATACTAATATATACTACATACGATGTGTATCACATACATAAATAGCTATAAAAAGAAAAAAATACTGACTCAAAATTACCAAAAAAAAAAAAAAAAAAAAAAAAAACATTAGATAAAAATATGAAAAACCCTTCCAATATTTTTGGCAAACACTTAGAGAAAAGTACGCATTACATTCATCAATTTCTTACTTAATGCATTTACATAAATATATATACATACATTACATATACATATACAAATACATATATATATATATATATATATATATATATATATATATATATATACATAAATATATATAGTCTAAAGCATGTACTAGGTACACCCACATACATATATATATATATATATATATATATATATATATATAAACTAAAGATCGTTCATTGTATACTATTGAACGAATTCAGATGCTCTTAGAACAAAGGCGACAAATTATAAAACAATAACGAGTTGCAGTTAAAAATTGTAATTTTCAAAAAGTGAGGGAAATTCTTAAGAAACACAAATGAAAATCAAGTATATAACTTAAATTGTAATTTTTCTATATACATCATCATAGACATATATGTATATATATGTATTTATATGTATATATATGTGTGTATATATGTGAATATATATACACTTATATATATATAAATATATATATGTGTATATACATTGATGTGGGACAAGAGTAAGAGTATATTTTATACGATAAAGCAAATTTTATAACATATTTAAATAATAAATTATACACTAATAAAAAGTAAATGAAAATCTATATATACAAAACGTGTTTAAATGTCTATATACTAAATGGATATCATATGATAAATTCTTATATATCATATATAGGTATAAAAAAGTCATATAATAAACATAAAGTAATTGAAATCTGGGTTTGAATAACGTTTTACCAATGTTTAAAAAGTATCTTTTGTTGGTCTTAGCCTAAAAGTATGTTTAGTAACCTCTTGAAACAAAATGGGCTTTCAATGCTATAAAAAATAATTAAATTTAATTATAGTTATGAATAATTCAAATTTCTATATGTATACCATAAAAATCTTCCAATAGTGTCAAATATTCTTTGGGGCCTTCAAAAGCAACAAAATAAACTCAAGTCCAATAGAACATATAAATATAGCTCCATAATATCCGAATAATTCCCATAAAACATATCCAAATAATTCATGAATATACATATTATGTTTTCATTTTATGTCTTACTGAGCACATCAACTTTAATTTTATATATAATTTATTTTTTAGGTGATAAATTCGAATTTTTAAATTTAACCGGAGCTCCAAGTAAACAGTTTGAATAAATCTATTGTATATCTATTATACTCCCCATATTATATATATCTATTATATTTCCTATATAAACGTATAATAGAAATATCATACTTGATTGAATTATGTCATGTTAGAAAAATTGGCCAATATTATTATTTTGTTTTTAGCCAACTGAAAGTTATTATTATTTTGGCATCGCGTGACTTCAGGCCAATTAACAAAAATTATATATATATATATGTATATGAACATATATATGAAGTAATCCTTATATAAGCAATTTATATACAAAGTCCAGTCATAAAGCATATATCGTAATAATATCATAATAGTAGTTTCTATGAGTTTTAACTAACTTCAATTGACACTGACTTTTAACTAACTTCAATTGACACTGACATTAGAGACATTTAACTGTGGGGATCTACTATGGACAGCAACTCTGATCTTCATGGTCAGGGTTTGATGTGACCGAATCTCTATCGTTAAACAGATTCATAAAAAGTTTTCAATAACCGGTTCGGTGTTTTATTTTCGAATACAAAACAGAGGAAAACAGCTGTTATGAGCGTTAAAAAAAAAATAAATAAAAGGTAAACAAACAATCTCCAGGTGATCTTAACTGACTCTTGAGTAAGATATGGAAATGAAGCAGCAGAAGGAGGAGAAGATTCCAATTAATACAAGTGCTTTATACACTATTTTTGTTCGAGTATAACTAACATGTGTTTAATATATGTAACACTGTTCAAATGTACTTAATGTCTTAACAAGTGAGCCCTTAAAGTTGGCTTAAATCATTAAAAACTTAAGAGTATTAAGTCTTCGTTCTACAGACGTATTCTCTGAGTACCTTCCCTATAATCTAAGAATCATCAGAGATTCATTAGGTAGACACTTGAGACACATCAAGTAATGAATTTAAAATCAAGTAATGAATTTAAATAAAAAATTGCTAAAAGCTGTCAGTTGGCTAACTGCAATGCGTATTAAGAACTTTTAGTTGTAGTTTGGCTAACAACAAGCTGCTGAGCTAATTGAGCAGTTTACAAAATCCTCTGATTATATCAATTATAACAACGTTTCATCATAATCAACATCATAACTGGAATATGTATAATAGATCACCATGTGCCGGCAGTGTTTGACCAAGAGAGTTAATAGTAAAAATGAGACCGAAACTGGCTAAACCCGAGATACAACCATACCCACAGCCATAGCCACAGCCACAGCCAGAGCCAAAGCTACAATTGCTTGTTTGGCCGGACGCGGACTCTGTCTCGGACTTGGAGCACAGACGTGTTTTGAACGTTGTCGCGTTCAAGTCGGCACAGGCGAACATAATTTGTACACAATAACAAACGCAACAAAAAAAGTATTCAGTTTCAATTTTAGTTTGAATACGTGTTGTATCGTATCACATCGGTGCGTGATTCCAAGATTTCTTGTTGTTGTTTTTGTGATTGGTTTTGATTGGTTTTTGATTTCGTCAAACTGGCGACAGGTTGTGCATATCAAGTGAAGGTGCTGCCGTTTGGATCAGGAATTGTAATTAAAGCAAACTTGTAGTTGACAAATGCAACGTTACCGGGGTATTAGCCAAGGCACTGTCCAGCTACTACTAACGCCTCCACATCCATACCTGAAAATCTCAAACAAATGCTTATCCAATCAGTATAGAAATAGCCTTTGCTCTGTGCGTTTCAATTGTGTCACAAACAGAAAATTAAAAATAATTTAATTTTTATATAAAGATTAAGTACTTTGCGAGTAACAACAATTATTATTTAAGTATTTAATAATATATATAAATTAACTTTAATTACTAAAAGTGCAAAGTTGTAGAGGACATTTCGATGCAAAAACAATTAATTATTATCAATCAAGTTAAAACCTAACATATAATTTGTGTGTGTTAAAAGTCATTGACCCATAATCCCAAGCGGCATCCAAAGCTTGTAATGTTAAGTAACCAGTGCTAATTATACTGTAAAAGCTTTAGCTCTAAACTACGTCCAGATCCAACACTGTTGACCATGTTTGTTGACGGCTGGAAGTGACCTTGAGAGTGATTATGATGGAGTGCTAATATGGCTTATAATAGCCTTAACATATAAATCTACATGAATAAGTGGACATATAAGGGCTGTGCAAAAGTTATGTAATAGACAGGGAGACAGCATTTTTTTATTAAATAATAAAAATATATAATATTAATAAATTAAATAAATTTGTACACAATTAAGTAACATCCAAGGGATATTCATAGTCAGTAAGGTTATACTGCCAAATACCGATTGGTATCTAATTGGAAAACTGTGGGACAAGCCCTATAGGCTTTGGTCTTAGAGTGTAATATAAATTTTGTGCGTACATAAAACATTCAATTTTATTTAATTTTAGCTCCATTAGTTAACTGTAAAAGCTATTATAATAAATAATTAAATATTGCATTAATATATATGTTGCAATAAATGATTTTCCCAAGGCTTTTCACAGAAATCGATTAACAACCTGAATTGATTGAATTGTTATAGCTGCCTTTGTTCTCCCAAAAAGGTTTGTTCTCCCAAAAAGGGTATCACATATTGTGAAAGACTCAATTAACTTAATGGAATATATAGCAATAGAGACATAGCTACGCATGTGTTAGGGGAGAAGTATACAAACAAAAGTCATATTAATTGCTTTCCTCTTAATGCCTAATGTTAAGTTTGTTTTATTTTTTAGTCAGAGGCTCAGCTAAGTAACATTCTATACACAATACACATATAGTATATAAAATTTATATAGATATTTATATAAATTGTAAGTTATCAATATGACTGATACGACAAAAGGTAAGCATTTCAATTTAAGCTTAATATCAATTACAAACAAATAAAAGTGCTTTTTGTGGCATAAATTTCAGGTGCTGGCGATGGTACAACTGTTATTAATATTGGTAAGTGACTAATTATTTTATATATACATTTAGATCTATTGTTTTTGTCATGCTTACCAAGCAATATTTGAAAATTCTCGCACCGCTGATATAATAGAACATTCTATTTTTACATATTTATATGTGTATACCATTTTTAAGCCAATGAAAGCTTATTAATCTTATTAATTTAAAAACAAAATATACATAGATTATTTATTATATGACATAACCAGATAAGCTTCATACGATTTATGTTGATAAACTTAATGATTCAAGAAACATTTCTAAATATTTGTTTTGTTATCAGCTCATCCATAAAAAAAAAATATAAAATGGATTAAAAAATTCATGATAACAATTTGGGTTGCATATAGAATCGCTTGGTACCATATTTTATTTGGTACCAAGCGATTCTATATGCAACCCAAATTGTTATCATGAATTTTTTAATCCATTTTATATTTTTTTTTTATGGATGAGCTGATAACAAAACAAATATTTAGAAATGTTTCTTGAATCATTAAGTTTATCAACATAAATCGTATGAAGCTTATCTGGTTATGTCATATAATAAATAATCTATGTATATTTTGTTTTTAAATTAATAAGCTTTCATTGGCTTAAAAATGGTATACACATATAAATATGTAAAAATAGAATGTTCTATTATATCAGCGGTGCGAGAATTTTCAAATATTGCTTGGTAAGCATGACAAAAACAATAGATCTAAATGTATATATAAAATAATTAGTCACTTACCAATATTAATAACAGTTGTACCATCGCCAGCACCTGAAATTTATGCCACAAAAAGCACTTTTATTTGTTTGTAATTGATATTAAGCTTAAATTGAAATGCTTACCTTTTGTCGTATCAGTCATATTGATAACTTACAATTTATATAAATATCTATATAAATTTTATATACTATATGTGTATTGTGTATAGAATGTTACTTAGCTGAGCCTCTGACTAAAAAATAAAACAAACTTAACATTAGGCATTAAGAGGAAAGCAATTAATATGACTTTTGTTTGTATACTTCTCCCCTAACACATGCGTAGCTATGTCTCTATTGCTATATATTCCATTAAGTTAATTGAGTCTTTCACAATATGTGATACCCTTTTTGGGAGAACAAAGGCAGCTATAACAATTCAATCAATTCAGGTTGTTAATCGATTTCTGTGAAAAGCCTTGGGAAAATCATTTATTGATTTATTGCAACATATATATTAATGCAATATTTAATTATTTATTATAATAGCTTTTACAGTTAACTAATGGAGCTAAAATTAAATAAAATTGAATGTTTTATGTACGCACAAAATTTATATTACACTCTAAGACCAAAGCCTATAGGGCTTGTCCCACAGTTTTCCAATTAGATACCAATCGGTATTTGGCAGTATAACCTTACTGACTATGAATATCCCTTGGATGTTACTTAATTGTGTACAAATTTATTTAATTTATTAATATTATATATTTTTATTATTTAATAAAAAAATGCTGTCTCCCTGTCTATTACATAACTTTTGCACAGCCCTTATATGTCCACTTATTCATGTAGATTTATATGTTAAGGCTATTATAAGCCATATTAGCACTCCATCATAATCACTCTCAAGGTCACTTCCAGCCGTCAACAAACATGGTCAACAGTGTTGGATCTGGACGTAGTTAGAGCTAAAGCTTTTACAGTATAATTAGCACTGGTTACTTAACATTACAAGTAACATTACAAGCTTTGGATGCCGCTTGGGATTATGGGTCAATGACTTTTAACACACACAAATTATATGTTAGGTTTTAACTTGATTGATAATAATTAATTGTTTTTGCATCGAAATGTCCTCTACAACTTTGCACTTTTAGTAATTAAAGTTAATTTATATATATTATTAAATACTTAAATAATAATTGTTGTTACTCGCAAAGTACTTAATCTTTATATAAAAATTAAATTATTTTTAATTTTCTGTTTGTGACACAATTGAAACGCACAGAGCAAAGGCTATTTCTATACTGATTGGATAAGCATTTGTTTGAGATTTTCAGGTATGGATGTGGAGGCGTTAGTAGTAGCTGGACAGTGCCTTGGCTAATACCCCGGTAACGTTGCATTTGTCAACTACAAGTTTGCTTTAATTACAATTCCTGATCCAAACGGCAGCACCTTCACTTGATATGCACAACCTGTCGCCAGTTTGACGAAATCAAAAACCAATCACAAAAACAAAAACAACAACAAGAAATCTTGGAATCACGCACCGATGTGATACGATACAACACGTATTCAAACTAAAATTGAAACTGAATACTTTTTTTGTTGCGTTTGTTATTGTGTACAAATTATGTTCGCCTGTGCCGACTTGAACGCGACAACGTTCAAAACACGTCTGTGCTCCAAGTCCGAGACAGAGTCCGCGTCCGGCCAAACAAGCAATTGTAGCTTTGGCTCTGGCTGTGGCTGTGGCTATGGCTGTGGGTATGGTTGTATCTCGGGTTTAGCCAGTTTCGGTCTCATTTTTACTATTAACTCTCTTGGTCAAACACTGCCGGCACATGGTGATCTATTATACATATTCCAGTTATGATGTTGATTATGATGAAACGTTGTTATAATTGATATAATCAGAGGATTTTGTAAACTGCTCAATTAGCTCAGCAGCTTGTTGTTAGCCAAACTACAACTAAAAGTTCTTAATACGCATTGCAGTTAGCCAACTGACAGCTTTTAGCAATTTTTTATTTAAATTCATTACTTGATGTGTCTCAAGTGTCTACCTAATGAATCTCTGATGATTCTTAGATTATAGGGAAGGTACTCAGAGAATACGTCTGTAGAACGAAGACTTAATACTCTTAAGTTTTTAATGATTTAAGCCAACTTTAAGGGCTCACTTGTTAAGACATTAAGTACATTTGAACAGTGTTACATATATTAAACACATGTTAGTTATACTCGAACAAAAATAGTGTATAAAGCACTTGTATTAATTGGAATCTTCTCCTCCTTCTGCTGCTTCATTTCCATATCTTACTCAAGAGTCAGTTAAGATCACCTGGAGATTGTTTGTTTACCTTTTATTTATTTTTTTTTTAACGCTCATAACAGCTGTTTTCCTCTGTTTTGTATTCGAAAATAAAACACCGAACCGGTTATTGAAAACTTTTTATGAATCTGTTTAACGATAGAGATTCGGTCACATCAAACCCTGACCATGAAGATCAGAGTTGCTGTCCATAGTAGATCCCCACAGTTAAATGTCTCTAATGTCAGTGTCAATTGAAGTTAGTTAAAACTCATAGAAACTACTATTATGATATTATTACGATATATGCTTTATGACTGGACTTTGTATATAAATTGCTTATATAAGGATTACTTCATATATATGTTCATATACATGTTCATATACATATAATTTTTGTATAATTGGCCTGAAGTCACGCGATGCCAAAATAATAATAACTTTCAGTTGGCTAAAAACAAAATAATAATATTGGCCAATTTTTCTAACATGACATAATTCAATCAAGTATGATATTTCTATTATACGTTTATATAGGAAATATAATAGATATATATAATATGGGGAGTATAATAGATATACAATAGATTTATTCAAACTGTTTACTTGGAGCTCCGGTTAAATTTAAAAATTCGAATTTATCACCTAAAAAATAAATTATATATAAAATTAAAGTTGATGTGCTCAGTAAGACATAAAATGAAAACATAATATGTATATTCATGAATTATTTGGATATGTTTTATGGGAATTATTCGGATATTATGGAGCTATATTTATATGTTCTATTGGACTTGAGTTTATTTTGCTTTTGAAGGCCCCAAAGAATATTTGACACTATTGGAAGATTTTTATGGTATACATATAGAAATTTGAATTATTCATAACTATAATTAAATTTAATTATTTTTTATAGCATTGAAAGCCCATTTTGTTTCAAGAGGTTACTAAACATACTTTTAGGCTAAGACCAACAAAAGATACTTTTTAAACATTGGTAAAACGTTATTCAAACCCAGATTTCAATTACTTTATGTTTATTATAATTATATGACTTTTTTATACCTATATATGATATATAAGAATTTATCATATGATATCCATTTAGTATATAGACATTTAAACACGTTTTGTATATATAGATTTTCATTTACTTTTTATTAGTGTATAATTTATTATTTAAATATGTTATAAAATTTGCTTTATCGTATAAAATATACTCTTACTCTTGTCCCACATCAATGTATATACACATATATATATTTATATATATATAAGTGTATATATATTCACATATATACACACATATATATACATATAAATACATATATATACATATATGTCTATGATGTATATAGAAAAATTACAATTTAAGTTATATACTTGATTTTCATTTGTGTTTCTTAAGAATTTCCCTCACTTTTTGAAAATTACAATTTTTAACTGCAACTCGTTATTGTTTTATAATTTGTCGCCTTTGTTCTAAGAGCATCTGAATTCGTTCAATAGTATACAATGAACGATCTTTAGTTTATATATATATATATATATATATATATATATATATATGTATGTGGGTGTACCTAGTACATGCTTTAGACTATATATATTTATGTATATATATATATATATATATATATATATATATATATATATATATGTATTTGTATATGTATATGTAATGTATGTATATATATTTATGTAAATGCATTAAGTAAGAAATTGATGAATGTAATGCGTACTTTTCTCTAAGTGTTTGCCAAAAATATTGGAAGGGTTTTTCATATTTTTATCTAATGTTTTTTTTTTTTTTTTTTTTTTTGGTAATTTTGAGTAGTATTTTTTTCTTTTTATAGCTATTTATGTATGTGATACACATCGTATGTAGTATATATAATGTATGTTATTTTATGTAATGCTGCTATCGTATATGTAACTATGTATGTATGCATCTATGTATGTAGCTATGTTTATGTATATTGTAAGAGTAGTTTGAATACATTTTTGTTCAGCTCTTTTGGTTTTTGTTTCTCATTAAGAATCAAGCATATATATATTGTAATACAAGTCGCAGCTGGACTATGAATGTATATATATATATATATATATATATATAGCTAGTAGTATATAACTATGTATGTATATATAGATGTATGTATGTATGTATGCGAAACCAGTAGCTGGCCTACAAATTATTAGGTTTCATTTTACTTTTTCTTTCGTTTTGATGATCATTTTGTTATCTTTTTATGTTATTTTTTTCTTCCTATTCCTTTAGCGATTTTCTTAAACTTTCTTTCTGCTTCGTTTCTTTCTTTCTTTTCTAACTCTACTTCCACTCTATTTCTCTCTTTCTGTACTTGCTTATATGTTAAATTTGTACTCGTTTTGTACTCAATTGCTCCATAATTATTACATATGTATTTTAGTATGTATGCATGCCTATGTATATACATATATGTATATATATTCATATTGTTTATGTCAAAAGAAACATGTTTTTTTTTTTAAATACAATATTGAATTTTGCTTTAAGATTTTTTTTGGATTTTTTTTTGATTCTTTTTCTCTTTTTTTGAGTTTGTTACAAACTTAATTGCTAATGCTAAATGTTCTTTGTTTATATATAAATATATATAAACATATATATATATGTAGGAGTCGCCATTTTATTTATATATATATTTTTTTTTATATTTCAATTTGCTTTTTTGTCATAAAAAATTTATTCAAAATTGTATTTTGATATAAGAATTTATATATATTTTTTTTCGTGTTTTTCTGTATTTTTTTTTTAAGACATGTTATAAAAAATTTAATTTATAAATAGATTTTTTTTTTTTATTTTTTTTTTACTAGTTGGTAACTGATGTTGGGTTTACACCTTAAGATCGTTTAGTCATTCTTATAGCTAATATACAAACGCACTCATACACATATATATGTGTGTGTATATGTTTGACAAAAAATTTTTGAATACCTGATTTTAGTTTTGGATTCGTTTTTTTTTTTTAATTTCTTTAATATTCATTTTAGTTCGTTATTTTAAGCTACTTGTAGATGAGCATTTAAGTTATAGTACAACTAATATATATGTAGATATATATATATATATATATAATTGGATTTATATATGATTAGAGTTACATGTAGGTTTGTGGGCAAAGTTTTCATTTATTTTTTGGAATTTTTTTTTTATTATAATTTAAATAAAATTGAGAAAAAAATTATATAAAAAAAATACCTGCTTGAAATTGGATTTTTTTGGTATGTAAATGTTTAAATAACTATTTGTAAGGTATGTGTGTGTGTGTGTGTGAGAGTGTGTGTATTTGAATGATATTCTTGTTACTTAAATGACATTTTTATTTATTAATATTTTATAAGTATTTTGTTACGTTTTTCGTTTTTCTTTCTTTGTTTTTTTTTTTTTTTGATTCTTAAGCCTTTGGCAAATTGTTCAGTATTCATGACTTTTAGTTAAATAAACATAAACACATATATATATATATAAATATATACTGTATATACATATATATGTATATGTGTCTATATATATATATAATATGTGGTTTAAATGCGTTTTATTTTGAATTATGGCATTCGGTAGTAGTTGTTGTTCTTTGACTTAAAACTCAAATATTGGTTTCAACTTTATTTTGACCAACTTTTTATTAATATTATTATTTAAGTTTTATATTTTTTTACACAATTTCAAAACTGTGGCTTTTAGAAAACGGCGCTCATTTGTAATGATTTTAGTATTTGCATTTTGTTTTTTTTTTCTCTTTTTGTTATGTATATATGTAGAGATATATATTTATTTGTATGCTTAGTAAATCTCACACATGTAGAAATATTAGTAAAATATGGCAATTTCTCATATGTTTGTCATATATATTATATATATCTGATGGTATATATAGTATTGAATATAGTAGGTATGAATTTTGGATTTGTCTGTGTGTGTGTGTGTGTGTGTAATTTTTTTTCTTTTTGTGAGGAAATATTTTTTGATCTGGTTAAAGCCAGAAATCACAAAAAATGAACGGCGCTTTAAGGTTTATCTATATATATCTATATATATAAATATATATGTATGTTTGCTGATATTATGTTAATATATATGGCAACGTCTAAATCATATAAAATAATAATAATTAAAAATAGGTGTACATAAAAAAAATATGCTGATGAACACATAATTTGAATCAAATTTTTTCTTTCTTATTTTTTTGTTACTTAAATTTTAAGTTACAAATTTAAAGTATTAATGCTAGTTATAGACATAAGACTTTTGTATATATATATATATATGGTATAAGTATATATGTTAAATATATACCTATATATAGGTATATAGATCGATATATATATATAAACATATATTATATATGTATTTGTTGTATTAGTTTTGCGCATTTTATGCGTGTTTGCTTTAGACGTGGAAGGAGTTGTAGCTCAATGCTTAATCTCTTCAATAAAATATAACTTAAAATTTGCTTATATCTATATATATATATATATATATAGATAAAAACAAAGAAATTGAATAAAACGTAAACTAAAAATAAAAACATAATTGAAAGTAACTAAGTTTTTTGGCTAATACCATAATAAAATTTGTTTTCTTTAACTTTAACTTTTGTTTTAAGATTGTTTTAAGCGCATTTTTAAACGCATTGCAACTTATGCATATAGATATATATATAGTATATATACTATATAAAGTCGCATCTAGTGTTTGCATCTATATATGTCTAGCACAAACCAGTTAGAGCAGCCTTATTGAGTGTTAGATAGAGCAGACTACTTCTGACCCAGTTTGGCCACAAATTCGGCTAATAAACATGTAATTTTCAATTTAGTTTTTACTTTTTTCTTTTTTGTTTCTTTTACTTGTGAGGAACATGTCACCTAAATATGTATACAATACATATATATATACATGTACATGTATATATAAATATATTGCTGTGGATTTCATCGGATTTTCAGTTTTTTTTCTAGGTTTGTTTTCCATATGCCGTTCTTTCTCTACTAAATGCTAATGAACACATTTTGAGTCAAAAAAATTATATTAATTTTTTTGGCTTACTTTAAACTCAACTATTAACTGTTTTAACTTTACGTTAATAATAATAATAATAATAATGATACATAAAATTTAATATAATATTTAAGAAATTCTTTAGTTGGATTATGCAATGTTTATGTGTTTGTGTATATATATATGTGTGTGTATGTATTATTTAATGTCAGTTAAACTCGGTTTAAGCTATGCCCTTTATAAATGATAATTTGTTATGTGACTTATATGACTTGTGTCTTAATGACTTGTGACCTATGACCTGTGACTGTGTGTTTTCTCTTTTTCGCCTGATTTTTATGCTTTATATATATTTAGTATTTAAGTTATACACATATATATGTATGTATTGTTTAAGCTACGTTATTAAGTTATGTTACGTTATATTACGTCACGTTACGTTATCAATGTCATTGCAATTTATGTTATATTTTTATATGTATTTTTTTTTTTTTTGTTATTTTTATATATATATTTTAGCTTTAAGTTTTAAGTTTTTTATTTGTTTTTTTTTTTTGGCCTCACCATATATGGTGTTTCAATTGGCTCCACAATTGCCGTTTAGTTAATCAGTCTTCGTTAAGAGTTCAACCAAAAGTCAGCGGGTTTCATTTTATAATTATCCTTCTTTGTTTTTTTTTTTATATTACTTTTACTCCCTCTTTCTAGCTATCCTTTATACGTTTCCTGCTCATTATTTACCTTTTACAAAAGTTCCATATACTCACAATCTCAGTCTCAATTATAAGAAATAATTAAAATTATTTAAAATCAAAAAGAATTAGGCAAGAAATCAAAATAATTAAAATTTACAATTTAAAAATTATCGAAGAATATATAAAAAAAAAATGAATTTTAAAATATTATCTAAAATTCTAAGCTGCTTTTTCAACTATTTATAATATAAGAAAATAAGTTTAAAAAAACAGAAAAAAATATCAATTTCTATCGTTTGTTAATGCTTTGTTTATATATATATATATATTTTTATATATATATATATATATATTTTTATATATATATATATATATATAATGCCAAATCTTTTCTATATAGTTCAGTTCCTAAGCAAACCATACCACTATATACATATAGATATATATATATATGTATATATAAGCTAGCAAACTGCCCTTCAGTCTAACTAACAGGTAATATAATATTTTCATCTAGTTTATATTTAATGCGTGTCTGTCAGTGTGTGTGTTTGTATGTGAGTGTGTATGTGTTACTTATCAAATTTTTCCTTTATGCTTTTCCCACTATTTTTGCACTGCTAGCCTAAAAAATACTACTGAACGCGTTTTTTGCTCATTTTACTTTACTTCTTACTTTAGTTAAGTTTTTAGCTTTCTAGTTGGTTGCTTTTTTTTGTTTTTGTATATTCACTAAATATATATATATATATATATATTTAAGTATATATATATATATATATATATGTATGTCATCATATGTATGTATATTGTATGTATATTACCAAATCTTAACCGATTTTTGTTTTTGTTTAACTCTTAAGCATTATCGAGGTAATCGTTGTAGCACTTATGCTAAAAAATTTTCACTAATTTTAATGCCCTTTTTGTGGTATTGTTTTTTTGGATTTTCATTTTTTTTTTCTTCTTTGTTTTGTTTTTGTTTTTTGTTTTTTTGCTAAACATTTTAGCGCTTGTAAATGGGTCTAAAAAAACGTCGTCTGATTTTTGTTTTCTGCTTTTTTGCATGAATTTCCCTTAATTTTGTTTATATATATATATGTATATATATATAAAACTAATTTAGAATACGTGCACAAACCGCTTATAAGGGTTAGACCCTTCCTTGGAGTCTGGCGAGAGCTCAATGAGAAATACAATGCGTCCATCTGGCATTAATGCTACATCGCAGGTGCGATCCTTTTCATCCAATGTTGGCGGCATTAATGGATTTATTGAGGGACGCACCTCAATCTATATAAATTAAAATTAGAAGTTCATTTATATATATATATATATATAACTATATTAATAAGTATAAGTATATATATTTTACTTACATCCCACATAAAGTCAAGATTCTGATTAAAGACGAGTATACGTTGATTCTTTGAATCTGCGACTATAATACGACCCTCGTCATCGCAGCACAAACCAGATGGGCGATTAAATTCATGAAAACCAGATCCTTCGTGACCCTTCACGGACAATATCTGTTCAAGCATATAGATTAGTATATATATAGTATACATATAAATCACATAGATCATATTATAATACATACATCATTAATATCCGGATCGATTAGATATAAGCAATGATTATCGAAATCAGATACTATAATATTGCCTGTGGGCGTATAGCAGACACCACGCGGCGATGCAATACCCTTTGTCTGTCCATGATTATCGAACACAATTTGCCGTATGAACCGTCCTTCGGAATCAAATTGTTGTATACGATGATTCCGGGAATCGGTGACTACAATTTGGCGGCGTGAATTAACAGCAACATCCCAAGGATACTGAAATTGTCCATATTCCTTGCCATAGCTACCGAATTTAAGCAGAAAGACACCGCTAGCTGTAAATATCTGTACACGATGATTATCCTTGTCCACCACAATGATACGATTGTCCACGTCCACACAAATGCCAGCCGGTAGATCAAATTCTCCATTGCCCACACCTTTGCGGCCGAACTTAAATTTCAGCGAACCATCTGGATTGAAGACTTGAACGCGATTGTTCCGTCTATCCGAAACAAGCACATGCCCCAATTTATCTACGCATAGACCCCAGGGACGGCTCACCTGACCGTCCTCATGGCCCTCAGTGGCAAAAGATAATGATAAAGAGTTTGAATTGCGCACCTTTACTAGATCCATGCAACCCGGTATAGCCTGTGTGGTACGTGGCGCACTGAAATGTAAGCCCGGAGAGCTGCGTAGTCCATTCAATTCCCAGTCTAGCGCAGCACTTGACATGCCACAAGCACTGCCACCGCGAGGCTGCATAATTGGTGAGGGTATACGGAAGCTATTATCGCGCAAAAGTGGTCGACGAACAGTTGTGGAAGCAACAGTCATTGGTCCAGTATTGGTGGGCATCGCAGGCAAAGCAAAAGGTATATCAATACCAGTGGTGGCTGGTGTGTTAACAACATTGTTGGTAACAATACCATTGCTACTAGAAACGATAGGCATATTCTTGTCATCCACCAGAATGACACCACCTTGATTCCGTATGTCCTGCAGCAAACTGTAGTCGGGTGGTGCAAATGCAAAGACCTCTTGCTTTGGCTGTAAATCCTTATAAATGCCAGCAAATTGTTCCATTTGTCGTTGTCCATTGGTCAGTTTCATTGCAATCTCAATTTGATCCATGCCACATGCATTATCCGCAACCTTGCTAAGCATATCCGATGTCTCTGAAAGACCTGCCAGGGCAGACTTCAAACCAGCCATTTGATCATGCAAGATAGCCAGACGTCGCTGACGCAGTTTCTCCACAAAATCTAACAGAAACCGTTCCCGGTCCTCAATGGCAATAATGAACTGGCGGAATGCCTTACGTATATTATCGCTTAGCTCGCTGCAATTACGCTCTATGAGACGTATAAAGGCCAAGGCTTTATCAATGCTGCTCTTGATGCACCGAGTGCCCACTTGGCTACTTTCAATGGCACCCTCAAGCTTCTCCTTGGAGCCAACCATAAAGTTTTGTATAGACGCGTAGCTGTGCTCCTTATGTTCGTGTAATGTACAGAACTGGCAGACTAGTTTCCTGCAATAATCGCATACGTACCGTAACATCTCGTTGTGTATGTCACAGATAAAATTGGTACTGGGCGGCGTCTGTAGATTGGTCGAGTTGCCGCCAGTGGGTGAGGCACCAATGGGTGTTGGTAGTGAGACAATCGAATGATTTGATGATAACGGACTATTGCGATGCTCGCGTAAGCAGTCGTTGCACATAAACTCGTTGCATTCCAAGCAACGAATGGAGGCGCTTACCTCACACCAGCCGCAGCTGATGCTTGAATTATTTGATGATTCTGGTGACATTTTTGGATTGCGCGTGGCGCCACTACCAATAGGTCCTATACTGAAATCACCATGTGTATCCAGTCCGCCCAGAAAATTATTTATAAAGAAATCAGTGCGTGGCGGTGAGCTGCAATAGATCATAAGATTAATGTTAGATAGAATCAAGATATATATACAATGTATAATTACCCATTAGTTTGACCCATATTGGGTAGTAGACCCACATTTAAATCCCAGGTGGGGAATGATTCCAATATACCGGCCAGTAGACGCTCTGATGAGTTACTAGCATTGCTACTAATACTACCACTACCGCTACCTCCGCCTCCAACATTGGATGCAGCATTCACGGATGCGGCTGAAGCGCTGGGCGCATTACTGCTGGCCATT
This sequence comes from Zygothrica quintamaculata, assembly GCA_037044455.1. Classification (NCBI taxonomy): domain Eukaryota; kingdom Metazoa; phylum Arthropoda; class Insecta; order Diptera; family Drosophilidae; genus Zygothrica; species Zygothrica quintamaculata. The sequence continues at coordinate 3,081 of JBAMBS010001598.1, read as the reverse complement.
TGTTGTGGAACCGAATTGTTTGACAAGAGTTCCATCATAAGAAATTATTTGAGATCACGTTTCTTGCACCGGCGTCGTAGGCGTGGCCTTTGGGAGTGAATGAGACACTATTAAGCTGCAATCAATAATGAATGAAAGCCCAGTCTTTATATCAAGATTTTTTTTAGCTAGTAGCAACGTTCTACGTTGTTGTTGTTGTTGTTTGCTGTTTGCTGTTATTTAGATTCGATTGAAGCTACGTTTGGAACGCGCCAAAATTGAATATATTCAGTTAACGAGGAGAATATCGCGGATCTGACGAAGTAAACGTATGCCGAGTAAGCAGCTAACTAAATTGCCCAGACGCAATGACGTGCATTAAGTAGTCCAAATTGCTTCTGGCCTCCTTCCAAGGACTATAGCTTATGTCTGCCTGTGTAACTGCAGCTGCATTTAATAGTGTGTACATGTAACTATCTGTGTATGTATATGTATATATGTGTGTGTGTGTTAGGTAGGTAGGAAAAATCAGCCTAGGGGAAAACTCTGTCGTCTATTGTTATACAGTGTGCTTGCTTCTTGATCCCTTTAAGAAAAGCGACCCAAATTTGTATCCCAAAGACAAGCAGATGTCTCAAGGCGCAAGGAGCAGGTCAGAATTTTCTTTTTTTCTTGATTTTTTTTGTTGTTGTTGTAATTGCTGGATGAAAGTATGGAATAACCACTGCAGAATCTTGGAATTTGGCACGCCATTTAATTTATGAGCCATTGTTACAGTGATTCCTCTTAAGGAAGATCGTATTTTTCTGAGCATTAAAAAAAATGGCCGCTTTTGCCCGCGCAATTATCGATTGAAAATTTGTTTTTCATTTGATTCAGTTCAAACTGTACTTGAAAACTTTCCAGCTTTCCTTATTCAGTTATCCCTTTCATGACGCAAATTAAAACTGCGTATTTAATTTTCCGAATACAAATAAAGAAAACCATGCATAGACTTATATAGGAACAGGAGTACTCTATACTCTAGACTATTTATAGGACATTATATTCAAGATAAACGCAAAAACCACCCTCATATACCCCAAAAAACAAAACCCACTCAGCTATGAGCCACAATTTCTAGCATTTTCCGTGTTCGACTATGTAGAAAAAAAAAACAAAAAAAACATGAAACAAACTGGTTGTTGTGTGTCGGTTGCCATCTTCAAGATGGAGCAACATACGCCCAAGCGGACAGAACGACCAACCGACGACCGACTTTCATCCCCTCTTATAGCAACAACAACAACAAGGATAACAGGAATAGCAGCAACAGCGGCAGCAGCAAAAGGAACGAAAGCGTCATAAAGTAGATTTCACAACGGTTGGGTACACTCAAAGAAATAAAGGGGTTAATAGAACTTGTTTGTCATTTGACTTTTGTAGTAAAAACTAATTTATAAAAAAAAAAACAGGGTGAACTTGATAATAGAAACTTAAAGATTTTCAATTAGCATATCCTTTTAAAGATAAATATTTTCCACAACTATAGTTTGATATTTCTAACACATATCTACATATATAAGGATTATTAACATACATATATATAATATGTTAATCCAATTTCAAAGAAAACCAGTGATTTTTTTCTTTTTTCTCGGCTGCTTGCAAATTTACCTACCTATGTTGAATACACATGCAACGCCCCAAGCAGGAGGATGCACTTCTAGTTTTTGGGCCGTGTAGACATACTGAGCAGAAACTACCCTTGTCACCCTTGAATATTTCCATTGAAACAGCTTGTGTGTGTGAATGTGTATACATCAATGTGTATATATGTGTGTGTCTCAAAACATGAACACAAAAAAAACCGAAAAAAAAGACACGGAGCAAGAAGTTAAAGTCCTTTTGCATTTATATACACACAAACACATGAACATATAAAAATGTATAATTGTATACATTTATCTGTATGTGTATGGAATACATGCAAGCAACGACGCAAAAAAGGCAAGGGATGAGGGTTGTATTTATACAAGTTTCTAGATGGTATGTTCGTATGTATGTTTGTATATATGTGTGTGCGGTATACGATATACATACAAACGGTACAAGAAACGGTATATAAAATCTCGATGATAATTGCAAAATCTCGATAATTTGTCACTGGATAAAATTACTGCTAAACTTGATTGATTTATTAAATTATTTGTGTTTCACTAATTACTTTACTATTTTTTACAGTTCATTATTACTTTAGTTTATATGTATATAAATATATATATTTCTTAATGAATGAATTACTCTACACACCTTTTTTAACAGCCTCATGCAAGCCGCTCGCAACTGCACACTTTGAATGGTATATAAAAAGTGGCGTCGCCTTGCAGAAAAATCGTTGTTTTTGTTGTTTTTTGGTGTTTTTGTTGTTGATTTGCTTTTTGGTATTTGTTATTTTATTTCTTTTTATTATTATACTTTGTCAATTCTTTCTTTTAGTTTATGTTTATCGCTGAAATAGTAAATTGTAATTTATATTATACACATACAAAAACACACATATGCACATATACATATATATGTATGATTTTTTTTTCTTTTGGTATATTGTTTTGCAAATGTTCTTTTTATTTGATATATAAAGTTTATTGATTTACGAGTTCAATTGTTATATTGTGTGTTTTTGGTTTTTCTTTTGATTTAGTTTTGTTTATTATATTTTTATTTTGTTTTGTGCGTTTCAAAAATGCGAGTTTCTTTCATATACATATACATATATATAAGTAGTACCCAAAAAGACCGAGAGAGATCTCATGCGTAATTTCGTTTGTGGCCCGTTTTAACTCCGACGCTCGTGTATTCCTTTTCCCGACTAAAAGATACATTCGACTAAAAACACAACATAATAATCATGCCTCCTCTTATATATATATTAGTTTATATGTGTGTGTATATGTATGTTGCTTTTTGACTATATGCTGTTGCTGTTGTTGTTGTTGTTGATATTGCTGCGCTTGCTCATCATCTATGTAGCTAAACAAAAAATAAAATAAACCCAAAATGTATCTCACAGTAAATTTTTTTGATTTTAATGTTTGCGTGCGCGCGCGCTCCAATGTTGCT
>JBAMBS010001596.1:0-19141 GCA_037044455.1 Zygothrica quintamaculata | reverse complement strand
GCTCATGCCGTAACCGGAAAAAAATCGTAGCAACATTTTCTCAAAGTTCTCATCATTAACAATGACCTCATAGATGCGGGAACAGACGGTAACATCGTTGCCGATGGGCGTTGAATTACAAGCGAGGAACAAACTCTGGAAGCCTAAGCACCAAGTACGAAGCTTCACATCATTATGCCAGGCTAAAGCAAGTAAAAGTCCTTGAACTGCATTTGCTCCAAAAGGAATTTTTGGAATTTCTGTTTGGGTAATACCGGATGCATAATATATAATTATATTTTGAAGCTAAAAAGGATAATTTAGTGTAAAGAAACTGGCAACATAAGATTAATTTGCACCACACTTACACGCATAATCATTGAAAAGATCCCGCGTATCCTGTATGGCTGTTGTTACCATTGATCGTGCTCCGTCGTTAGTTGGCGTGGTATCATTATCCCTGTACTGTTTATCGGCATCCAACAGATCCTGAGATAGATCATTTTAAGTTTATAGCAAAAGGCTACACATATATATTGAAGGTTTGGATTTAATTACCTGCAGAAGACAAGTAATAGCATGTACTGCCCAAGGCTGCTGCTGATCGTTCCACACGGCTAAACGCAGAAGCTGCTCAAGCTGTGCTGATGTTACAATTTTGCACAGACGCACTGAAGTGCGACAAGCAGCTACTAAACGTGCTATAACTTTACAAGTTAGAAGAAACTGATCCATATTGCAATTAAAATCCATTTCGAGTAACAATGCAAATAATCCCCGTATGACAACCTTTATGTTAGCCATACTTAATGTCTTCAGACCCTTGTCAAAATTACTGTCCCCGTCATTGCTACTCAATGCATCTAGATGTTTTGGTGAAGAGGTGGATGTGCTGGTAGTTTTCATCGAACTGCTACTGCCACTGCCACTACCGTTGACACCAGTCCCACACATGGAATTGCTTACCATACTAATTTTTACAGTTGAGGTTCCTTTGCTGGTTCATAAACTTAAATTGTTTCACCTCGTTTTGTATCATATAGATCTTTTTTCCCCAATCCGTATACGGTTGTACAGAGTATTTATTTTGCTGTATGATCCGCTTTTTAAAGCAACGTAACTGCTTGCTGTTTGGCGTATTGTTCGGTCTTGATTTTGTAAAGTCGCTTTCGCAACTTATAAAATCCCGGCCGTTGGTACACATTTGCTAATTGCACTAACCCATTGGCCCCGCTTTACTCTTTTAAAATGGTAAAGGGTCTCTACAGTTAACCTGCGCTATGTTTAAAGGTGAAACACAGTTTTATAAAAACAAATTTTATTTTTCATTGCATTTTAATTGTAAAAGTAACTCTGCACATTTTGTAAATATTTTAACTAAATTTCTACATACATAATACACATTAATTTAGTTTTGGTGGTGTTGTTTTTTTAAAGTTGTGATATTAATATTTTATACACGCATGGTTAATTTTATTATACCGATATACAGATAGATCCATACATATCATTAAGCGTTTATAAAAACTGCGATGCAATAGAATGGTATGTGGAAAAGAAGAACAGGTTGTATTTTCATTAAAGTTTATGAAAAGTTTAGTTTCAGTGCATGAGTGTATAGGAATACTTGTTAAGCGAAATCTTGACATTATTATTTTATATTATTTAACTTAATTTCATTTTCATTCTCAATTTTTTTTCTTTTTTTAAATTGATAATTTTCAATAACAAATATTACGTTTCTTTTTATGTAAAGCACACCAAATTCTCTTTGCAGTTACAGTCTCTCTTATAAAAATTAAATAAAACAAAAGAGCATTAAACAAAGCTTATAATGATAAATAAATCTGTCTAGTGCGCAAAAAGCGGCATTAAAGAGCAATTTATGGTGTATCCTCCTCCTTATTTTGCCACACACTGCTCTCATTCTCCGTATCACTTAGAATTTCGACCACATCATCATCGCCAACTAGTAAGCCTTCCTCTTTTTCTATATCCTTAAAGAAATCGGCTGGCATTGCCATATCACTGTCACCACTATCAGCCATTAGATTCAGTTCCGGTACCAACGAATCATCAGTACCCACTTGCACATTTATTGTTGTACTAGCTGACGCTGTTGTTGATACGTCCATCGGAGGTAGAGTAGCAACTGGATCAAATGGTGCATCCAAATCTTCTAGGCCACGTGGTGGCTTTAATTTCGCCAGTTCCTCCCGCAAATGTCGATAATGCCGACGTAATACCATTGAATTAAAGGATATGGTTCGACTAGCGCGTTCCGTATATTGTGGCTTACTAAGCTCACTAATCCAATTTTCAATTTGTTTGCAAATTTCTTCGCGCTTTAGCCAAAAGTGTTTATGTATAACCTGAAAATATATATTATTTAGCAGATACTGACGACCAAATTTACATGTCTTACATCTGTGAAACAGGGACTGGGGTTACGAATCTGCTCCAACATAGCCCAACGCACACATGCCTGAAAAATGTTGCTGTTGTACTCCCGCGATGAATTGGTACCACTAGGTGTTCCACGACTTCGCTCAAAACCGGGTTCATTGAAATAGGGTTCAGGCACCAGAATCAGTGACTGTATGGAAACGAGTACCTGTAGAAAACTGGATGTCTGCGCATTCCATTTCTCCTCAGGACGTCCGTGCCAAGTATTTAATACTGATAGGCACACTTTACCATCATTATAAAGATTTGGATTAAAGCGAACTGAATGACGACCTGTCGTCTCGAGATTAATAAGCATGGGCAAGTTCGGATAGTCAGGTGGAAAGAAGACATCAAATTCGAAACAGCCATTCGCATACGGCGTATCTGACGGCCCAGTAATGAGAACCTACAGAGTCCATAAAATGTGATTAATGTATAAATGTAACTTTAAAATGTGCCGTTAACAACGATTTCATACCTTCATTATATCCAGTCTGTCAGTATCACAGCGCACAAATACAGAACTGCTAAAGCTCAGCGGCAGGCTAGTGGATAACGTGACTGCCTCCTGTGCCAAACGCTTAACACGGGAAGGATGATAACGATCACCTGCCAAACGCACCATTTTCTCAAAATGATGCGCAACAACAAAACGAAAGCTGTTATTATCCGATTCCACAATCATGTCATAAGTATCGAACTGCCGCTTCTTCATCAGCTCTAAGTAACGTTGTTCTATTGATCTACTCAACGGGCGATCCAATGACATTAATCCATTCTCTTGCGTGTGCAACATATTAATTAGTGCATCGGCATCGGTTGTCTTTTGAACCAAGACGCAAGTTTCATGTATGTCTGGTATAAGTAATGCCAAGCCCTCGTCGTCGCCATCATCGATATTAAATGTCAACTGATGCGTTTGTCCTTTAATGTTTGATTTCTTATTAACTCTTTAAATGGAATAATCAATTAAAATATACTTCATTAAATTATACTCTTTTTAATAATACTCACTTGAGCCTCTTTGCATAGGTATCAACGCAAGTTCTCATATTCTTTAGCAATTCTGCAATTGATGGCGTGCTCTCGCCGCTTACATCGCATGATGGTTGCAATAGCGAAACTAAATTCTTAGAGAGCGAAAGTGCACGCAAAAGTTTCAGTATGGCACGATAGAGTGGAATGTGTCGTGTTATGTCTAAAACTGAATCGTTACGAAGGTAAGAGCTGAGCGCAGGTATAAGACATGATTGTTGTAGTAGCGTTTGGAAAATAGGTGGCAATTCACCAGTCATATCGCGTACATCGTGATAGGCTAATATATCCTCTCCACGCATATCGCTGGTAATACAATCGCCAGGATTTATATAGCTAGATAATACTAACAGCAATACTGTTACATGCTCCTCTTCACTTTTCTGGCGTAGCAGAGCCTGCTTCTACGTCCCATGACTGAGTTGTGGAACCGGTACCAAAACCAGTACCCTTTGCCCAATATATATGGCTCTTATCATCCGATGTGGCTGTACTAAGCAAAGGTTCCTCTGCAATCTTGCCTTTTGCTGCTGGTACATTTCCACTGCCATTGCTATTTCCATTACTGTTACTGTTACTATTACTATTAATGTTACTATTACTGTTACTGTTAGTGGTACTGTAAGTGTTAGTATTACTGTTACTGTTACTGTTACTGTTACTATTACTGGTGCTAGTACTCGATGTCTGCTGGTCGTTGAGCCAAAGCTCCTATCTTACTGTTATGCGACTGATGTGAAAATATACCCAAGCAATTAAGCACGAGATGCATAGCACCCACTTCAATGACAACCCTACGCAGTAAGATACCATCATCAGTTGATAACGACACACTGTCCAGCAGTTGACGGAATACCTCAAACGGTAAAGTGGGCAACGAAGGTGCCAGCGATAGTCTGTATATATCATCTGCAAAAAAAGTTTTTAGTCAAGTATATGATTATATATGTATATATTTGAGTTGCACTTACTTCCATCACTATCACCAGTAACCCCAAGTACCAGGCGCAACAGGCACTGAGCGCGTTGTTTATCCCTAAGAAGGACATCAGAGTAGGCGGGAAGACGAAGAAACAGACCAAATGCAGCCAATGAATGCTGTGGCACAGAGCTAACAGTAATTTGCTTAGCCGCCGGCTCACAAATAGTATCCTCAAGATCTTCATAAATCTCATCGTTTGGGTCCAGCTTGACCCAGTCGGACAATGGTGGACTCTTCTCCTTTTCAGTAGCTACTGCAGTGGCCTTGCGGCCCATATGCTCAGGATATACAGTTGGCAAATAGTGTGCCAGCAAGGACAATCCGCCGCTGCTTGAGAAACGCTGCAGTGGCGATGGCAACGGTTCTGTGCAAACAGCCTTTATTTTCTTTGCTTCACTGGCATCATCACTTGTTTGCGACACTAAATCTAATGTAAGACAAGGCGAAGATAGCGAATGCCCTGCATCCTGTAGAGTTGCCAGCACCTGTGATATTGTCGCATCACCAGCCAACAATATATCTGGATAATCTGCAACCATCAACTGGCTACCGTTGCTCGCATGCGCAATTTGCAAAAAAAACTCACCAATATTAAAGGTGTCTATAAATAAGTATAATAGTTATTTATCTATATTTTTTAAAAATAAATTTAAATTTATATTTAAACTTACTAAGGGGTAGCATTTGCATTGCCGTCGTTTGTGTCTCTTTGTCTTTATTTACAGCTGCTTGGTTCTTGGCATCTTTGATGCGCTTGTCTTTGGCTGCTACAGCAGCACCAACGGTCAAAAATTCTATGCTGCCCGCTTCCATATTATTTAAATTAATAAAGCATGATTGATCCATCTTAGTATCGCTTGTCTTTGCTACAGCTGGAATACTGCCAGCAGTGTCGTCAGTACGTTGATCTGTTGGTTGTTGGTACACTAAGTTACTATACACTGTGGCATCCAAAACAGAATTAATAAAATAAAATCGTAAATTAATCAAAATGAAAAATCAAATAAATTTAAGTAAAATAAAATAATCAAAAGTTTCACCCAAATATAATAAACACAGATAACAACAAATTAAATTAGCTTACCACTGACACAGTTCTGCATAATCTCCTTACAGGTTGTGTTTGTCGTCACATTGAAGAGTACTTGATGGGCGCTATTGCGCTTGGCTGGATGATGATTCACTGAGGCTACGGGTAAGCTGTTGACAGCTCCTCCAACCAAAACTCCACCCATTATAGCAGATAAAGTATCCCTGCGCTGTAACGTCTGTTGACTCCGCACAGAAACCGTTATGTGTTCATTCTCAAGCAACAGCTGCAACACCAATTGACGCGTAAACCCAGAAATGGTCGGTCGATTTCCAGAGGCAGCTGCACGCAATGGCTTACAAATAATGGCACCGATCAGCAGAGACGTAAGCACTTCTTGGTTAGCTGGATGGCATGCGCTTACGCGTGAAAAGAAATTTATCGTTGCCCTTTCAAGCCGTATGAACGTTTGTTGCATGGGCAGAGTTTTATTGAATTGAGCCAAATGTGTGTTGCACAGCAGCTGTAGCAGCGGCTTCCAAAATAATGAACCCTGCATGGTGCCAAGCCAATCCCGCATGGGACCCTCGGCACAACACTCTGAAAAAAATTCTAACACTTTAGGAACATTTGCGCAGCTTAATAAAGAAGCAGATGCATTGCCAATATTCGCTCCCGCCTTATCGAAATCCGTTAAGAGCGAGTCTCCACAAGCAGCTGCTTGACTGCTGCAACATGCTGTTGATTCTAACGGCTGTGACTCTGCGGTTGGCAACATATTTGTACAGTATTCATAGATGGCATGTGCAAGAAGTTTTGGCAGACCCGAGTCCAGCATTTGATAAACGGCCACCGGGGACTGACAAGCCAATGCAAGTGTCTTCAAGAAGGCAGGATGCTTAAGTAGTTGAGTAAGATTTTCGGTGGCTTCGCGTCTGTACCAGGCACTGCCACTTTGCACCTTGCTATCATCCGTTTTAGCATGATCTTGTTGCTCTAACTTAACGCCAAGCTTAACCAGCAACTGATTAAATAACTCGGGTTTAATATAGCAAAGGGCGCAGAGTAGCGCATCAAAACTGCACTTTAATGGCTCATCATGCTCAAGTTTAGCTATCCACTGGTAACAAGTCTCAAACAGTTCCGCCGTTATTAGCTGCGGTAAATCGGAAACCTGTTGTTGGCTCTGCACCTGCCACAGGATAGATGCAATCACTTTAACAAACCCGCTCTGTGGGTTATTACAGCGTGCGTGCTTGCTATAATTATCATGTAGTTGCATTATCCAATCTAATAGCACACGCAGCTTATCCAACATATGTGTCGTAGACCCGGTTACTACTTGATAAATTAAATCACATACAGCATCGCTGGAGAGCTTAAACACTATAAATAAACATTATATTTTAGTTACAAGAGATGTTAATCTTTTGAATTACTAGAATTGTCCTTACCCTGTGGCGTGGTATGCCATAGCAAAGTACGCAACAGCTGCAAGCTCAATTCATGATTGTAGGCGCCTAACTTAATCAGAATGGTTTCAAGATGCTGCTGCGCAAGACTTGGAATCATTGGCATAATGTTAAGTAGGGAACAGCAAGCCTCTAGAAAGCCCGGATACGCAGCCGAATACGAGGCAATTAAATCCGCTAATTTGGTATCTGGTTGCAAGGCAGCTACATGGAAACAACGAGAGAGAATTCGCACCCAGCCAATACTTGTCTTGGCAAAAGCATCGTCCTCAGGCATTGCATCGACATCCATGGGCATGGAATCACCAAAAGCGCCGGGGTTGCGTACACCTTGCAAACGATTACCAAATATGGTCTGTCCCAGCACAGCAATCTGCACCAGTCCCACATTTCCGCAATCTTTAGGCCTTGAATGAACAAAATACATTAAAACTTGTTAACTACTACATATGAGCTAAGTTACTTGTAGAGCCTTAACACAATGCTTGTAGCCACTTCCGCTTTTGCCAATTTAAGGCGTATGCAGGTAAGCCCGGTAGTAGCCATTGGAGCGCCTACTGGTATGGAACCAACACCGTAATCGCGCGACAGCTCCAACGCTACAGCAGAAGGACACGAAGCCAGACTAGAGGTGTGTGGCACTAGCTGAACCTCTTTAAGCAAAATAGCCGTAGGCAGCGTTATGGTCAAATCGACGTGCATTTCATTTGGATAAAACATATAGCTCCAGGCAGGCGATCGTGGTCGTCTATGTGCTGCATTAGGATTTGATATAAGCATTTCGGCGCTTTGTGCTGCATCATTTTCTGATACAATATGCGAAAATGGTGCAAAATTTATCAATCCATCATACTGAGCGCCGCTGTTCCTATTCGGCTGTGCGGATGTCGTTGCTGTTTGCACTCCAGTGCTGGTAGTTGTTTTTTTACAAGCATTAGCATTGTTGGACAGACTATTAAGTTTTAGACGCGTATTACGCGTCATGTGCTGCATAATCATCGAGATCTATTGAAATAATTAATTAATTAATTATACCAACTAATAGATATTCAGTAACTTACTAGGCCCGGCTGCATGTTAATAATCGTCTTATTCAGCCGAACTAAATTATGGCAAATTATCTGTATGCCACCCAACTGTGTAAAGATCTGTACGGCTGCTGTCACCTCCAATACCTTCGATATATACCAAAGGAAAGGTTCTGATAATTGAAGACGTGGCAATGTGGCATTGCGTTGTATGGTGGCTGTAAATATAATAATAATATATATATATATATATATATATATATATATATCTATATATGTAATGACTTACTCTCTTCGAGATATTGGCAAATTGGTGCAACGACTAAACGAGGATTTGAAGCTCGTTCACTTAAAGTGATCATTAAACTAAACACGGCATCTGCAATTGTTTGTGGTTCATCCAGTACCATGTTTGTTTTGAGTGAATAGAAACAACTTGGTGACATCATAGTAAATGTACTTGTAGAGCACTGCGAGAGTGCTCCAAACAAGCGCTTCATTGTTGAAAATTGACGCAACACTGCATTAAAAATGATTAATTACAAAAAAAAATATTAAAAATTTTAATTATTTAATATATATATGACCATACCCCAATCGGCTATGCAGGGTACTTTAGTGCGGTGGCCTTCTGTGTTCAGCTGCTCAGCTTTGGTTTCATCAGTTTGGCTTTCATTGGAAAGCTCCTCCTCTTCGGGTATAGTAACCTCCTACATTCAAAATATTTATAGTATTTAGGAAAAGAATATACATTCATACGTATCTGGACTTACGCTGGGTTGCCTCGGCATTTCAGTGAGCACCATGTGTGAGGAAAGCTTAAGTAGGTTTATAATAAGCGATATATCGCATATATTGGCATTCTGCTTTGTGGGATTCTCTGCACCCAGCACATTGGCAAATAAATTACTGAAATTATTAGAAGAATTACCATTTTCATTGCCACGCTGGCATTGCAGTTTCTCGCCATTGGAAATATTGTTGAAGACTAGAAATGCTAAAACGAAACCACACAGATGACATGGTAAGAGCAATGATATCGACAACAGCAATTTGTTGTGATACTTACAAACACTTTCAATTATTTTAAGCGCAATGTTCAAATCGCTTTTATCATTAGGCATTAAAAGCAAATCACGTACCAGCTGATTCTGAGCATCGATGGGTCCTTGTTGATTGCTAATGGCGCCACCAGGCTGCACCAATTGAAACACAACATGTAATAAAATATCCTTCAGTCGACGCTTACATGTAATCAGACCACCGCTACTTTCGCCCTTGCTATGAAGCCACAGTAGTAGCTCGTGCAAATGCTTGCAAATTGTAGGACCAGCCTAAAAATATAAATAAAACAACAAAAATTAAATAAAATAATGACTTTCGCCACTGCGAAAACAATAGAAATGAGCTTACACAGCGATTAGTTATAATAGAGGAGCTCATGCCGTAACCGGAAAAAAATCGTAGCAACATTTTCTCAAAGTTCTCATCATTAACAATGACCTCATAGATGCGGGAACAGACGGTAACATCGTTGCCGATGGGCGTTGAATTACAAGCGAGGAACAAACTCTGGAAGCCTAAGCACCAAGTACGAAGCTTCACATCATTATGCCAGGCTAAAGCAAGTAAAAGTCCTTGAACTGCATTTGCTCCAAAAGGAATTTTTGGAATTTCTGTTTGGGTAATACCGGATGCATAATATATAATTATATTTTGAAGCTAAAAAGGATAATTTAGTGTAAAGAAACTGGCAACATAAGATTAATTTGCACCACACTTACACGCATAATCATTGAAAAGATCCCGCGTATCCTGTATGGCTGTTGTTACCATTGATCGTGCTCCGTCGTTAGTTGGCGTGGTATCATTATCCCTGTACTGTTTATCGGCATCCAACAGATCCTGAGATAGATCATTTTAAGTTTATAGCAAAAGGCTACACATATATATTGAAGGTTTGGATTTAATTACCTGCAGAAGACAAGTAATAGCATGTACTGCCCAAGGCTGCTGCTGATCGTTCCACACGGCTAAACGCAGAAGCTGCTCAAGCTGTGCTGATGTTACAATTTTGCACAGACGCACTGAAGTGCGACAAGCAGCTACTAAACGTGCTATAACTTTACAAGTTAGAAGAAACTGATCCATATTGCAATTAAAATCCATTTCGAGTAACAATGCAAATAATCCCCGTATGACAACCTTTATGTTAGCCATACTTAATGTCTTCAGACCCTTGTCAAAATTACTGTCCCCGTCATTGCTACTCAATGCATCTAGATGTTTTGGTGAAGAGGTGGATGTGCTGGTAGTTTTCATCGAACTGCTACTGCCACTAGCACTGCCACTGCCACTACCGTTGACACCAGTCCCACACATGGAATTGCTTACCATACTAATTTTTACAGTTGAGGTTCCTTTGCTGGCACCACTAGGTTTAGACTTATTTGGCAACTCCATGAATATACCGGGATGCTAAGGATTAAACAAGTCTCCAATTAATTTATGTACATACATTTCATAAACTTAAATTGTTTCACCTCGTTTTGTATCATATAGATCTTTTTTCCCCAATCCGTATACGGTTGTACAGAGTATTTATTTTGCTGTATGATCCGCTTTTTAAAGCAACGTAACTGCTTGCTGTTTGGCGTATTGTTCGGTCTTGATTTTGTAAAGTCGCTTTCGCAACTCATAAAATCCCAACGAGCGGCGGCTATAGAATACAAAAATTAATTATTTATTATTATATGGCTCTAACCTATAAACAAATAAAGTTATGCTCACATTTATCCTTGCGCTCATTGTTATCATCCAGGCAAACGGAAAGGAATAGAAGTAGCCATGTGATCAACTGCAGATCCGAAGTACTACCAATTGCGGCACTTCGTTCTGCTGCACTAGCTGATGTACTCGGCTGATCTGCTTGGAACTTATAATGTGGCGATATCGGTGCCAGCAGCTTAACTAATGTTTTTAGCACTGCATCGATGACAATGGAACGACAGGCACCCATAGCAATGCTGCGACGTCCTAGGTATGACAACAAAAAAAATATGCTGAAATGTAAGAAATACAATTTTATATATTATATAATATAATTAATTATTATTTAAAATATTGTTAGTTAACATACCGATCCTGAGGAAATGCTTTTGAATTTTGCGCTGAGAAAAAGCTGCAAAAAGTATCGGCCAAAAATTCACCCCACCAAGGCTGAAAGCAACACATACGAACCAACAGTGAGCAGGTGGCCAACTGCAATTGTGCATCGCCATAGACCACAAGCGAGTTAAAAAGTGCTTTGGCGGTGCTCACATTAAATCGCTGATGAACTGGCAGTATGTTCTTGATGCCGTATTCAATGGAAAAATGTAGAAGAACTTCGACCAGATTGAGGCTTAAGAGACGCAACTTATCCCTAGACGCGCTACGTAGCGAGTCCTCAATATGTGCTGGATTTGGTGGTGATGGTGTTCGATGCGCTTTGGGTGATATAGCATGTTCTATACGCAATACCAAATTACGAATTACATTTATTTGGTATTGCAGTAGCATACATTCATCGTATAGCAATATGATCTTATTGTTGTTGTCAATGCCGCAGCTGAGCTCCTCTTCTCGTTGCTTATTTATAAACGCTTGTAAATGAGCTACATTGGATAGTTCACTGTTTCGCATAGGTGACAGTAGTTCCATTAACTTACAGCTGGCTAAACTGTAACGGCAATGTACATCCTCATATAGTGCGTTAAGGGATTTCAGATGCGATTGCAGCGAATGCGTTGGCTGCTTAATGTATCGCACCAGTTGATCGCCATAACCATCATGCTCTAGTACAACAGGATGTCCAAAGAAACTGCCCAACGGAATTTTACATTTGGTGGACGACATGCCAATTCTGCCAACAATTGTTATCTTCAAATAGCGGCATATGGGAGGCGGTTGCATATCACTCAGCACCAGCGTCTTGGTTTGTATATCAGAAACCTGTACAAGGCGTGTGGAATCTGTGTCTTCATCAAAACACCAAATATCGATGTTAAGCGAAGTGAGCTCCTCGCATGCAGGTATTACCAAATCCGTTAATAGCACATGTTGCCCAAAATCAAGAACAACAAAACGACGAGCACCTGAATGCATGCGATCGACAACAATCATAAGCTTTGGCGGCGGCGTTAATAACTTGTGCCAAGCAATTGGAGGGCATGGATTAGCACTTAAATTTTCTATAATTTTCTTGCTCTCATCGGCATCGACCACCGTGTTTTGTGTGCTCTCAACTGTAGGGATTTCTGTTGGTGGTTGGGATTGTTCATTCAAAGAATTATGCGCCTGCGATGGGATGGATTCTTCAGGTAGCGCTTCAAGACAGGACTTCATAGCCGGCTTCTCCCAGTTATCCATGTCATCGATTGTATCAAATGCCGTTTCCTCATTTATGCCGAATTTCTTTTGTATGTAGCTGTTCCAATGTGTTAGCTGTGGCAAAAACTTTGAAATCTTCAATTTTTCAATAAGCGCAGCCTTTTCAAGTTTTACCTCCTCCTTTAAATGCTCCAACTCAGGCAACGATGAAACAGCTAAAATATTATACATTATAATATTTATATATTATACAACAATACATATAATTGTATATATATATATATATATATATATATATTATATGTATTGTTGTATAATATATAATATATATATATATATATATATATATTATATATTGACCATACCAAATGCCCCAAAGCCAGTCTTATCCTTATCCTTCATTTCTTCAACCAAACTCTCGACATCATTAACCAGATCGTTAAGCTGAAAATATATAAATAAAAATATATTATTATGCTTATCTGCACATATAAATTCTTATCCTATATGAAAACGTTTATTAATTATTATTATGTTTATTATGTGGGCAATTAAGATTAATTAATTTTTTGAAAGCCAAAGGTGGTAAAAATTTTAATAATATTAATTAAAACATTATATATACCAATTCATCCTTTCCTTTATTTGTGGACAGCTTAGGCATCATCATAACATCGTCAATGATTACAGTGGCTGCAGTATTGGCGACGTTATCAATATTATCAATGCGTGTTGCTTCGGAGTTTTGTACGCAATTAAAATGTAATTGCACCACTTCTAAGAGACCACGTAACTGATTGCTAATTGTCTTACCACGTATCAAATGCGGAAAGGTACGAAAGTCTACGCCATCTTAATGAACATATATTAAAATAAATGGTAATAGTTAATTATCAAAGTTCAAAAATTTTGTGATACCCACCGACAGAGCTTAAACGTTTGACATCAAGTCCAGTCACTGGCAAAATAGTTGCGCTACTGCGAATCACATTTGTAAGCGCCACAGATGAGTTGGAACTATGACGATTGATATTCGGAAAATCAAAGTCAAAAATTTCTGGCTCAAAAGGATAGCCATATAGTCCAAAGCGTGTACTCAAAAGTGCACACTGTGGATCCCAGCGATTATCAATCTCATTGGCAATGCTTTTAAGTAAATTTATAGAGTGTTCCGATATACTGTTGTGCGACTCAGCAGTTGATGTAGCACAAGTTAGCATTGTAAACCAACGCACAACGCTACCGCACTGTGCCAGTGGCAGCTCATGGAACGTACTGGTAATTGCTGTCTTGATCGTAGTATCCAGAGTGGCATGTGTCTGTAACTCTATTGGCAGATTGGCGACCCCTCTACAAGTACACAAGAAAAGTAATTAATAGTATAATAAATAAATTCAATTTTCCTTTGTACTTGTACTTACTCCGTTAGCATAATTATTAGTTTAACGCATTTGTGTGCCGTGCTACGTTCACTATAGATGATGCAATTTCGTATTAAATACTTGATGTGTTTCTCGGCTAGGCAGATGCACTCAAATTGCTGGGCCAAGAGATCATTTATAGAGGCTGCCGTATGTTTGTTAATCTGTTCCTTTAGCCGTTCCGATTTGGGCGAACGAAAGCGATTAAGGCGTATAAAACATATCCAGTTAAGAATATCAAGTGCCAAATTTTTTGTCAGTGAAATTGATTCAACGTCGCTTGCAATTCGAAATAGCTGCTCCAAGAGTCCATTACTATCCAGCATAGCAATGCGCTGAATGCGTCCATTGTTAATACGACTTTGGGACTTCACAGCACGCACACTTATCGAGATTTCGTGCAACCAATCGCAGCCTGCAGTAAAGGAGCATGAATTATATGAATTAATAATTCTAAAACTTTTGTCGCACAATAAAATATAAAAGTAATAGAGTAACAAACTCGAGCACTACCTATAAGTTGACCAATAGGTTGACTAACAGACGGTACAACAGCAGCAGGCAGTGTACGCATCGATAACTTGGGTACAACGATTGTTTGAATATTTGATAGTTTTGATTTATGCACATATTTTTTGAAAAAAGGAGCGCTCATAAGAGATATTATTTTCACTTTGGCTGTCTTCGTAAGGTGTCGGTTCCCATTGACCGGCTGATTGGTATTTTTTTTGGGGCTCCGGGAGCGATTAACACAATCTTCAACTTGATGCGAACGACTCTTGCGTCGTGCAAAAGCTGTAATTGTTTGGTTGTAATGAAGTTGTCCAATACCAAATAGAAACAGCTATCAAAACAAAATATCATCGGCTACTTCCAAATCTCACTTACCCATTTCGTCTTTTGTCTATTTTTTATTTACTTACTAAACACATAACTCTTACATACCTCTTGTTTTACTCTGTCCATCTTTTGATGGATCCGAAACTGTTTTAATGTGAAGAAGAAAATTTCTTGCCCGAGTCTTAAAAAGCTTGGGGGAGGTGAGAGTAGCGGTACCACCCTGGTCGCACAGATCAATACACGAGGATAGTTCGATGGGGCCAGCCAGCACTTCGGCGTTATGGGCCAGCAAGTATTCCTCACTAAGCACCGGGTTCTCATTGGCAACTTAAATAATATTAAATTGAACAATGAAAACATCAAATAGCTGAATATATATACTAAAGCTTTACTAACTGTAGGAGAGATCTATGTTGTCGTCAATGATGTTGGGTTTGTAGCTGGTATGAGGTCCTTTCATGCGATATCCAAAGCCATTTGTATTTTGCTTTAGCAGGGTGACCTGAATAGCTGCTGGATTAGGGCACTGCTGGTACACAGTAAATTTCAGGTCTATGTGACCTAATGAAACCGGTTGAGCCAGATTAAGCTCAATTATATGTTCATCCCAGGTAGTTCTAAAAAATGCCAACATAAAAAAGCATAAACATAATCACAACAAATTCAGTGTGAGGCCTTACACATCGTTTTGCAATCGCCAGGTGCGAGTAAAGTCACGTTCATCGCCTCCATGACGCATATTTTGTGACTGCTTACGTTGCTTTTGAACCTGACCCAAATCATTCCAACAGCTGGGCACTTCGGCTGAATATACTGTTAGCTTGTCATCAAACTGGGTTAGTGCATAAAACACGCGTAGGTCCTCGAGCGTTAGGTCACTTGTTTTGTAAGCTAACAAGTTGCTATTGTTGCCAACAGTGGTTAGAGGTGATGGTAAAGTATGGATATTGACGCTTTGACTAGTTGTAGCGGCACCCGAATCATTGCCTACATCTATAGATGTATCTGCAGTATCGCCCATAGCATAGTCAATACCTGCGATATTGCGAGCACCATCAGTGACACTCAGTTCCGTTGGATGAGTTAACGTAGTACTGCAGTCATCCTCCATTTCCAACAGCTCATCACCCGAATCATTATCTCCGTCATTAAGAGAGTAAAACAACATGCCACCTTGGCGCGAACAGCAGCAAAGTCTATCCAAATTACGGCAATAAACAACGGCTTCAAAGTGCTCACCCTCCTCTTCAATAACAGAAGTGGCTTGAAAATCGGCTAATGAGTAAATCTCAATGCAACCATCTGCGCACACAATACAAATGGAACCAGTGTCCTTGGCATCTGACGAAGCTGACGATGCATATGGTGGCAATATGCAAAGCTGTTTTGGGCACTTGGCACGACTAAAAGTCATGGCAAGAGTATAATCATTGGATATTTGCATATCATCGTAATCGAAAAGAAGCAACTGGGCAGCAACATTACAATCTGCGCTGTTTTCATCTATATTTAAAGATTTATTTTAATTAAAAGATGTGAACAAATAGAAAGGATATTTACCCAAGTCAATGGACACGTTATGCTGATCCTCTTCTTCTTTAGCCACAGTTGCCATTATAATTTTTGTAGCTTCCGTTTCGGGTGCCTTGGTACGCAATAGTTTAACCAAAAGCTGATTACACTTGGGACTAGTGGACATAATTTCAGCTATCTCAATTATCTCCTGTACATCTAATGATTCCCCCATAGCACTATGCGCCCCATCCAAAGCATTCATGCGTTTCACACTCGTCCAGCTTTCCACTATGCAATCAATTTCTTCACTTGCGTTTAACTTATCGTTTGAGCTGTTATTTCCATTTGACATTATGCTGTTATTGTTATTATTATTAATGTTATTATTATTAATATTATTATTATTAATATTATTATTATTATTATTGTTTGTGGATCCAACACCCATTGAGCTGTCACTATTATTATTGTTCTTATGTTGATGTGTATGTGATACTTCACTGTGGTCCATTAGCTTATCAATTTCATTGCCAATGTTAAGCAAACTATTATTTACATTTACGGTATTAGATGACATCATAAGACCGGAGCTAGAATCATCAATATTGGTGTAATACTGTGACAAAGTTGACAAATCAAAGTCATAAAGCACAGATGAATTGTTTCCACCTTCGCTGACACCATTGTTTTTACTGTAGGTCATTAAAGCTGATACAAATCCGTTGCTATCAAAACCTTCAGTAAATTTTTCATACGGTGTCATACACTTCGTGTCATCGTCCTTCGATGATTCAAGACTGGCCTGACTTGCAACTACATTAGAGTCACTCGAGTCTGTAGAGAATAAAAAAATAATAAAAATTAATATGCAATTATACCACTTATCTCTTTACTATTAACATTCTTTAGAAAAGTATGAATTTTGATAATTAGTAGTATTAAATTAACAATTAATAATAAATTTTAAATATAATTATTATTATTACTAATCGTCAAATTAAACTAAACTAAAAAATTCATATATTGGTGTAAAAATAAGCATTATAAAATAACTTACTGGTGCCAAGGTGCGATGATGTTTTTTTTAAATGACCGCCAATGCTTGAAACACTGCCACTGTCATTACTTATGATAGCTGAACCCTCCCCGTGCCTATCCAACTCCACTATGTTAAGAACCACCATACGTAGTGCCATTTCGCCACTACTCTGGCGAACAGTTACCCCAAGCACAATCTTAGAACCAACGACACCGGCGCGTAGCGTTGATGTAGATGTTATATGTTGCGTATTGATGCCACCAAGCTTACCAGTGCCATGTGTACTGCTACAGTGTACACCGGTACTACTGTTGCCGTTGCCACTATAGTTGGCCGAGTATACGTAGTTAACTTTAGTGCGGGCTCGCCCATTCGGTAACACACAAATGGCCGTAACGCGTGCCCATTCAAAGTTTTCTTCAAAAACTTCCTTAAGTAATGTGGGTACATGAAAGGTGTGCATGAGTTTTAAATGACGCTCAATACTCCATATGCTTAGCTCTCCTGTCTGAGTGCAGCTCGTGCAAAGGACATTGGCATAATCACTATTTGAAATGACATCAAAGCCCAATCCTGGTGCAGTTATTGCAGGATTTGTGGCATAACTTATGGAAAGCGGCACATTTTGTGTGTACTCGCCTTTGACAAACGGACAAAGTGGGGAGTGGCGTTCGTGTTCGCTCCATGGTTCATCGGTTTTTTCCCAACAAACTAAGCACACGTTACAAGTAAAACACATAGCACGATCTTCGCCCGATGATGATGGCTGATGATAAAAACCAGCCTGAGCCATTTGATCGGGAAGTGCCCATTTATAGTCCATATGCGGCCACTTTTCAAACGTCTGTCGACGTACAGCTTCCGAATGCATGAGTACTCTTTGAAAATTGCTAAAGTTCCACCCATAGTCTGGCAAACGGGAACCTAGTAACATGTCTGTAAGCCGCTCATTTAAAGCCGAGGCTATGGCCAATACGGGAATATGTCGTTCCAAGCGTTTAAGTAATGTGACTACATTGTTTGCCACCAATTTTAAACTGGAATAGGGAACCTCCAGGCAAATTGTATTCCACTGCAATGGTAAAAAAAAAATATATAAATACAGACACAAGAAAAATAAACAAATATTAAGTATTTTATGACAAAATATAAATAAAATAAAATTCTAAATATACAAGGTCAATTGTTTTATTAACAAAACAAAAATAAAAAATAAATAATTGAAAACTTACACGTTGCGCTTTAATTCCTTTTTTAGCATTTAGCTGGGCCTGATTAATTTTCTGTGTCAGTTCGTTGCTAATGTCACACGGACATTCGAGACCTTCACTCTCTAAATCGTTTATGGTATTTTGAAAGATGATAGCCTCGGACAATATGAGCTCCAGCTTGATATAATCATCATTCTGGCCGATTGGCGCTTGTAGAATTGTGTCCAAGAGCAATACGCCGTTATAGTCACCGCGAAGGCCCACATTGTGGCAATCCCAAAATAATATTTTATCTTGCAATGGCATGTAACGACCATGTACTAAACTCTCAACTATAAAATGTAATAAAAAAAAAAATAAAACTTTAATTAAAAACGGAATATTTCACCATTAAGTTTAAATGAGCAAGCCTTCCTGTTTACATGCATACATACACCGTAAATCTCATGTATACATGAATAAACCCATATATACAAGGCACAATAGATGCGTAACTGCGTAATAAGACGAAGACACAACAACATTTAGCGTACAGAAAACAAAATAAAAACAAAAAGTCGGATGGCTGTGTATGGTTTAAAGCAAAAACAATGGTATTATCAGTAATAAAAATCATATTCGCATTCTATTCGTTTACCTAATGTTTCAACTAAATATGTGTACTAACATAAATGCACACATACAGAAATAGAAATCCCATGAATACAGACAATTTTTCAAAACACAATGCAATAAATTGTCATTTGTGTGTATGTATTTCGGCTTATGCG
>JBAMBS010001594.1:0-64477 GCA_037044455.1 Zygothrica quintamaculata | reverse complement strand
ATCAAATCAAACCTTTTGACTTACTATTTTTTTATCTATGAGTTTTATATTAGGTATTTTATTAGTATTAGTGCACTCAATAAGAACGCCATTAATTAGGTCAATTGCAGGAGCACAATTAATTGGAGAAAGGGTCTAAAACATGGCGAAGCATGGCGCAAGTGGCGAGAAATGAAAACAAACAGAAAATTAGCAATTTGAACACTATAAATTTTCCAATATCTGCACATAAAACTTATTTATGTTTGTTCATATTACAACTCTGTATATATGCATGTGCTCTGTGTGTGTAAATACAAGTCTCTAGAGTGAAGTCAAGTTGACTAAAACTCAAGTTGAATTGAGTTGAGTCCGGTAGAAATACGTTTAGATTTCTGTGTTTCGAATGTGAGGCACATCTGGAAACTGTATACAAATTTATGGCGTACCAAATTTGAATTTATAATGACAGAAAACAAATGCAATTTTGCAAAATGTTGCACACAAATAAAACAACAAACTAGCAAACATATATATATATATATAAGACATATAGTATAAACTATGGTAGTTAATCAGAGTCAAAGTCTTAACTCTGTTTTCACCCTTGAGAGCCTTAAGAGGTAATAAATTTTCATTTTAATTTCTGACCAAAGAACGGAAACGGTTTCAACAAATTTGAATAAACTCATACGCAATGAATGAGTGTATAGTTTATAGTTCATAACATGTACCTTTATTCAAATAAATAAAAGAGTTATACATAGAATGTTTAGAAAGAGCTCTAGAAACACTTTCTGAAGTATTTATGTATGCAAATCTAATCAAATTGTAACTATAGCTATACTATATATGCTATATCTTAAACAAAGCTTAAGTACACACTAACTTTTGTATTATAAAACTTGAATTGACAACTGATTCTTCTGTTAAGCCCAACAGCTGCAATAGCTTTATAGTCGATTCATTGGAAACTTGATAATATTCATTGCATTTCAAGTGAATTATAGAACGTGACGTCTTTGTGTACATATAAATATATATATAGTATATGTATATATATCATAAATGGAATCAAGTTGTAATACATTAAATGACATTTTCTATATTAATTATTCAACGATTTAAAATTTATAGCGTTGTCATCTTAAGTAAATTTATTTATGCCAATTTTCTCGACTGACTCAACCTTTTTTGCTTTTACGTTTGGCATATTTAAATCGTATGTATATGTGTGTGTATGTATAAATATGAGTATATATGAATGTTGATAAATGCTTGAAAATGAATAACTATAAATTATTCAATGATTAATGATGCCTGTTCGCTATTAATTATAATAAAATCAAATAAACTAAGCCTGACAGCTGTCTGTGTCATCATTTGTTTTTGTGGCGCCCGAATGAGGCATAAAAAAAAAAATATTAAAATAAAATAACCGCAAAATGCTAACAAATATTATTGTTGATATACTACCAAATATATAAAAGCCAAAAAAAAAAAAATAAAATTACTGTTGATAATTTGCTGTCACATGTGAAAAATGATGAAGCCTTAAGAAGAGAGTATGCAAAACTGCTGGAAATTGCCAACAAAATGGTAACTAATATGCGGCCAACAGCTCTTGGGTAATAACTCATAAGCATAGTTGTTGTTGTTGCTGTGAAAGTCAACATTAAGCTAACAGACAATGAGATGAACCAACTTAAGTTTATATATATATATATATATAAATATGTATATATTTTTTCTTTGAGCTTTAGGTTTAGTGCAAATGTCAGTTGACCGCAAACATCATTAATATAATTAAATGTGTCAGTCAAGCAACCATTTATACACTCACTCAGACAGACTCAGACAGTTTCAGACAGATGTACATTCATTCATTCATACATACATGCATACTTTTATTCATTTCAATTTTTTAACCTCATGCTAGAGTCACAAACTATTTGGCAACAGACAACACAGCAAACAGTTAGTTAACATATAGTTTACAGTGCAACATTTAACTGGCAATTCTGTCAGTTAAAGTGTGCGCTTGACATCGTTACAACAACAATAGTTATGTATAAGAAGAAGAACTGTAAGTTAGACAGAGAGAGAGAGAGCAGCAAGTTTAACTCAGTCAGTTCACTTCTCTCAATTTAGTTTCATATGGTTCAGATATGCTTTCCATTTATCTGTCTTTCTCTTTCTCTGGCAACCCCTTGTTGTTGTTGCTGTGGTTCACAGTCCGTGTCAGCTTTGTGCTTGCGTGTGGCTCTAATTAAAGTGTCATCAACAGCAGGCAACAACAACAACAACATCGAACAACAACAACATCGAATTACCCAGCATGTTAGTGATAAATTGCCATGTCTAAAGCTGTCATGTTAATTTTATGTGCATACAAATAATAGTTTTTCGTCAAAAGTGTTAATTAATTCTTGGAATGCCCCAAAACCAAATGTGTCCAACTAACATTTTATATATTATTTATTTAAAAAAAAAAGAAAAGAGCAAAAAACCAAAATACATAATAATAGTAACACTAGTTAATTGCTTACAATTATCTTATTATTATCTCTTATTATTAATGCTTCCACTTAAACAGAGTTTAACTTGGATTCTACACATATATATGAGACGGACATAATTTCCCCCAGTTATTATATATATATCATACATATATATAATTTCTATATAAAGATAAAACCGATTTTATAGTCATATCATAAAGCAATAAACACAAATTACACTGGCAACAATTTTATATAATATCTTCTTTACATTTTGAGTTATATTTTGGTTGTTAAGATTAGAAATCGATTAAAACGAGTTACCTAAAATGAAATATCATAAATACAAATAGAAACAACAACAATAATAATAATAACAGTATTAGGTGCTAGTTTCCATTAAGAAATACTTAAGTTTTTATAGTGCTCATAATTCTATAAACGATCAATTTCATTAATAACCAACTATAAATAAGCCAAAAAGAAGAGGCGGAGGCGGAGTAGGAAGAAGAAAAAGAAAAAGCACAAAAATAGCAAAGTAAGCAGCTGTCTAGCTGTTAGAGTTTAACTACAAGATACCCTGTAAAGAAAGTATTAAAAATATATAGTAAAAATAATCTATTTATATTTTTAAAGGAAAGTTGAACTCATTTTATTTATATTTATTTGAATTGATTTATATACTATAATGCTTACTGAGAATTAAAGGCAGTCATTGACTTATCATATACCCTGTATATGAATTACTAAGGACTATCAGGCAACTCCTCTATGGATGTTGCAAGTTGCACCTCTTTGAGTCTTAAGTTTCTCTGTGCAAAAGGCCATAAATATGGCAAAATCTATTCATAAGCTAATTTAATATGAAAACAGAGTATAACTTTGTTATAGATAAGCTGTCTATATATATTTATAACAGTTAATTAAGCTGTCACTATATACCCTTTGTGTTAGTCATTTTGTTTTCTTTTCTAAGGTATTTAAATGACACACGCAGCGACCATCTTTTATTATTATTGGCAATTGTATTGTTTTCCATTTTTATTTTGTTGCTTTGTAGTTTTATTTATTTACTTACTTTTTTTTTTTTTTTTGCCTTTTCATAGTTTCATTTATAAATATATATTTTTTATTTTTTTATTTTTTTATTTTTCTTTAAGAGGCCAATCAAAAGGCATTTATCAATAAAATTGTTAGACTGTCAATCGTGCCATTGACGCCTTTAGTAAATATTACCATTCCATTGCCATTTTAATGCTAAATACTTGCATATATATATACAGAAATATATATATTATAAGTATGTGTGTCTGTGTGTGTGTGTGTGTGTACATACAAATTGAATGAGCGAAACTCAATGAATTCATTTAAATGCACGCGAGGCAGTAACTATGGTAATGAATTGAAACTGCTGTTTAAATGCAAAAATAATAACCCGTTTTCAGTGGAGGGGAAAAGCAGAGAGACACACAAAAAAAAAAAGAAACAAAAACAAACGCACACAAAAATCCTGGCCAGCAGAATGAATAAAAGAGACAGAGTCAGAGAGAGAGAGAGAGGGAGGGCAGGGATTATCAGTGGGTAGCCAAAGCACACACAAGCACACACACACACATATAAGCCTTAAAGCCAATAATCATAAAATGTGGCAACAAATTAACCAATAAATTAATATAGAAATAATCATATTAATGCGACCGCTGATAACTGTCAGCTGCGGTTTCTATAGTCTATATGGAAGAGCTCTGAGAGGAAGAGAATATATACTTTATTTTTTTTTTCTTAATTTTGTATAAAGCTAAATATTGTTATGCTAATTTATAGATTAAGTTAATATTTAAGTTCTGTTTATTTTTGCTTTTTTTTTTTTGTGTCTTTAGAGCAGTTAAATGAAATCGAACTATAAATAAGCCAAGCTACAAGTTGTTGCTAAAGGTTAACAGACAAAAGCAACGACATGTGGCCAGAAGAAAGTTGCTTAAAGATTATATAAAGTTTTTGCTAAGATTTCTTTTAAAATTAGTCAAAGTACTAGCCAACGATATGAGTGTAGCTAAAGCATAAATTAGTCACAGATTTAAGCAGTTTTTGCCACAAGTTAAAATACTTTTAATTATAGTTTAATAGCAATACGCTGAAATTAGCACTGAACTCAACTATAAATCAGATAATGCCACTGAACTAAGCTAACTATCTATATAAAATTAAAAGTTAAGATTCCTGGAGCCACCCCAACGGAGTTTCGTTCACAAATGCGCGATCAGCTGATTAAGAAATTGTCAGACAAAAGTTTTGTCAGCAAAAGCTAAATCATTAACAAAGCTAAAGAAGCTAGACTGGCTCCTCCACTCTAAGAAGCTGCAAGTTGCTAACAAATGCTTTTTAATCAAGGGGATTTTAATGCCGACTTCGTCATACACCATTTAGGTCTGGGGCACTGCTTCCAGAAGCTAACTTAACAGGCTCAGGGTGCTCCAGTCTCGAGACGGCAAGTAGTGCATCCGGGCATCCGGGCTTCCCTGGTATGTCACCAAACGAAAAAAATCTCAAGGTGTTTCTAATCGGGAAGCGAATTAATTACCACAGTAACCGATATACTGATAGACTTGTGACTCATCCAATCCCACTGGCAAATCAACTCGCCGACCCTATACCCCTACGATATATGAGGAGAGCTCATACAAACGATCTGCCTACCCGAATAATACAATAATTTTATCCTCTAAACATATATTATGCTGTACATATCATATCTATATATTTGTATATAGTTTTGCTTTAGTTTTCGGGAACCTAATAGTTCCAAAAATATCTGTTACCTCCCGTTAGGTTAAGCTCAAATGATATTGAACGGTTCCTATCGAATAAGTAATTATATGTACTTAAATTATTAGTTACTTTAGGCACATCTGAGCTAATTATAGTAATTAATTGATAAGAAATTGATCCTTTAGAACAGTATTTATATTTTTTTTTTGTTTCAAATGTATTTTTAAGCCCGCATTTATATACATATATATATTCTGATTCCCTGTGGTCTTTTGGTTGACCATTTCCGTTAAAAAAAAAAATAAAAATAAATATCGAAAACGGCGCCAAACATTTAGGCCCATTGGCATTGGATACTGAGTGTTGACCGCTTTCTGGCTTATCAATATTACATTTCAGTTTCTATTTTCTATATGAAAACGCTTTGTGGCTTTTTGCCGGACAATGCTCACAAGCCCACACACACAAAAAGGTGTAGGGTGGGGGTGTGTTGTGGCTGCTTTTGAATATATATATATATATATGTATATTTTCAGTTGGGGCTTCAAAAGTAATTTGTGCGTCTTTAGTGTCAAATGTTTTGTTCAGTTTTCTTTTTTAATTCCATTTCTTTTCTTTCTTCTATTTTCGATTACATTTTATGGCAATCATTCATATGGCTCCACTATACTTAATGATTGATATAATTTGGATATCATTTAAGCTGCCGCAGATTACAACATAACGGAAATGGTCAACCAAAGACCACAGGGAATCAGAATATATATATGTATATAAATGCGGGCTTAAAAATACATTTGAAACAAAAAAAAAAATAAAATGATTGTTCCAAAGGATTAATTTCTTATCAATTAATTAGCTTAACTTACTTAAATATGCTTAAAATAACTAAAATTAAGTACATATAATTAGTCTTCGATAGGAACCGTTGAATATCATTTGAGCTTAACCTAACGGGAGGTAACAGGTATTTTTGGAACTATTAGGTTCCCGAAAACTAAAGCAAAACTATATACAAATATATAGATATGATATGTACAGCATAATATATGTTTAGGGGATAAAATTATTGTATTATTCGGGTAGGCAGATCGTTTGTATGAGCTCTCCTCATATATCGTAGGGGTATAGGGTCGGCGAGTTGATTTGCCAGTGGGATTGGATGAGTCACAAGTCTATCAGTATATCGGTTGCTGTGGTAATTAATTCGCTCCCCGATTAGAAACACCTTAAGATTTTTTTCGTTTGGTGACATACCAGGGAAGCCGGATACCCGGATGCACTACTTGCATCTCGAGACTGGAGCACCCTGAGCCTGTTAAGTTAGCTTCTGGAAGCAGTGCCCCAGACCTAAATGGTGTATGACCAAGTCGGCATTAAAATCCTCTTGATTAAAAAGCATTTGTTAGCAACTTGCAGCTTCTTAGAGTGGAGGAGCCAGTCTAGCTTCTTTAGCATTGTTAATGATTTAGCTTTTGCTGACAAAACTTTTGTCTGACAATTTCTTAATCAGCTGATCGCGCATTTGTGAACGAAACTTCGTTGGGGTGGCTCCAGGAATCTTAACTTTTAATTTTATATAGATAGTTAGCTTAGTTCAGTGGCATTATCTGATTTATAGTTGAGTTCAGTGCTAATTTCAGCGTATTGCTATTAAACTATAATTAAAAGTATTTTAACTTGTGGCAAAAACTGCTTAAATCTGTGACTAATTTATGCTTTAGCTACACTCATATCGTTGGCTAGTACTTTGACTAATTTTAAAAGAAATCTTAGCAAAAACTTTATATAATCTTTAAGCAACTTTCTTCTGGCCACATGTCGTTGCTTTTGTCTGTTAACCTTTAGCAACAACTTGTAGCTTGGCTTATTTATAGTTCGATTTCATTTAACTGCTCTAAAGACACAAAAAAAAAAAAGCAAAAATAAACAGAACTTAAATATTAACTTAATCTATAAATTAGCATAACAATATTTAGCTTTATACAAAATTAAGAAAAAAAAAATAAAGTATATATTCTCTTCCTCTCAGAGCTCTTCCATATAGACTATAGAAACCGCAGCTGACAGTTATCAGCGGTCGCATTAATATGATTATTTCTATATTAATTTATTGGTTAATTTGTTGCCACATTTTATGATTATTGGCTTTAAGGCTTATATGTGTGTGTGTGTGTGCGTGTGCTTGTGTGCTTTGGCTACCCACTGATAATCCCTGCCCTCCCTCTCTCTCTCTCTCTCTCTCTCTGACTCTGTCTCTTTTATTCATTCTGCTGGCCATAATTTTTGTGTGCGTTTGTTTTTGTTTCTTTTTTTTTTTGTGTGTCTCTCTGCTTTTCCCCTCCACTGAAAACGGGTTATTATTTTTGCATTTAAACAGCAGTTTCAATTCATTACCATAGTTACTGCCTCGCGTGCATTTAAATGAATTCATTGAGTTTCGCTCATTCAATTTGTATGTACACACACACACACACACAGACACACATACTTATATATATATATTTCTATATATATATGCAAGTATTTAGCATTAAAATGGCAATGGAATGGTAATATTTACTAAAGGCGTCAATGGCACGATTGACAGTCTAACAATTTTATTGATAAATGCCTTTTGATTGGCCTCTTAAAGAAAAATAAAAATATAAAAAATATATATTTATAAATGAAACTATGAAAAGGCAAAAAAAAAAGAAGTAAATAAATAAATAAAACTACAAAGCAACAAAATAAAAATGGAAAACAATACAATTGCCAATAATAATAAAAGATGGTCGCTGCGTGTGTCATTTAAATACCTTAGAAAAGAAAACAAAATGACTAACACAAAGGGTATATAGTGACAGCTTAATTAACTGTTATAAATATATATAGACAGCTTATCTATAACAAAGTTATACTCTGTTTTCATATTAAATTAGCTTATGAATAGATTTTGCCATGTTTATGGCCTTTTGCACAGAGAAACTTAAGACTCAAAGAGGTGCAACTTGCAACATCCATAGAGGAGTTGCCTGATAGTCCTTAGTAATTCATATACAGGGTATATGATAAGTCAATGACTGCCTTTAATTCTCAGTAAGCATTATAGTATATAAATCAATTCAAATAAATATAAATAAAATGAGTTCAACTTTCCTTTAAAAATATAAATAGATTATTTTTACTATCTATTTTTACTACTTTCTTTACAGGGTATCTTGTAGTTAAACTCTAACAGCTAGACAGCTGCTTACTTTGCTATTTTTGTGCTTTTTCTTTTTCTTCTTCCTACTCCGCCTCCGCCTCTGCCTCTTTTTTTTGGCTTATTTATAGTTGGTTATTAATGAAATTGATCGTTTATAGAATTATGAGCACTATAAAAACTTAAGTATTTCTTAATGGAAACTAGCACCTAATACTGTTATTATTATTATTGTTGTTGTTTCTATTTGTATTTATGATATTTCATTTTAGGTAACTCGTTTTAATCGATTTCTAATCTTAACAACCAAAATATAACTCAAAATGTAAAGAAGATATTATATAAAATTGTTGCCAGTGTAATTTGTGTTTATTGCTTTATGATATGACTATAAAATCGGTTTTATCTTTATATAGAAATTATATATATGTATGATATATATATAATAACTGGGGGAAATTATGTCCGTCTCATATATATGTGTAGAATCCAAGTTAAACTCTGTTTAAGTGGAAGCATTAATAATAAGAGATAATAATAAGATAATTGTAAGCAATTAACTAGTGTTACTATTATTATGTATTTTGGTTTTTTGCTCTTTTCTTTTTTTTTTAAATAAATAATATATAAAATGTTAGTTGGACACATTTGGTTTTGGGGCATTCCAAGAATTAATTAACACTTTTGACGAAAAACTATTATTTGTATGCACATAAAATTAACATGACAGCTTTAGACATGGCAATTTATCACTAACATGCTGGGTAATTCGATGTTGTTGTTGTTCGATGTTGTTGTTGTTGTTGCCTGCTGTTGATGACACTTTAATTAGAGCCACACGCAAGCACAAAGCTGACACGGACTGTGAACCACAGCAACAACAACAAGGGGTTGCCAGAGAAAGAGAAAGACAGATAAATGGAAAGCATATCTGAACCATATGAAACTAAATTGAGAGAAGTGAACTGACTGAGTTAAACTTGCTGCTCTCTCTCTCTCTGTCTAACTTACAGTTCTTCTTCTTATACATAACTATTGTTGTTGTAACGATGTCAAGCGCACACTTTAACTGACAGAATTGCCAGTTAAATGTTGCACTGTAAACTATATGTTAACTAACTGTTTGCTGTGTTGTCTGTTGCCAAATAGTTTGTGACTCTAGCATGAGGTTAAAAAATTGAAATGAATAAAAGTATGCATGTATGTATGAATGAATGAATGTACATCTGTCTGAAACTGTCTGAGTCTGTCTGAGTGAGTGTATAAATGGTTGCTTGACTGACACATTTAATTATATTAATGATGTTTGCGGTCAACTGACATTTGCACTAAACCTAAAGCTCAAAGAAAAAATATATACATATTTATATATATATATATATATAAAAACTTAAGTTGGTTCATCTCATTGTCTGTTAGCTTAATGTTGACTTTCACAGTCAACAACAACAACTATGCTTATGAGTTATTACCCAAGAGCTGTTGGCCGCATATAAGTTACCATTTTGTTGGCAATTTCCAGCAGTTTTGCATACTCTCTTCTTAAGGCTTCATCATTTTTCACATGTGACAGCAAATTATCAACAGTAATTTTATTTTTTTTTTTTGGCTTTTATATATTTGGTAGTATATCAACAATAATATTTGTTAGCATTTTGCGGTTATTTTATTTTAATATTTTTTTTTTTATGCCTCATTCGGGCGCCACAAAAACAAATGATGACACAGACAGCTGTCAGGCTTAGTTTATTTGATTTTATTATAATTAATAGCGAACAGGCATCATTAATCATTGAATAATTTATAGTTATTCATTTTCAAGCATTTATCAACATTCATATATACTCATATTTATACATACACACACATATACATACGATTTAAATATGCCAAACGTAAAAGCAAAAAAGGTTGAGTCAGTCGAGAAAATTGGCATAAATAAATTTACTTAAGATGACAACGCTATAAATTTTAAATCGTTGAATAATTAATATAGAAAATGTCATTTAATGTATTACAACTTGATTCCATTTATGATATATATACATATACTATATATATATTTATATGTACACAAAGACGTCACGTTCTATAATTCACTTGAAATGCAATGAATATTATCAAGTTTCCAATGAATCGACTATAAAGCTATTGCAGCTGTTGGGCTTAACAGAAGAATCAGTTGTCAATTCAAGTTTTATAATACAAAAGTTAGTGTGTACTTAAGCTTTGTTTAAGATATAGCATATATAGTATAGCTATAGTTACAATTTGATTAGATTTGCATACATAAATACTTCAGAAAGTGTTTCTAGAGCTCTTTCTAAACATTCTATGTATAACTCTTTTATTTATTTGAATAAAGGTACATGTTATGAACTATAAACTATACACTCATTCATTGCGTATGAGTTTATTCAAATTTGTTGAAACCGTTTCCGTTCTTTGGTCAGAAATTAAAATGAAAATTTATTACCTCTTAAGGCTCTCAAGGGTGAAAACAGAGTTAAGACTTTGACTCTGATTAACTACCATAGTTTATACTATATGTCTTATATATATATATATATGTTTGCTAGTTTGTTGTTTTATTTGTGTGCAACATTTTGCAAAATTGCATTTGTTTTCTGTCATTATAAATTCAAATTTGGTACGCCATAAATTTGTATACAGTTTCCAGATGTGCCTCACATTCGAAACACAGAAATCTAAACGTATTTCTACCGGACTCAACTCAATTCAACTTGAGTTTTAGTCGACTTGACTTCACTCTAGAGACTTGTATTTACACACACAGACACATGCATATATACATAGTTTAATATGAACAAACATAAATAAGTTTTATGTGCAGATATTGGAAAATTTATAGTGTTCAAATTGCTAATTTTCTGTTTGTTTTCATTTCTCGCCACTTGCGCCATGCTTCGCCATGTTTTAGACCCTTTCTCCAATTAATTGTGCTCCTGTAATTGAACTAATTAATGACGATCTCATTGAGTGCACTAATACTAGTAAAGTTCCTATTATAAAACTCATATGATAAAAAAATAGTAGGTCAAAAGGTTTGATTTGATTATACGCTCTCATGTAAAATTACTTACTCGAATTAGGTTTCGATCATAGAATTTTCGTACAGCTTTTTACGGCTGAGTTAGTATTGAAAATTAATAATATAATGTTTCTATACTACGAACAGCTTATTCGAACTAAATCGATTGAATCGATTCGTTCACTTTTTCATTATATGCAGTGAGTAAAGCCAATCACACCAAACTCATACAACTAACCTTCTATAATTAATGGGCTTCAATATATACCAAGAAGGGTGTCAATTGAAGTATAATTACCAACGTTGACTTTGAAAAAAGAAAATGGGAGCTATGGATTTGTGCAAAAATCAGAAGTATGTAACAAGTAGAAAGAATAACTGAGACCCTATAGAGTATATATATTCTTGATCTGGTAAACTACCAGAGTCGATCTAGTCATACCCGTCTATTGTCTCTGCATCTGTCCGTCCATCCGGGCAAAGGTTTTCTTATAGTCGGCTACACTTGTTTTTATATGTTAGTGAAAAAAAACACCTGTTACTGTTGGTTGGCAAACTGATTCTTTACAAATATAAAATATTTTCAGTAGCAATCAAGTAGCTCCTTTAGCAATGGCTAAAATATTTAGTCTTATAAAACCGGGTCCGTTTTTTTCTCGGTTACGTTTTCGGGACATTTGTACCTATTTATATCGGGTATTTACCTACATTGGTTGGATATTACCAAAAAATGGTTATACGATATATATACTATTTTTATGGGGTATTCTTTTAACGGAAGCTTCACATTTCTATGAGCCCATTGCCTTTACGCTTACCACTCGCTCAGTACTTCAATTAACAGTTAACACAATTTCAACCTTGGCCAAACTTCACATATTGTTTATAAACCTGAAATGGCTAGACAAAACGCTGTGTATCCTGGACAAATTGAATGAAGGTATACACATTGCTAGAGATCATTTGAAGATTCATATGGAAGTCACTCAAGGCGAGTTCATGCTATTTGCCTTCACCGCCTTCTACGTCGGTTTATACACCAGCTATATAATAACTGTTGTCATAAATGGCGGTATTAATGGACAGCCACCTTGGTTAATGTTCAATCCAATCATAGATTGGTACGATGAAAGATGCAATTTATATTTGCAAATAATTTATAAAGTATTTTTTGGATTGGGCGGTTTTATGTTTAGTTTAGTTAATGCATATAGTGTGGTTTTAATGGGTATTATTCGAACACATGTCGAAATACTGAAGAATCAGATCCATCGTCTATGTGTAGTTCCTTATAAAACTGACGCCGAACCAAATGAAGAATTTGTTGCCTGTCTTTCATCGTTCAATTTAATCTTGGAGTAAGTATAACACCATTTAATAAGTTTTGATATTTTGAGACAAATTTTTCCAGATGCTGTGATCAAATGGGATCAATTTTCTCTCATATTACCTTTGCACATTTTATTGTTATTGAAACAATATTGGGAATAAAGTTGGCAAACATTGGATACTTCCCCAATGAATTGGAATCTATTTCTGCCATATTTTACTGCATTGTTATTATAGCGCAATCATTACCCCTTTATTACATTTGTGATGAGATACGACAAGAAGGTGATGACCTTTCCATTATACTAACACATTAAAAGTCCATTGATACTAAACATAGATGTAAGTCTCCAACAGCCAATTACCTTCAATGGTTTCCTATCACAATAAAGCTTGCAAAGGTGAGTTATCCATATAAATATAAAAATATTATCGATTCTCTTTAAATTCTATATATTTTAAGTCATCAACCTTGTATTCATCGTATCGACTATTGTCAAGCAAATACTTGAATTAATTTGTAATTAATTTAATTATATAACTTATAAAGCAAAGGTGAAGTGGACGAAATCTATTCTAAATTTATAAATATTCTTTTTTTTTTTACTAATTCTTATGCCACAAATTGTATTAATGCACCGAATATATCTATAAGATTTTTAAGATTCAATGGATTATAATTAATTGCAATTCTAATAAATACAATATAATAATATCTATTAAAATCTGTTATATGTAGTTCAAAGCGTAAAAGCCCTCTGCGAATCGCTTTCAATACTCAATCTTTCTGGCCAAAACTTGTTGGACGCTGTCAAATATCATTGAGCCAAGTGTTCAATTACCTTATATGCTTGCTTAAAGCTATGCTATAACTATTTTGGCTGTTGTATTCTTTTTCCTAACAGATCAATGGTATCAACTCTAATAATCTACTATACTATTGCGACATAATAAATTACGCACAACATAATCTCAGGCGATTTGAGTATTGTACTTAGAAGTCGTGTGAAACAGTGCATCTAAACTGCAGTAAGCTGAAGAATTGGTTAAGTGTACCTTCACGTTTACTTCCGAGTGTAGCTTCACGTGTACTTTTACGTGTTCCCTAATAAGTAATTAGATTTAACCTTGCATTAGCTATGGTAAAACGTAAAATTTGATAATAATGATGGAAAGTGGAGATGGGTTGTATTCTATATACCATATACAGTACATCTGTTTAGGTCATGGCCTTCCCAGTATGCATTTGAGTCGTTGGACACATTAAGTATTCAATACTTGCCAACCCCTATAATTAGCAAGCTTTGTCTGATTGGGATTCGGATACTATATACAGTCGAGTCTCGATAATTTATACCCCGCTAATTCGAATTCTCAACCACAGTCTAACACATTTTGGGGAAAAAGATTTCTGTCCGATACAGTAAACATGTATCTTAAATATCAAGTATGTACCTTACTTATCCAGCTCTACTAACGGGGCATATGCGTTCCCAACATGGTTTCAGTTCTTTGCATAGAACTCTAACTTGGATCAGTTGGATCATTACCAAAAGAAGAATACAAACGATATTTATTGCTTTTCTCCTAACCGTTTATCGCAAAAAGATTTGTCAGCAAGACTCAATAATAAATTCGATAAAGTCACACACTTCACTTTTAAACAGGAAAAGTTTTAATCAAACAAATCAAAAAGAGCTAAATGTGCAAAATCCAAGAGTACAGGTAGAAATGATCATTTGAGACCCCGTAAAGCATATATATTCTTGATCAGGATGACAAGACGAGTTGATCTAGCCCGTCTGTGTGAACGGCTGTTGCTCACAGGCTATAAAAGCTTGAGCAACAAAATTATATATATATATATATATATATATATTATACATATATTGCCTTGCTAGTTTACAATAATTGTAGACCTTTGTTTAATGAGCTTAGTGAAAGTCCTCTGATTCGGGGGATATGGGAACAGGTGTTCATATCACATGTATATACTATACAGTATATATTTATATATTTGTAAATGTATATATATTTGCATATTTATATACATTTGTATATGAAATATATATAAATAATATATTAATATTGTTAAACATATAATAAAAAAGCAGAGCTAAGTGCATTCTAGCCACAATTAAGTATAATTAGTCTTTGTAGTTCTGTCTTAACGCGGTCTTGAGACGTTTCGGCAAACGGTTAAACTAAATATTGATATTGATATTCACAACGTAGATCAAAAATGCTTTAGATAATATGTTTGCCAAAAAGAAATGTGAATATTTGAAAATTGTGCCGCATAATCGATATTTTCAAATTGCGGAGGTCAGGGGAGGAAATTTGGAAAACTAAAACAATTTCGTAAAGCGTACGAACATAAAGAATGTAGATTCCAAATCGGGTTACTCTAGTTCTTATTTTGCGCGCACCCTCTAACCACCCCCCCCCCCCCCCACGGACACCATAACACCACTTCTAATGATGTATAACTTCCGAGTTTATTGATCAATCTTACCCAGATTTACAACATAGATCAAGATTGGTCTAATTATGATGTGTAGCAAAAATAAATTCAATCGGTTGAAAAGGGTGCTTAATAATCGTTTTTTTTCGAATTGCGGGGGTCAGGGGAAGAAATTTAAAAATCTAAAACAAACTACGATAGCATCGAATCTCGATTTCAAGTTTGGTTGCTCTAGTTCTTACTGAGAAACAGGCGTTCATACGAACGGACAGACGGACATGGCTAGATCGACTCGTCTTTTCGTCCTGATTAAGAATATATATACTTTAAGGGCTCTCCGATGATTATTTCTATGTGTTACATACTTTTCGATTTTGCACATTTCCAATAGCTCCGCTTTGTTTCTTTTTTACAAAATGCAAGTTTCTATAGAAGCGCATTGATTTTCTTGGTCCTACGGTTGAAGGGGGTAAGGTGTGGCCGGAAAGAGAAAAAACTGCAGCTGTCAGTTGTTTGGTGGACTGAAGGACAAAAGAGCTGAGCAAGCGTTTCTGGGCTTAACAGACTTTTTAAGGCCTTTTACTACACTGTTGAGAAAGGATGTTGTGTTTGAGATTGATCAAGCACAGCGACAATCACTACAACGTCTCAAAGCAGATCTTAAAGCAGACCCCATTCTACAAATCTACTGCAAGATCAGTAACTCAGCTACATACAGATGCGGAGGGTTTTGGTGCACTACTGCAGGTATTTGACGGGGAGTTACATCCAATATGGTATTGGGGTAACAAAGTATCGGAAGCGAATAGCAGTCGTCATAGTTATTATCTGTAAATGAAGGCGATGAAATAGTTTCGTTATTATCTGCTAGGAGCGGAGTTGAAGTTAGTGACGGACTGAATACCATTTAAGCACACGAATAGCAAACAAGATGTCCCGAGACAAGTTGGACATGCCAGATTTTACGTCTAAACTAAATAAATTAAAGGTATTATCTCTTATATATATATATATATATATATATATGGTATTGTATGTATATAGTGTACTCCTTTGAAATAGAATTCTTTTAATAAGAAGTGAAAACTATTGACAGCTCAAGAAATCCTATTGGCTTGCCAATTTACCATAATTATAGGGATTGAATGTGATAAGCATAATGCAAGCCCTCTAATTCGTTTGCTTTGCGAGCAGGTGTTCAAATCGCATGTATATATATATATATATATTTATGTATTGTGTATACATTGTATACAAAATAAATAAATAATTAATAAATCAGCTGTGCTCATCCTCTCATATAAAATCAGAGCTAATTGCATTTTACTCACAGATACACATTCAATGTTCAGTTTAATTAGTATTTGAAATGCAGTTGTGTCTTAATAAGGTCTTAATAAGTTTCGGAAAGTGGTTAAAGTAAATACTGGTATAAAATAAAATTATATATACGGATTTTTTTTGTTTTTTTATTGATTTCAAGTAGTGTCTGCAAAATAGTACAAAAAAATAAATAAAACACAAGTCGCGTCCACTTGAAGTTGAATTGTAGGAAGAGCAGTCTAAAAAATTTGTTCAACGAATATTTAGTAATTATTACCATTAATAAAGAAAGCATAAAACTAATATTTTATTACATTGTATTGTTAATGAATCTTATCTGAATATATATACATAAATTAAAATAAAAATTCAATAATATGATGATGATAATATAGTGACATAATTGTTGTGACATTTGTCCTATAGAGATACGAAACATATATATAATATATGAGGTAAATGTAAAATGTTCAACAACTATTTTTAATTTTGATTTTTAAAAAATTTAATAGAGATATGGACCGTATATATCAGCATAGCAAAACACAGATACTTGCCACAATTGCAAAAAACTAGAACGTACTCAGGATCCATTCTTAGACTCTGTAGATCTATATAATATTTATCTAAAATCTGATTATATCATCAATTTCTCATACCAATCAATTTAATTTATCAGGTCCTACATTGAGGATATAATATAAATATATCTTAATATGAAGAGGATATTTAAATACATTGATCCAGCTCCGTTGACGGTGCAAGTACGTTCCCGGGAAAGTCTTACTTACTTGTACCGGAACTTCGCGTTTATCGGATGGAGGCCACCGCAACAAGGATTTAAACGATATTTGTTGTTCTTGTGGTACTATTTAGGCTTTCAAACTCCGCGAATTTTGGAATTATCTGCATTTATTATTGGAATCTATGTTGAATATGATAAATTATCGAGAGTAAAGATCTCAGCAATACTTCAATTAGCCATTAACCTTTTTGCATGTATGGTAAGGAGCCATATTGTGCATAAATATCTGAAAAATTTTGATGAAACGAAGTGCATTCTGGATAGATTGGATGAGGGTATACGAAGTGCTAGTGATCGATGGAAAGTGCACAAGGCAGTAGCTCGAGCTAATTACATTTATTTGATCTACTGCATTATCTACGGTAACTATATAATGGTCGCAGTTATGGTGCAAGTGCGTTTCCGGGAAAGTCTTACTTACTTGTACCGGAACTTCGCGTTTATCGGATGGAGGCCACCGCAACAAGGATTTAAACGATATTTGTTGTTCTTGTGGTACTATTTAGGCTTTCAAACTCCGCGAATTTTGGAATTATCTGCATTTATTATTGGAATCTATGTTGAATATGATAAATTATCGAGAGTAAAGATCTCAGCAATACTTCAATTAGCCATTAACCTTTTTGCATGTATGGTAAGGAGCCATATTGTGCATAAATATCTGAAAAATTTTGATGAAACGAAGTGCATTCTGGATAGATTGGATGAGGGTATACGAAGTGCTAGTGATCGATGGAAAGTGCACAAGGCAGTAGCTCGAGCTAATTACATTTATTTGATCTACTGCATTATCTACGGTAACTATATAATGGTCGCAGTTATGTCCGGAGTAATCAATAGTTTATTGTTGTCGGAACAATATTGGGAATGAGCTTGGCCAACATTGCAAACTTTAGTGATAAATTGCAAGCAGTTTCCTCGATTGTATACTGTGTCTCTGTGTGCATGCAATCTTTTCCTTTTTGCTACCTTTGTGATAGACTTGGACATGATTCTGATGAGCTTGCTATTTCAGTAGCTCAGTCTCAATGGATCGGTGCTGAACGTAGATTTAAATCTACCCTGTTAATTTTCATGCATCAGGTTCAAAGTCCAATTAACTTTACTGCTGGGCACATTATTCCCATCTCGATAAGTAGCAACCTTCAGGTTTTTACATACATTATTATATTACAATATTGTTTGGTTTTAGAGTATCTCTGTTTACAGGTAGCCAAATTTGCATTCACTGTGTTGACGATTATAAATCAAATGAATTTTGAATAATAGTTCTGCATCAACTGCATCCAATCAGAAGTTTTAAGGTAAGCGAAAAGTTGAAGATTTTATATAAAGATATAGAGGATTAAGATATAGAGGATGTTCCTCTCATGAAATTTTCGCTGCTCAGAAACCAAAAACCCAAATTCAATTTTCAGTGCAAAAGCAGAAGCAAGCTTAATTGCTACTGAACTAGCAAATACAAACTGCAACAAGAACATCTGCAACATTAAACCCACAGAACAAAGCAAACGCGAAACAATTACTACAACAAAAACAAAAAACTAAAACTAATTTGGACTCCAGGACATGTAGGAATAAAAGGAAATGAGCAAGCAGAAACAGTAGTCAAAAATGCAAAGCAAGCACCACCTCAAACTTCTATCAGTCTATCCAGTCTCTCCATATTGCAACACAAACCTGTTGACAATCCATCACCTATCAAGGAATTGAAACTCTATTCAAAATTGATGCATGAGGAGATTATCCAACATAAAAAACTTAATGAAAATAAGGAAAATATTAAAAATATAATTAGTAGCTCTGGCTATACAATTATTTTTCTACACACTCATAACACATTTTTCTTTGAACAAATAAATAAATGTATTATTACAGTAATGTATGAATAGACATAGTTTGATTGTAAGATTTTTTTTTAGGTTTTTCCAAAATATAATCTTTATTGTAAGTTGATTATATTGGAACAGTTTTAATAACAAAATATATTTACAACAGTAGCCGCAACAGCAACATTTGCTATGATCATCATTAAAAAGCCTTTGGGTATATTGGCGCCGATTGAAATTCGTCGTAACAGCTGCTGCTATTGTTGCTGCTGTTGCAGTTAATTCTCATGTTTAGGTAGTCAGCGATTTTGACTAAGAGAAGCACATGGCCACAAGGCAGTCAGTCAGATTGTCCAGACAGCTGGACAGAGACTAGCTCATTCGTTTTGAATAACGACATGTGGAGGAGTTGTTGATTGTTGTTGTTGTTATTGTTGCTGTTGCCCAATAAATTTAGTTGTTGCGAGCACAGTAATTGCTTTTCTGTCGACATTTCTATTATTTATGAATTATTATAGATGGGTTAATAAATAATAGCAACTAATTTTGCAGATACCTGAACAATATAAGCTGCCCATAGCACAGCAATTGTAATAAATTACAATGAAAACAAAATTGTTCAAGAAATGTAATTTATTTATGGTTTTATAAAGAAAACAAACAAATAAACTAATATCAAGATAATTACAGATAAATTGTGTCAAAATATAAATAATAGTTGATAAATTATGGAATATAATATTTAAAATTTATAAAAATAAATTCAAGATAAACTTAAAATAAATTTAGAAAAAAATTAATATGAGTTATATAGCGAGTTAACAGCTGTAATATTCTGAACCAGCGCTGCCAGATCAGCTGTTTAATGGCTCATTCAGCTATATTTAAAACCCACAGCCACTTTAAAAACCAATTTAGCCTTTTTTGAAGGTGCGTAGAAAAGAAGCAGTGAGTTAGTTGATGAGTAAAATAAACAAAAAGAGAATGTCTATAAATCGGGTTTGACAGAAGAAAAAGTTA
Organism: Zygothrica quintamaculata; assembly: GCA_037044455.1. Taxonomy (NCBI): domain Eukaryota; kingdom Metazoa; phylum Arthropoda; class Insecta; order Diptera; family Drosophilidae; genus Zygothrica; species Zygothrica quintamaculata. Next base: position 44,219 of record JBAMBS010001594.1, on the reverse strand, counting down.
AAAAAAGTCGACGATTTAAATTTTTGCTTTACACAAAGGACAAAACACATCTGCCATTTACTCAGCTATTACATAGACAATTTTCAGCCATTTTTATATCAAAGTAGCTGAAATCAGTTATTTTCCATTTTGAAAATCTGGCAGCTCTTTACTGAAGATGTTATGTTAACAGAGTAGCAGATTGTAAGCTTCAGTGTTTAAATTCTTTTATCTATGTAGTAAGGGAATATATGTTACATATATATATATATATATATATATATATATATATATATATATACATACTGTTTATCTGTTACTTACCGCTGTTGGTGCTGCCGCTGTTGTCATATAATCCGGCCTTAAGTAGTGATGATTGCTGGATTGCAGCATTTTATTATAATTTGTTAAATCCACTTTGACGGCTGTTCTTTGGTTGAGGTGGTGTTTGAGGTTATCTATATAGCAGCCTGTGTGTGTGCTATATGTGTATGGAGTCTGCTTTTGATGTTGTTTTTGTTATTGTTGTCGATACGATTAATTGGCGTGCTGCCAACTTGCGTAAAAAGCGGCGCCTGCGCCTCGTTAAGCCCTCGTTAAACTTTGTTGCCGTTTAAGTCGTTGCGGCCGTTGATTTTTTAAAATTGCACTTTGTATTATTGTTATTATTATTAATATTATTATTATTATTATTGTAATTGTAATTGTTGTTGTTGTTGGTGTTGGTATTGTTTGAGTTAAATTTATGTATATATCATTAATAATTCAATAAGGTTTACGCGTTGAGTTGTGACTTTCACGCCAGCAGCATATTAATTATAATTATTTTCTGCTATTGTTGCTGCTGTTGCTGCTGCTGTTGCCGATGTTACTGTTGGTTAATTGTGTAATAAATTCATGAAGTATTTTAATTGCAGCTGCTTAACATTTATTATACGAATACAACTATGTTATTATTTGTGCACGTTATTATAATTCGATTTGGCGTTACGCGCCAAAACTTGCAAAATGCATTTATGAATACGAATTGAAGCAAACACATAACAAGAATACAATTTATATATTTTTAAATATTTTCTTTTTGTTTTTTCTTTTATATTTTTTTATGTTATAAAATTACTTTCTTTCTTTGGCTGTGCCGGTATATATTGTTTATATATATATATATATATATATACATATATAGTATGATATTTGGTATGTGGTTTCGTTTTGCTTGAATGCCTCGTTTAGGGCGCGTTTATGATGAGGCACGTACGTGTGATTCTGACATAAGCATATGACAGACCAATTACTGCAGTGGGGTAGTGTGTGGGGGGTATGTATAAAAGAAGTGTTAATTATAATTTTTAAATATATTTATTTAATTTATAATTTTTTTTTTGTTAAAGTATCAGTCTAATTATAAAGCACCTTTTGAAAACATCACACAAAAAATATTTATTTATTATTATTATTTTATTTAAAACACACAAGTGTACATAAGTATATGTATATAGGCATATATATGTATGTATGTTTGTATGTTTGTTTGTATGCAATTCTATTTTTTTTTTTTTTACGTATTTCGATGACACGCGGCACACGTTAAATTATTTCACACACTCCGTTCACACAATCCGTTCACAGCGCACGTACGTACTTTAACGTGAAATAACAGAATTCGACTAAAAATCTATAAACAACATTCATGCTCATTCATGTTTCGCTCTGCTTTTGCATTTGTGTTAAGTTTTTTTTTCGTAGCGAGAGTCTGTCTGTAGTTCGCCGTATGCTGTTTGCAGTCAGCCGCCAACCGTCAGCCGTTCGCCGCATGGGAGAGTATAAAATATCAGCATTGTGTGCTCGGGTATTACAGTACAACTTGTTCGTAAACCAGTTCAAGTAAAGCCTTCTTTTTTTTTTTTTTTTTTCTTATTATGTGTGTGCGTTCTCTTTTGTTGTGTTCGTTTTCATTTTCAACAAGTGTGCTTTTGTTGTTGTTTGAGCGTAGTACGAAAGCCATGCGCTTTGTACTGAGCGTGAGAGTCAGAAGGAGAGAGAGAAACCGTGAGAGCCGCTATATGAGAGCTTGAGCGTTTGGCTTGTGCTCTTTGCTGAGCGCGCATGCTTGCTACTGAGATGGCAGCAATAGCGGAATGCAAAAAAAAGTATTAAATTGAATTTAGTAGTAGATTTTTCGTAGTAGCAAGTTAGTATTATAATCGGATTGAGTGCATAGTAGTTTTATGGGATAATATTTTAAGCCGTCTCACATATTTAAGATAATCCCCCAGGAAATGGTTGAAATACTCACAAAAAAGCAACAATAATTTATGACTAAAGATAATATTTCTTCTGATTTTTCTGTGCTGTAAAATTGTATAAAATATTAAAATGTATTTTATGTGTGCATGTGTTCATATATACACATACACACATATATCAGCTTCGAAAACACGCCGCTCATTGGATGATCGACGCTTCTATGTAGCCATTTTGGGATATTTTTTTCGTTTCGCTTTTGTTGTTGCGCTTTGTTAGGTAATATTGAGAGCACTGTGGCGTCGGCCATAATTGTTTACAAACTGTCTTGATAGCAGGTGGGCGGCAGTGAGAAGACATTTGGTTGGAGTTATGTATAAAGATAAAGCATTAGTACGATGCCAAAAAGATGATTTAGAAAGAGAAAGCAATAGAGAGAGATATGACGCTTGTCGTTGGAGTTTGTTTTAGTTGATAATAAAGAGCTGTAAACACAAAACAGCTGATAAATAAAAAGAGAATTTTGATGATAATATACAGATTAATGAAAGAGTTTTCTATGCACTTTTAACTGTATTTTAAAATGACTTTTAATATATTTTATCTACTTCATTAAAGCTTTCTATATGAATATGTATAACAGTAAATTAACATAATAAAATCATTTTTCTTTCTTTTTCTTTGCTCAGCTATAGAATACCTTTATTGCAGCAGCTCCTTTGTTTTGGTATTTTCAGACTTAGGCAACTACCAAATTAAGTTACAATACAAATGCTAATGACTATATCATAAAACCGAACACCTACCTTCGGTTATAGTTATTAGCCAATAGTTATTAGCCATATAAATGCCTTAAGTTCAGTTCAAACTGGACACCATAAAATGATCGTTAAATCTGATTTTTTCAAATACATATATATAAAATCATAGAGAGGTGTTTTTATCTGTTGTTTGCTGGCGCTACGAATTAGTTTTGAAAATTTACATTAAAAGACAATCGTGGACGCAGCTAAAACTAAAAATTAACAATTTTAAACCAATTTAAGGTCATAATAAAAACCTGCAACATTATATTATTATTATATCATGTTTGATAGGGTATTTTATATCATATCTAGATATAACTTGACTTTAAGTTAAAGAAGCCAGAGAGTGAACTTGAGAAAAACTTTTGAAATTAGCCAGAAACAACACATGTAGAAAAAGGCTTTTAGCCCGTTTGTCTTTAAAAAGGCTAAAAGGGAGCGAATGGAAATATGAAAAATCGAAAAGTATGTAACAGGTAGAAATAATCATCCGAGACCCCATCATAAAGTATATATATTCTTGAACAGAGGAACGACAACACGAGTCGATCTAGCCCTGCCCATCTGTCTTTGTGTCTATCTGCATAAAAGACTGTTTCTCAGAGACTTAAAGAGCTAGCTAGAGCAACTAAATTTGGAATCTAGATTAGTTATTACATACGCTATATAGGTTTGGTTTTTGATTTTTGTATTTCGTCCCCTGAATGTTGAGACAAATCGTTAGATTAAATCAAAACACAGAAGTTATACATTATATTATTATGTGTGTATTTTTTTTTCCTTTGATCTCGACTACAAATTTCGTTCTTGTTTCCTTCGTATGATTTATTTTTATTATAATTTTTATACAACAACATTTCTTATATTTTAAAATTTTATAATATAATAATTTCTTTTTAATTTTATTAATATTGCCAATTACTTGGAAATGAGAAATACATATCATTGCAACATGAAAGCATTGTAGCAGAATCGGCATGTAATTCGTTGCAATGAAACAAGGAACTTAAGAATTATAGGAATCAACTAAACGCAAGGTTTCACATGATAACAAATCAAAATTATTTTAGGAGAATTTCAAAACAAAACTCTCCATTAATTACAGAAATGTACCACAACTTAGATAAACCGTAAGGTAAATCAAAGCAACCTTGACAATATCTGGAAAAGAATAGACAGATATTTAAAATTTGGTTAAAACTAAATGGGAATTATAAGTGATTTTTAATTTATGCTTTGTACGTCATTTTTTAGCCCTTTGTTTTTTTTGAAAAAGGCAAAAGGGGGCTATTGGATTTGTGCAAAATCGAGAAGAAGAAGAAACAGATAGAAAGCATCATCCGACACCCTATAATGTATATATATTCTAGATCAGGACGACTAGCTGATTTGATCTAAAAGTTGCGCTTAATAGCCTACAGTGAATAAAGAGCTGTGTGTATGTGGGCATAGGGGTTTTCGTAGTCGGGTATACCCGACTCCAACTTTATTTACTTGTTCAAATACTGCTTTTACTTACAGTTTGCAACGATATTGATCTGTATTATATTTATATATATATATATAAATATATATGTTTTCATTTTTAACTTAGATTCTACAGTATCCTTTAATGAATTTATAACTTGTTCAGCTAAAAGCTAATCGTTGTCGTAGACAAATTGAATTATTTGTGCTGTTGATTAACAAATTGATTTGTCGCGTTTAAACAATAGAGTATTAAATGCATATAATTAAAAATGTAATTTATATTTAATTATTTTAATAGGTTTTAGTTAATGGCTTCAACTTCACCAAACAATTGAGCATTCAATTAGAAGCAACATATTTTTTCATATATATATATACATATATATATATATATATATGTATGTTTATATGTTTGTTTGTTAACCATAAAATTAAGTGGCCAACTGAATTTGCGGCCACACATAGACACACACTTAAATATAGAAGAAACAAAAAAAAAGGTTCTTCTTTTCAGCGAACAGCACAAAATCCCCAAAAGACAAATAAGGGTTTGGGGCAACGGAAAACATTTCCATTGTTGTTTTTTGTTGGCATTTTAGCAGTTCATTTAAGCGGGCTTAAAAAAACACACACGCACACTCACATACATACATATAATGCTTATAATTGACCGGAAAAGGCAGTTTAGGTATATTACCCAAAATGTGCATATGAAGTGGACATTCGGTGCCATTGTTCAGCTTTCTATTGTGGGATTTAAGTCCTTTTTGAAAATTAATTCTATAATTGGTTAAAGAGGATTTTCATTATAAATATATATAAATATACAATAGATTGATATATATATTTATATTTATATTTATTATAATAATAATTTTTGTCTATGGCTATTGTTTATATACTTAAAATATATCCTTTCTATATCTCATTTAATTCTGCTCTCTGTTTTTCTCAGTGTTTTTTTTTTGTTTATTATATGATGCTATTCCTTGTACTTACACGCAACTCGAGTGCAGTTAAACTGCCAAGAACTTTTAGCCTTTTTAGTAAACCCTTTTATTTTGTATTTTTTTTTTTTTTACTGTAACTTTAGGGTTGTGTGTGTGTCTGGGCGTGTGTCGTTGTGTGTCCACTTTCATGTCGTATGAATTATATGCGCTGCACACTTTTTAACCCTTGGCATATTTTACAAGCTGCTTTACTGCCACGTTCTTTCTAATACAACATACAAACGCACTTATTGTTACACACTCTCTCTATATATAAATACCTATATATATGTATGTGTAAGTGTTTGTATATGTGTGTATGTTCTTTTAGGTTATATGTCGTCGCCTCAAGTGCGCTGGCGAGTTCATAAATTTGCCCACTGGGGCGTATGAGTAATGCGCAAGGAGTGTAACTTTTAGGCTACGTCTGTGTGTGTGTGCATGTTTGTGTACATCTGTGTTTGTCTGTGTGCATTTGTATGTTTGCTGAGTGATCAAAAAGGAGTTGAAAAACATAAAAATATGAAGAAAAATGCACAAGCCAAAGGGCGGCAGGCAACATATGTTAGCATCAATTTTATATATAGAATTTTTTTTAATATACTCAGTTTTTACCCTAGGATAAAGTAGTTATAATGAATAGGGCTTACTAGCTATAAATGTAAACTGTAAAGAACATATATATATTATATATATTTATATTTATATTTAAACACGATTTATATGTATTTCTATGTTTGAGTTAGCTTTTAGCTCAACTTTTAGTAGTTAATTCAAGTCATAAAACATGAAACAAGTTTGATATAGAAACTTAACTTTATATATGATTACAGTTAGTTACTAAAGGGTATCTATTGGTCGCCTATTAATGTCGTTTGCATCCTATCACATCCTTTGCTACTTGAAGCGTGTGAATTGGTTGCATGCACGAGTTGCTTAGGGCAAATCTTTACTGTACCTTATGAGCTTAAGAAAAAATGTTCTTGATTAAAGTTATAATATAACTTAACTAGTTACAGTTTAACTAAGATTTACTATAACTTCTAATATGACTCTGTTGCAATGTGTTAAAACGAAAACAGTTTTAATAGTTATGTAATTGATATTGTCCCCAGTACTGTCTTGATCTGCATATTTATTGCATCCTCTGGCAAAGTAATAACAATAAATTATAATTATCTGATGGTACATTAAATTAAATAGTACCGCTCCCTTTTTGTTGCATGCAACAAAGAAAAAAAACAACAACTAAAAGCTGAAATGAAGAGAAAAAGAAAAGCTAAAGAAAATTGCCATCAACATAATGGCGATCATTTTATATATATATATATATATATATATATATACATGAGAGGCGTTTAGCTGGTTTAGCTAGTTGCTCATATCCGGTCAACTGTTGACGTTTATCATAATTGCAGTTCATTTGCATGCAACAACAGCAGCAGCAGCAGCAACAAGCAGTTGACAGCAAAGTAAAGAAAATAGATGCCGTTGCATATATATATATATATTTTTGTACATATATATATATATATAAATCAGCTCACTTTTCATTTTATGCCCCTTACTTGGCTTCACAGTCTTCCTGCTGTAGCTGTCACCGCCTCTCAAGCGGCAACAGCAACTGTCGCCGTTGCAGTCACTTCATGTCGCAACGCATTAGAATATGTTGCAAGTAAACCATGCTCTTCCCCTCTTCAACTCTTCTTTTCACTTCACTCTTTGCTTCTGCTACGACTCCTCCCCGCCTGAATCAACCATAAAAGCCCAAACAGATGCAGTTGAATATGCAGAATGCAGGCGCGCGCGAATTTTTATCTTATGACAGCTGCTGTTGTTGCTGCTGCTGTTGCTACTACTGTTGTTGCTGCTGCTGCTGGTTGAAAAATATGCTGCTGTCGTTGTTTTTGCTGCTGTTGCTGTCACACTCACATGTTCGTTACGTGTTCTGCTCTGTCACTCTACGCACATGCTGCAAGGCATGACTCATACATATACATATATAATGCATATACATATATATATATATATATGCATACATACATACATCGCTTCTGCAGCGGCGCCCGCAACAAATGTCAGCTGTAAAAATCATAAATTTAATGCAAAATGCAAAAACGTTGCGCTTCGTTGCGCTTTACTTCTGACAGGTGACCCCCTTCTATCCTTACGCTCACCCAAGCGCCCCCTTCGCTCCTCAAATTCTGCTGCCACTACCAATTCATATAATTCTCATATTCAACTGCTATTCTATTCCAAGCTCTTGTTCCAAGTTCTAAGCGCAAAGCTACAGCTGCATGCATGATGCACAACAATATACATATGAATTGTTATGGGATGAAATGTTTACATTAGGATATATACATCAGTTTGCATACATCAGTATAGTTTGGAACAGATATATTATACATTATATTATATTATATTATTGATAATATACAATAATCAGTCAACCGTTGCACATTATATTCTAATGGAGAATATTTAGTTCAGATCTAAAGGCTACAAGATTGCAAGGACTTCAAAGATTTATTTTGGTCTGAAGGCGAAAGGGAAGCGCATATGTTTTATATAGGATATATTCACTAATTCTTTAGCTATACGTCTACAATGGTTCTACAATGTTTCTACAACGTTTCTACAATGTAACTGAAGGCAACACATCATCAAAATTGTCAATTGTCCTTGGCTTCATTTCCATTTGAGTTTGGGTTTAGAGCGATATCATAATTTCTTATTTCTTTACTTGATTTATTTTATTTTTATTTTTTTAATATCTTTGCCTAGCAGACGGTCGACCACGTAACACCCCTAATTAGCCGGATGCCTAGAAAGAGGCAATTTAAGTCATTATAATATATAATATAATATATGTACGATCTACACTTTTTAGTAGTTTAAGTCTGTCACAAAGGACACAAAGATGTTTTTGAGGACCTCGATTTCTTTAATAAACTTTATTATAAAATAAAAAAAATCATTATTATTATTAATATTTATTTTGCTATTATTATTTATTTCTATTAGCCCTCCCCTTGCCTTTTAAAAGGAGTTTTATATAATAGCAATAAACTTTATTAATATATTTCTTGTATGTAATATAGGATGATGAGAGATATATTTCCATTATTTGGATATGAATATAACGCATCCCGGTAACATTGAAACATTTCAAAGCAGTATTAAATTCGATAGTGTTGCCTCACAAGGAGAAACCAATGCCACTACAATGAAACGAAACAAGGAACTTAAGAATTATAGGAATCAACCATACTGAAGGTTTCACATGATAACAAATCAAAATTATTTTAGGAGAATTTAAAAAAAACTCTCCAATAATTCCAGAAACGTACCACAACTTAGATAAACCGTAAGGTAAATCAAAGCAACCTTGACAATAAATGGGAAACAATAGTCAGATATTTAAAATTTAGTTAAAACTGATTGGGAATTATAATTTAGCTATCTGATTTAGGGTTGCCATTTTAGGCATTTAGTGTCATTTCTAGCTACACTAGTCGGCATAATTATTTTGACAAAAAAAAAAAGTTAAAGTTCTTATATAACTTTGCAACGGCTTAACATAACTCAATGAATTTTTTTCTGTTAGACTTAGTACTAATACAAACATAAAAATAATTAATTTAACATTTCTTCATATGAACTTGAAAAAATATAAGTTAAAGTAATTTTCATGTGGTGGCATAAGTATTTTGACAAGTAGCTTTAATTACCAATAACAATGTTTAAACTTAAAAAAACTTAAGAAAAAGAAGAAATTAGTAAAATATATAATTTCCTTTAGTTTCAATAACTTTTTTCAGGCGTCCCGGTACTGAATCTATTAAATTTTGGATGATCTCTGGAGATATCTCTTCCCAAAGGGAAGTGACCTCAGAAATTGTCTCCTCTCTGGTTTTATTTAACGATACTGCTCTCTTACGTTTCATAAGAGACCAGACGTTTTCAATTATATTTAAATCTGGACTTTGAGGTGGCCAGTCCAAAATTGTAACTCCAACATCCTTCAAAAATTTTGTAATCATCTTTGCTTTGTGGCATGGGGCGTTATCCTGTTGCAGAATGAACGATTGTCCAATAAGCCTGTCTCCAGAAGAAAATGCATTTTCATTTAAAATTCGTAAATATTGGCCTTGGTTCATGGAGCCAGTGACAGGAACGAAGTCACCCAGAACATCACAGAGCCTCCACCATGGCTTACTTTTTGGCAAACGGGCCGCCTTTTCTGCCTTTGTGCCATTGGTAATTTTACAAAAATGTTATTTTTTGATGAATTATATTCAATGGAGCTTTCATCTGTCCAAGAAACGCTCGTCCAGAACTCTTTTGTTTTATGGATATGTTATTTTGCGAAACACAGTCTTTTGAGCTTGTGTTTGCTTTGGTAATGTATGGTACGTCCTTGCCTTTATAAGTCTTAAAATCATATTCTTTTAATCGTCGACGGACTGTGCGCTCACTAATTGGGGTCTTAGCTGTCAAATTAAATTGATCTGCTGCGGATTGGGGCTTAAGAAAAATATTCTTTTTAAATTCCCGTACAAGGACTCGGTCTTCATTGAGATTTAACTTTTTTTTTTTGTCAAAATAATTATGCCAACTAGTATATTTTGAAAATGGATTTGCTATTAAAATTTGAGAAAGGCTATTAGCCACAATTCTAGCTATTTTAAAATTTGTAAATGCCATTTTTCTTGAGGAAAGTGTCTAAGAGTATTAAAATTGAATTGAAAATGATCCAAAATTTGTTGCACAGAATTGGGAAAACCCAGAAAAACCCAATTAGATCATCAGTATTAGTAACGATGTTAATTATTATTAGTTAAAAAGTTAAGAATTAAATTTTTGATAGTTTCTAAGGGTAATTCCGTTCTGATAACTCTGTAAGCTTGTTATAGTCAGAACAGAGTACCCTGAAATGTCAATGCAATAAGTAATTAGTGGTACATGTGTTAAGGTAGATTGGGTTAAAGTTTCGTGAAAATGTAGAAGGAACACGAATATTAATATTACTTATTAAAACACTAGAACTAGAACTGGAACTAACTCCAAGCATAATACGGCGATTAGTAAGGGATGGAAGATTAATTAGTAATAGTCTACTTGCGTAGGAAGGAAGATCCGTACCAGGAGCCCAGTTAAAAGCACGAAGAGCAAAGAGAAGAAACTTCTTCTGCACAGACTCAATTCTTTCTTGATGTACCGAATATTGTGGAGACCATACACAAGATCCGTATTCCAAGATAGGTCGGACGATTGCACTATAAAGTGTTTTTGTTATGTAAGGGTCGTCAAATTCTTTGGACCATCTGTTGATGAATCCAAGAGTTTGAGTGGCCTTACCTATAGTGAATGCAATGGTCGAGTAGAATTCCTAAGTCCATGACACTATCTAGCCTGTCTACGGAAAGCTGATTGAGAGTGTAATTAAACGTAAGAGGTGTACCTCGAAAAAATGACATGACCTTACACTTAGAGCAGTTCAGTTGAAGTAAATTAAATTTACACCAGACAAAAATAAGTCTAGTTCAGACTGCAATAAATGAGAAAATTTTATGTCATTATAACTTCACATCATCTGCATACATTAGTATGTTAGAGGTAAGAGAAAATTTGTGGAAGATCATTGATAAAAACATTAAAAAGTAACGGACCCAGAATGACTGCCCTGGGGGACTCCGGATGAAACATAAACGGACTTAGAAAAAGATAACATTAGTCTGCATTTTATTCTGAAATCCTTTGATAACACAGAAGAGCTAAATTCAAGTAAGTTAGTGGTTGTAGATCGTGATTTCAATAAAACTACACACCAACCACTTAGTGGAAAAACTTTTCAAATACATTCCAAAGTCAAAAGCAAAGTAACTGAACTGTTACTAATTCTTTATAATATTCGAAAATCAAGCAAAAGCAAGTGATTCACAACCGTAAAGCCACAAAAAATTGAAGGTGTAATATGATAACAAATCAAAATTATATTGACAAGTAAATCATACCGCTGATAAACCGTAAGGTAAATCAAAGCAACCTTGACAATAGTAGGAAAACAATAGTCAAATATTCAAAATTTGGTTAAAACTAATTGAGAATTATAAGTGATTGCTAATCAATATTGATTCACATTAAGCCCCTTGCCTTTTGAAAAAAGGTAAGAGGGAGCTATTCGATTTATGGCTTTCATAGTCGGGTATACCCGACTTATAATATAATTAAAATAAATATTTTGTAATGACACTTATATTGAAAAAATTATAAGAAAAAACGCATAAACATATTATGCATCTGCGACTTGAACTCGACACAAAAACTATTTGAAAACCTTAACGCAGTGCACTGCCAAATGTTGAAATTTTTATGGCTAATAAAATAGGAAAATAAACAAGGAATAGCCAACAATTATATGATTTTTAAAGTAATGATAATTGACCATATAAATTGGCTATCAGATGGCTTATAATTCTTAATTGGTTATACCAAAACTCTGAATATTTGACTACTATTTTTGGGTTAACGTTAAGGTTACTTTGGTTTACCTTTAATAATTTTTTATTCTATTTATAAGACTTTATTATATAATTAATAGAGTTTTGATTATAGAATACCCCTCGATGCTCTGTAAAGGGCATTCTGTGTTTTCTCTCTCTAATGCATTATTGAACTAGTTCTGTATTATTGCTTGAATTTTGTATCTTTTGATTTTTCATTAATCTTACGTTTAGAGCTATGGATTCTGTTAATATAAATTTTTAATAGGATTAGGAATTGGATGAGTTTGGGCTCCCACCATCAACTACCACGGCTGCAACTACAATCGCAATTACTTCTGCTACAACAAACACAGCAAGAGCAACAACAACAACAATCAACAACTATGAACAACTCTTTACCAAAGCGAATTCTGACGGACTGAGTGCCTTGTGGCCATGTGTGCTTCTGCCTTAGAATCTGGACCAATAGAGCCTGAAAATGACTTTTTTTAATAGTTTAAAAATAAAATTTGTTTATAGAAATGTTTCACAATAATCAACTAATAATAAACATTAAATTTTGCAAAATATCTTAAGTTTTTAATCTGTTTTTTCTGATCATAATAAATTTATTTATTTAATTACTTATTAAAAATAACTAAGAAATAATAATATAAATAAGAAAGCTGTCAGGCCTTAATATATTTTTATTATAATTTTATATATTTTCTAATTACACTTCCCTTTTATTTACTTTAAATAAAACATCAGTTGACTTACTGAGAGATTCAAAACTTTACACAGATTATCTTTAGTCAGACTTTTCATTTATTTCTGATGTTTCTTATATATCTTTTTACTTTTACTTTCTGTATTTTTTAGATAATAATTAGAAGATATTTCGCACTTAAAATTCTTAATTTTGCAGCATTTTTTATGATTATCTTTTGCCATATCCTTGTACCCTCTATTTCTAGGGGCATTTCCATTACATGGAGTTGAGTTCTCAATTCAAATGCTTATCTTGTAGAGTGCGAGGAAGGTGGGGGCGTAGGGAAACTTAATTGTTTCAGAGAGAACAAGCCGCCAATAGCATATTATTTCCCGTTAATAATTACACTGTGTAGCATGGAAAATGTTTGTGTACTAATTGGTTAAGCGTGGCTTAGTTAATATATATGTTTAGTACATGGAATAGCTAATTTGCTCAAAGCATTTGAGGAATTCTTCAATGCATATTTAAGTCGATATGTTGGTTAGGCTTGCTTTGTCCAAACTAACCTGGCTTATAATATACTCAATTAATTGGCATAAACTTACGATCAGTTTTCTATATGCATAAGAATGCAGAGGCGGCTGCAGGCATAGCACACACCCATTTGATCATATCCGTATAAAGAAAAAAAGAAAAAAAAAAGAGTGTTTCATTCCATGCTTAAGCATTGGAAAGGTGCGTGACTCGATCGGTGGGTTGGCCAACGGACCATGTACAAGATGAAACTAAAGAGACAAACGGGATTGTGAGGGGTAGCTGCGAAGAGAGAGTAAGGAGTAAAGAAGCAGCGCTAATTCATGTTATATATAATTTATATTGTGTCGGCACGTTGCGCAGTTGCTGATGGAGCAACTGACACGATGCCACCCAACAATGCAGCGCACCTCCCCGCACACTTCCCAGCCAAATTGAAGGCTCAATGTTGGAAAAGTTCTGAAAGCTGCTATAGCTGGGGCTGTTGTTAATGGGCGTGTCCACTAAATTATGAGTTTCGCACAAATGTACGAGTAGCACACAGAGGGGGGAAACGCAAGCATATAGTGATTATATATATATATATATATATATATATATAGTAACAGCAACAGCAACAGCAACAGCAGCAACATGTGGAATGCTTAAGTAAATTACAGTGCGTGCAAATGTGCTTGTGAACATGAAATTATAATTTAGCCTGAAACTGCAGCAAGCGACTGCAAAATGCGCAGCAATTTACAATTAACCAATGTTAGGGTAGGGTATGCACACACTTACTTACTTTTTAATCAACTGGACAACTGCAGTTACCTGCCGTTGGTTAAAGCCAAACGTATATTGGCTCCTTTCAGCGCCTAAGTGCAGTCTTAATGCTTGCTTTAGACCTGTTTCCGGGTGGTTAAACATCGACAGAGTATTTTAAGAGATGTTTTAGCTACATTGTAACTAGTATCGTGCTTTGCTACCTAATGAGTTAATTTAACTGTTACAATGGCTATAAAAATATCCAGCAATAACACATTATATAAAAGTGGGGTAAAGAAAACTCAAAGCATATTGGTTACATTGTAATTATATAATGAATAAAAATGTATTAAACTAATGCTGAATAATATTGTTAGCTAATGTAATAAACGACTAAGCACATACCCTTTATTAGTATAAGTTAGAACAATTTACAGTTAGTACAATATATATTCTAAAATCATACTTAATATTTCATTCAAACAACATGCAGCGCCACCTATTGAGCGTTTACACTACTAAAACCCACTTATTCTCATTCAAACGCAGTTTACTTAATATGAGTATCATTTATAATAAGACAATTGCTGATTGATCATCATGAAATGATTTCTTCTATATTTTTTTTTTGACTTTTAAATATAGAAAATAGTCAATCGATAATTGGTCAGACGCGGATGGGGGCTGGTTGATGAAATAAACCAATTTTTTCATTAGATAAAACTGAAAATTGTTGCACAATAATGCCATAATAAGCTTAAGTTTTACCTATGTAGCTGTATATGGTATATACCCAATCTTAAACACATTCCAGATAGTTTATTGCACTTATATAATACATTATAAACACGCACAAAGATTGCGTGCAATCTGATGTCTGTATATATAATTCTATATCTATGACAGCTATAAACTAAGTACATATAATTTACAGATACAGAATTATATAGATACAATATATATACATATAAATATATATATATATATATTTATATATTTATATATTTATTGTTATTGAACACTAAATACACTCATTTATTTTCAATAATAATACAATTCATTGTCTCTCAATTGATAGATTGTTGCATATTAATAAGACATAAATTAAACATAGCAACAAAAGTAGCCGCAAACTCTATGGGGGATATGCTGCTAGTCTTTGCTTTGCGACTTATTTTGTTTTATTTTTTTTAATTAATGATTTCTAATTAATAACAAATTTGAGAAAAAAATGAAATACAGATGTTGTTGTTGTTGTTGTTGTTGCTGCTGTAGATTGCGAGGGGAAGGGAGTGAAAATTGAACATACTTTTTGTGTTAAAATGCGTTGATATTGGCAATTAATATTTAACTTGATTTCTATACGAATATTTATATAAATATATTGGTAGCTAATTTGCATGATTTTGTAATTAATATTAAAATTGTCTTTCTGTCTGTTTGTCTCTTTGTCATTTGTGTTATATACATATATATGTGTCTATTTTTTTTTTTTAATGAAAGCCCAAGGCAAAATGTAAACATTTTTACAAAAGCAGCAACAAAATGTCTAAAAACAAATGCTTTTAGATCGAAACATGGCAACAATCAACAGTCAACAATCAACAAATAACAACAAATATAAAGCGCCCACATTAGCGTGACATCATTTATTGAGTTTTAATTTAGTCTTTTTTTTTCTCCTCTTGATTTCAAATGGAAAACAACACCAACAACAACGAAAATAAAATAAAATTTATTAAGTTTTGGCAAGTTTTATTTTTTTTTCTTTTTCTTTTTGGCCCTGTCATTAGCACATTAGATTCGCATTGATTGGAATTTATGTTGTGTTTATGTTTATGTTTATGACTATAGTTTAGACTAATGCCATTAACTTGAATCTTCCATCTATTTTATTTCATTTTTGTTCTCTCTTTTATGTTTTCCTCTATCTACCTTATATATATATTTGTGCATTAGGCCAAATCTTTTCTAAAAAGATTAAATTTATTAATGACAAAAAAGAAAACAAAAATACTAATCGCATAAAGAACAAGTAAAAAAGCTGTAGTCGGGTATATCCGACTACGAAAACCCTCCTTACTCACATTAGGCTATTGAGCTCGACCTTAAGATCGACTAAGCAAGTCGTCCTGATTTAGAATATATAAACATTATAAGGTCTCAGATGATTTTTTCTACCTATTACAAACTATTACAAACTATTACAAACTTTTCAATTCTGTATAAATCCAATAACTCCCTTTTACTTTTTTTTTCAAAATACAAGGGGCTAAAAAGTGACATGTAAAGCAACAACTACATTGATTAGCAATCGCTTATAATTCTCAATTAGTTTTAACCAAATTTTAAATATTTGATTATTGTTTTCCTCATATTGTCAAGGTTGCTTTGATTTACCTTACGGTTTATCAGCGGTATGATTTACTTTTCAATATAGTTTTGATTTGTTATCATATTATACCTTCTCTTTTTTATTGACCTATTACCAGTACAGTTACTTTGCTTTTGACTTTAGAACGTATTGGAAAGTCTTTCCATTGACTGCTCGGTATGAGCTGTTCACATAGTGATCTGAAAAAGTATTTCGCACAACATCTAAATTGCGCATCGAATGTGCTTTTTGGCAGTGTACAAAGTTTTACTACGCATTGAATCATGGTTTCCGCCAGATTCTTAAATATTAGAAATATTAAAATCATAATAATAATTATATTAAGTCATTTTTAAATTTATATAAATATTGTTCTATATATAATTTATTTAATTTTCCAATTATCAATAAACAAATTAACAGTCAACATAATAAAACAATATAATAGTGACAATATAAAATATTTATTATTGAGTAGGTTATAATATTTTAACTAATAAAACAATAAAATGAAATAAAAATATAATATTAGAATTCTGCGCCTGCGATTCAAACTCGGCCCAAATACAAATTAAAAATGGTAACTCATTGCACTGAGCCAATGTATCAATATTTTTAGAGATAACTAAATAGAGGAATGAATAAAACATTGTAATCAAATTTAAATTAGTTCTAACCAAATTTTAAATATTTGACTATTCTTTTCCAACTATTGGTTTACCTTACGGTGTTTATCTAAGTTGTGGTACATTTCTGGAATTATTGGATTGTATTTGTGAAATTCTCCTAAAATAATTTTGATTTGCTATCATATTATACCTTCCATTAACCTTGGTCTTCCTATTCTGTATTTGTTCTCAAATTGTACTATGGATACATTATAATAATAATCTTTTATGTTTTAAGTTTCATTGTTTCCTAAAACCTACAATTACAAGTTAATAGCACTGGCTGCTACCACAGATCTATTCGGCTATTAATATAATAATAGTAGATTGTACATATTGGCTCTATGAATAATTGACAATTTTAGGATATATATATATTGTTAGTACGATATATTATTATTGATATTAATATTAATTTGGTTTTTATATGGGTTCATATAATTATTTGTTTATTTATAGCAAATTCTAGAATGCCTCGGAACTATCAAGATCAAATTAATTGAATAATATTAACTTTTTGCACTTCATTTGAATTTTGGGGGTACTTAAGGCAGTAACCCCCAAAATAGGAATGACCCACTCAAAAAATTTAATATTTTTCCGGCAGTGCTACCATTGTGAAAATTAAATAACCCAAATCGTGTATTTCTTCAATCAGATTTAAAATTAATTGATTTGATTTAATTGATGCCAGATTATATTATATATGATGGGGAGTCTTCGCTGTATAGATATATGGTATATATACATATATATATATATATTAATTTTAATTCTATATACTTCTAAATTCTATATAATTTGTACCAAAACGACATTTGCCACAAATTTCTTTTGGATCTAGAAATCCATAAATTGTCAAAAGAATATCAGCAGTAGATGCAGTAAATTGTAGTCTGGAAATTGAATAACTTAAAGAAAATGCATCGAGTGAATTTATTTTGTTTAAAAGCTCTGGAAAACTGGAACTTTATTTGATTGTAAATTTTATTTTAACGTGTAAAATCGCCACATTTAAAGCATTTGCATTCAGTGGGCTCCCGCAGGCGTATATCCATGCTGGCCATTTCGGGTGAATTGAGTCTGGTGCCATCTGGATCATAACAATGGGTTAGGGTTATGACCTTTTCTTTTAGAAAACTTTCGCGACAGCAATAGCACTCCTAGTGAAAGTAAAATATATATTTAAAAACTATATACAAATATGAGAAAATATGATACATACTTTCAGAAACCCCGTTGGTGTTATAACTGAGGGTTGTACCTGACTGTTGCATAGCCCCTCACATTTGTTGACTATAACATCTGCATTACAAGTACGTTGCATGCGTCCCAATTCATCGAATTCCTCCTTGATCAGATGTATCTCTGATTTGAGAGTTTCACAGTTCTCATCTCCAGTACCTTGGCTATAGCGTAGAGCTCTTAAGCATTGTGGCAGCAATACGGCCAATACCAGCAATAACAATTCCTGTAGATGCATATTGTTAAGGACTCAACTGTTGACTGTTGACTGTTGACCCCTGTAGGACTCTTTGCGCTTTTATAGCTGGGTACAGCAATGATGCAATTCCATTTGATGGACTAACTGAATGAAATATATGTGATTCTCTGATGGAATGTTTGTGTTGTGCCCAGCGGTTGGTCCCATTCGGATAACTCGGTTATATTGTGGTAGGACTACATGATGATGTGTTTATGTGTTGCCCTTGTTGTTGTTCTCTTAATTGGTGCTTAAATCAAATGACTATGCTACAAGTTGCAAATGCGTCACAATTGTGTTGTATGGCGTGTATATTATAATCAAAAGCAGGGCTTAAGTTCAATGTACTTTGTATTAAAGTAGCTTCTAATTTTTTCTTTGTTAAATACATTTGTTTAAATGAAACTGCTACTAATTCTCATCTGTTAACTAATATGCTCTAATATAGTGTATTTTTGCTGCAAAAAATCCAGTAGTATTCAATTGAAGTGCTACTTAGGTGTATATAAATCATTGTATTCGTTAAGAGGCCGCAATCAACCGACATATTTTTGCTTTAATCAGAAACCAATATGTATTATGTATTTACAACCTTTTTGTACACACACACATACATTAAGACACACACATACACACACACACACATAATGTTTAACTACCATCTGCGCCCAAGAGGCATGCAACAAAACGCCCCCAAAACGTAACGTAAACAACAAGTCACAGTCAAAGTCTCAGACAGTTCTTCAGTTAACGTGAATTCGTCGGTTTCAGCCAAAAAAAAGAAATCCGATTCAGTACCATACCCGTCCCCTTTCCCGTTGCTGGGCTTACGCCACCCGACCTGTGTTGGTTCTGGGTTGGGCTGGCCCATTGACTAGCTGGCAGCAATGGGTCCATGGAATATTGTTGGGCTTTAGAATCATCGACGCAAACGCAAAAGTCTCAATGGCGCAGTAAATTATGTTTTATTATGCAATAAAGTCAACCATAAAAATGCTGCAATAAATTAAATTAACTACTAAAAATGCTGATTTTATTTTTACCCCAATGCAAAAAAAAGAAAACAAAAAAAAAAAAAAATACAAAGAAAAGAAAAGCCAAAAAGAATTTTTTTATACACACAAAAATATAAAACAACTTTATGCTTTTGATGCTTCCGATTCAGTTTAAGTCGTTTCTTTTTCTGTTCTATTTTCTTCTACTTTTATTCTGTTTTTTTATACAAATTCTATTTGTAGCATTTGGCAAAATTGTTGTTATTCGCTTTGAATTATTATTGTTTATTGCCTTTTGACTGATTTCCTCAATTGCTCTATACGCTTTGAATTTTCGACCCATTTATTGGTATTTTGTATTTTTCAGCAAATAAAAAAAATATAAATAATAAATTATAAAAATAATGTAACATTTTTATTCCTATTAAATATTTTATTATTAAAATTATTTTCTTAGCTATTATGTAAGTAAGCAATTGTTGCTGTAGAAGTCCCTACGTCGCAGTATCTTCCCTATTCTATATTCTATATATATATATAACAATTCAAATACATTTTATTTAAGAAAATCTAAAGTATATAGAATAATAATATAAAAAAAACATTTCACACTGCGACACGAAGTCGATGTCACATCTTTTTATAGCCAACAAAATAGGTAAATAAACGACGATAAGTTGACCATAAAAATTGGCTATCAGATGGCTTATAATTCTCAATTGGTTATAACAAAATTCTGAATATTTGACCCCCGTTTTTTGGCTTTTGGTTAAGGTTACTCCGGTTTACCTTTAATAATTTTTATTCTATTTATAAGACTTTATTATATAATTAATAGAGTATTGTTTATAGGAATACCCCTCGATGCTCTGTAAAGGGCTTCGTGTGTTTTCTCTCTCTAATGCATTATTGAACTAGTTCTGTATTATTGCTTGAATTTTGTGTCTTTTAATTTTTTTTATTATTCTTAGTTTTAATGCTATGGATTCTGATAGTGGGACTACCAGTTGGTTGTCTATGAGATTCCACCATCATCTACCACGACTGCAAGTATAATCGCAATAGTTCTACAACAAATACCACAGCAAAATCAACAACAACAATCAACAACTCCACATATTGTTATCCAAATCGACTTCTGATAGAGTGTCATGTGGCCCCTGTGCTTCTGCCAAAATCGGTGAGAACCTATAAGAGGAGAAGTAACAAAAAACAGTAGAAGCTGTTTACGACGAGTTAGAAATGGGCACAATGTACCCAATGACTTTTTTAAACAGTTTATTAATATCTTTTATCAATAAAAATGTTTAACAAGAATCAACTTATAATAAATGAAACGTTTTGCAAAATATCTTTAGGTCTTAATTAGTATCAAATTTTTTCTATTGATACATTCTTATAATAATAATATATTTTTTTATCCAAAACAATTATTGTGTGATTGATGCTTTTAATTTATTAATTTATTTAATAAAGCTTTTTGAAGGTGGGAATGTGCATCTGTTTTTAATAGACTTCCAATAGCTTGAGAGCTAATTGATTGTTAAAGTGATTGTGTTGCTGTATTGTGATACAGTGGAATTAGTAGTCGTTTGAGGCGATATTCATGCCTTAGATTTAATATAAATCTTGTATATATTGTTGCATAGTTTCTGTTTGTAGTTGATGGTACGTTTGTTGCAAGTTTATGTAGGAGTACTGAATCTACTTTTTTACTTTCTATTATTCCTTCATGTCCTGTTAAGAATATTTTTGTAGAGTATCCGTGTGTATGATATGTTTCATCCTTCTTGTTGCAGTTGCTACTTCAATAGCTATTAAGCTTGCTTCCTTTGCAGTTAAAACTTAAGTGTAAATTGGTGTTATATTGACTTCTAGACTGACGATACTAATTACAGTATCGGTTTCGGCCTTTGAGCCATCTGGGCAATTATATATCGTAATAATTAAATATTAAATTATATATAAATATAAAATCTTAAAGTTTTCGCTTATCTTAAGACTTCTGATTAGGTGCAGTTAATGCAGAACTCTTATTCAACTTTCATTTGATTTATGATCGTCAACACAGTGAAAGCAAATTTGGCCACCTAAAGAACAGAGTTACTTTAAAACCAAAACAATATTCTAATATATTTATATATGTAAAAACCTGAATGTTGCTATTTATCGAGATGGGAATAATGTACCCAGCAGTAAAGGTAATTGGACATTGAACCTGATGCATGAAAATCAACAGGGTAGATTTAAATCGACGTTCAGCACCGATCCACTGCAGCTGAGCTAATGCTATAGAAAGCTCATCAGAATCTTGACCAAGTCTTTCGCATAGATAGCAAAAAGGAAAAGATTGCATGGTAACAGAGACGCAGTATACAACTGTGGAAACTGCTTGCAATTTATCACTAAAGTCTCCAATGTTGGCCAAGCTCATTCCCAATATTGATCCGACAACAATAAAATGTGTAAAAGTAGTAAGAGAGAAAATTGGTCTCATACATTCACAGTATCTGGAAGAAATAATAGTCTTACGTCAGATGAAATTATCTGGTGGTTTACTTACTCTAAGATCAGATTGTAGGATTTGATGCAGGCAACAAGATCTTCGTATGATTCGGCCTCAGTTTTATTGGGATCTGTACGCAATCGACGAATTTGATCCATCAGAATATCAACATGGGCGCGAATTATAATAAGAAATGTAACGCCAAATGCATCAAGGATTAAACCGACTACGCAACCAGGAAGTCCGACAATTAGTTCATACACTATATGCTTCCACATGTTAACAGGTCCATCGCGCCAATTGAAGAATGGATTATATATAAACCAAGGCGGATGTTGCTTGATTACTGCGGTTCCGATTACGAGTGAGATATAGGAGGTGTAGATGGTGCAGTAGACCAAATACATGAAATTAGAGCGTGCTACTGCCTTGTGCACTTTCCATCGATCACTAGCAGTCCGTATACCCTCATCCAAACTGTCCAGAATGCACTTTGTTCTCTCCAAATTCTTCATATATCGAAGCACAATATGGCACTTAGTCAAACTTGCGAATAGGTTGATGGCTACTTGAAGTATTATTGAGATTTCTATTCGCGATAATATATCGTACTCAACATATATGCCAATAAAAAATATAAATAATTCATAAAATTGAGGTGCTTCAAAACATAAGCAGAACCTCAACATCAACAAAAATCGTTTAAATCCTTGTTGCGGTACTCCCCATCCGATAACCGCGAAATTTCGATACAAATAAGTGCAAAATTCACGGGAACGTACTTGCACCGAAAGCGGAGCTGGCTGTATATATCTAAATATCCTCTTCATTTTAAGATAAGTTTATATTATGTGTTCAAAGTAGACCTAGAATAATTAAATTTGGTGATATTACAAATCGATGATATAATTAAATTATTTTTAATGCCAGTTAAGATTCATTAACAATCCAATAAAATCTTGTATCGGTTATATGACTTATTTAGTATGATAATTCATTCACTTCTCTCAATATATTAATACTAATTGAGCTAGATAATTCGCTGCTGTTAAAGAAAATTAATTTAAATATATTGCTAAAATATTTATTATTATTTAAATACTGTTACACTACTAATATTTATTGAACACGTATTAAGAAAACTGCCGCATAGTTAAAAAAAATTAATAAGACAGCTCGTCCCCTTGGGTCCATTTTTAAATCTACGTGGCTTTTATTTTCTTTGCAATACTTTGCACAAACTACTTGAAATCAATTGTAAATCATAAAAATATATATCTATATTTATTTTATAGCAGTATTTACTTCAACCACTAGCCGAAACTTACTAAGACCGTCTTAAGACACAACTGCACTTGAAAGACTAATCAAACAGAACATTGAAAGTGTACCTGGGACTAAATTGCAAAAAGTCTGCTTTTATATGAGAGGATGAGCCGAATTGATTTTCTGTATACAATATATATATATATATACTGTATACTTTACCACCTGTTCGCAAATCACGCAAATTAAAAGACTTTCGCTAAGCTTATCACATTCAGGCCCTACAATTATGGTAAATTAGCAATGCACTAAAATTTCTCAAGCTGTCAATAGTTTTCCTTATAATTAAAGGAACTCTATTTCAAAGGAATACGAATATATATATATATATATATATACATATATATTTATATATATATATATACATATAAATATATATAAAGTAATATATTTATATTATATATATATTATTGATGAGGACGCCTAGCTGAGTCAATCTAACCAATCCGTCCATCCGTCCTTCTTTTAAGAATGTCCTACTTATTCAGACTACATAATTTGGTTTAAGTAGACTCAATATTATTTAATAAATATTATTTAATTAATAAACAATCTTATAAATAACAGAAATCAAATGTCAAAAGTTTAATACTTTTATTAGATTACGGAAACAAAATAAAAATTTTTGTCTAGCGTGAATCAACATTGAAATATAAAATTTTTTTTTTTTCTTTTTTTTTTTATTATTATTATTAAGGAAGCCGAGGTCCTGAGACCTCTTTGTGTCCTTTTTATCAAAAAATTAAACCCAATTGGGCGCACCGGCTAACCACTAAGGTGTAGCTTATTAAATATAATTAAACAAAACAAGTAAGAAGTCTGTAGTCGAGTGTACCCGACTACGAGAGCCCCTTTGCCTACATATACAGCTATATACACATACTCATACATACATACAGTTCTGCACGTACTTGGCCATTGCGCGCGCCTTTTAGCCCCCCACGCTCTATAGCGCGGTACATATTGTTGTATAACTTCCGTGTTTTTCGTTCAATTTTAACGAAACTCACAACGTAGATGAAGAATGGTCTACTTAATATGTGTGCGAAAAAGAAATCTTATCGGCTAAAAATTGTACCTTATAATCGTTTTTTTCGATTTGCGGGGGTCAGGGGAGGAAATTGAAAAATCAAAAACAAACTTGTATAGCGTACGAACATAACAAATCTACGTTCCAAATTTTGTTGCTGTAGCTCTTATTTTGCGCGCGCTACTATACCCCCCCGGGGCCCATAACACCACTTTTGATGATCTATAACTTCCGAGATTCGTTCCAAATTTCGTTGCTCTAGCTCTTATTTTGCGCGCACTACTATACCCCCCGAGGCCCATTACACCACTTTTGATGATCTATAACTTCCGAGATTTTTGATCAATCTTACTCAGATTCACAACATCGATCAAGAATGGTCTAATAATGATGTGTACCAAAAATAATAATCGTTTTTTTCGATTTGCGGGGGTCAGGGGAGGAAATTCAAAAATCAAAAACAAAGTTGTACAGCGTACGAACATAACGAATCTAGATTTCAAGTTTGGTTGTTCTAGCTCTTATAGTCTCTGAGAAACAGGCGTTCATACGGACGGACGGACGGACGGACGGAGGGACGGACGGACAGACAGACGGACAGGGCTAGATGAACTCGTCTCGTCGTCCTGATTCAGAATATATATACTTTATGGGGTCTCCGATGATTATTTCTATGTGTTACATACTTTTGGATTTTGCATATTTCCAATAGCTCCGCTTTGCTCTTTTTTTACAAAAAAGGCAAAGGAGCTAAAAATAAGGAATTGTCAAGAAAAATATGATATTTAAAGCAATGATAAGTTGACAATATAAATTGGCAATCATATGGCTTATAATATTAAATTCAATAACTTGTGCTACAACAAACACAGCAAAAACAACAACTCCATATGTCGTTATCCAAAGCGAATTCTGACGGACTGCCTTGTGGCCATGTGCTTCTGCCTTAGAAGTCACAACAACAGCAACTCTAGCAACAACAGCAGCAGCTGTTTTCGACGAGTTGGAATCGGGCCCAATATAGCCAATGACTTATTCCAATAGTTTATAAATATATTTTGTTAATAAAAATGTTTCACAATAATTTTGAAAAATATCTTAAGTTTCTAATCAATCTTGTTCTATTGATACAATCTTCTAATAATAATATATTTATTTATTTATTTAAAAAGTAAAACACAATAATTGTATGTCCAGAGCTACTAATGTTATTGTTGTTTATCAATTCTTGGTTAATTTAATAAAGTTTTTTATATTTGATATTTTTTAACTTTTTCAATTTTGAATACAGTTGCAATTGCTTGAGAGGTGATCGATTAGAGGTGTTAGACTTAATCCAAATCTTGTGTATATTGTTGCATACTTCCTGACTGTAGTAGATGGCATGTTTCATGGTTGTTTTTTGGGGTTTTTGATTCTGTTAAAAGGATTGTAATTGTTCCAGCTTCTTTGTTGTTAGTGTTATGAGGTGCGCATTGCACGTTTGACTGCTGTATGTGATTGTTCGCTTCCTATTATTCCTGCATGTCCTGTAAAGAATAGTTTTGTAGGGCATCCATGTATATAATATGTTTTTTCCTTCTTGTTGCAGTTGCTAGTTCAGTAGCAATAAAGCTTGCTTCCAACTCTGCAGTAAAAGTTAAAGTGTATATTGGTGTTATATATGCTCCTCTATATCTTAATAATAATATTTTATATTCTATATTAATATAAAATCTTCAACTTTCGCTTACCTTAAAACTTTTGATTGGATGCAGTTGATGCAGAACTATTACTCAAAATTCATTTGATTTATAATCGTCAATACAGAGAAAGCAAATTTAGTAAACACAGATACTCTAAAACCAAACAATATTGTAATATAATAATGTATGTAAGAACCTGAAGGTTGCTACTTATCGAGATGGGAATAATATACCCAGCAGTAAAGTTAATTGGACTTTGAACCTGATGCATGAAAATCAACAAGGTAGATTTAAATTTAGGTTCAGCACAGATCCACTGCGACTCAGCTACTGTAATAGAAAGGTCATCAGAATCTTGACCAAGTCTATCACAAAGGTAGCAAAAAGGAAAAGATTGCATGGTAACAGAGACGCAGTATACAACTGTGGAAACTGCTTGCAATTTATCACTAAAGTCTCCAATGTTGGCCAAGCTCATTCCCAATATTGATCCGACAACAATAAAATGTGTAAAAGTAGTAAGAGAGAAAATTGGTCTCATACATTCACAGTATCTGGAAGAAAAAAACAAGTAAGAAGTCTGTAGTCGAGTGTACCCGAATACGAGAGCCCCTTTGCCTACATATACAGCCATACACACACATACTCATACATACACACAGTTGTGCACGTTCTTAGCCATTGCGCGCACCTTTTAGCCCCCCACGCTCTATAGCGCGGTACTCAATGTTGAAGAACTTCCGTGTTTATTGTTCAATTTTAACTAAATTCACAAGGTAGATGAAGAATGGTCTACTCAATATGTGTGCGAAAAGAAATTTGATCGGTTAAAAATTGTATCTGAAAATCGATTTTTTCAAATTGCGGCGGTCAGGGGAAGAAATTCGAAAATCAAAAACAAACTCGTATAACATACGAACATAACGAATCTAGATTTCAAGTTTGGATGCTCTAGCTTTTATAGTCTCTGAAAAACAGGTGTTCATACAGACGGACAAAAAGACAGACGGATAGACATACAGACAGACGGACGGGCTAGATCAACTCGTCTTGTCGTCCTGATTCACAACATATATACTTTATGGGGTCTTCGATGATTATTTCTATGTGTTACATACTTTTCGATTTTGCACATTTTTTTACAAAAAGGCAAAGGGGTTAAAAGAAAGTCTTACGTCATATGAAATTATCTGGTGGTTTACTTACTCTAAGATCAGATTGTAGGATTTGATGCAGGCAACAAGATCTTCGTATGATTCTGCTTCAGTTTTATCTGGGTCTATACGTAATCGACGAATTTGATCCATCAGAATATCAACATGGGCGCGAATTATAATAAGAAATGTAACGCCAAATGCATCAAGGATTAAACCGACTACGCAACCTGGAAGTCCGACAATTAGTTCATACACTATATGCTTCCACATGTTAACAGGTCCATCGCGCCAATTGAAGAATGGATTATATATAAACCAAGGCGGATGTTGCTTGATTACTGCGGTTCCGATTACGAGTGAGATATAGGAGGTGTAGATGGTGCAGTAGACCAAATACATGAAATTAGAGCGTGCTACTGCCTTGTGCACTTTCCATCGATCACTAGCAGTCCGTATACCCTCATCCAAACTGTCCAGAATGCACTTTGTTCTCTCCAAATTCTTCATATATCGAAGCACAATATGGCACTTAGTCAAACTTGCGAATAGGTTGATGGCTACTTGAAGTATTATTGAGATTTCTATTCGCGATAATATATCGTACTCAACATATATGCCAATAAAAAATGAGAATAATTCAATAAATTGCGGGATTTCAAAACATAACAAGTAAGAAGTCTGTAGTCGAGTGTACCCGACTACGAGAGCCCCTTTGCCTACATATACAGCCATACACACACATACTCATACATACACACAGTTATGCACGTACTTAGCCATTGCGCGCACCTTTTAACCCCCCACGCTCTATATCACGGTACTTAATGTTGTATAACTTCCTTGTTTATTGTTAAATTTTAAGGAAATTCGCAACGTAGATGAATGGTCTACCTTAATATGTGTACTAAAAATAAAATTTGATCGGTTGAAAATTGTACTTAATAATCGATTTTTTCGAATTGCGTGAGTCAGGGGAGGAGGAAATTGAAGAATCAAAAACAAACTTGAATCAAAAAACTCCGAATATATATACTTTATGGGGTCTCCGATGATTATTTCTATGTGTTACATACCTTTTGGATTTTGCATATTTCCAATAGCTCGCTCCGCTTTGCTCTTTTTTACACAAAAAGGCAAAGGGGCTAAAAATGGGAGCTAATGGAACAGGTAGAAATATTCATCGGAACCCCCTTTAAAGTTATATACATTCTTGATCAGAACGACTAGCCCAATCCGAGTCTATCTACCGCAAAGGGGTTTTCGAAGTAATCAGGTACAGTCTTAAACTTCTCATATATTTTAAATTTATTTTATTTTTTTATTCGCCTAAAAAATTCATTGCCTTATTATATTGTAGGAATGGGTTCTCCACATAACGCAACTTTATCAAAGATAGTTCTACCACGGCCAGTATTTCTTCCTACCAAATACCATAACCGTTACAAGGATATCCCGGTAAGGTATTCGGCCTTTGGTATGAAGAAATGCTGGCCGCGGTGGGACTATCTTTCATACAGTTGTGTTACACGGAGAACCCATACCTACTATATAATAAAGCAAGGAATTTATTAGGCGAATAACACAAAAATGGAAGGCATCATATGATAACAACTCAATATTATATTGAGAAGTACATCACATCTCTGATAAACCGTTAGGCACACCAAAGAAGCCTTGATTATGGTAGGAAAATAGTAGTCAAATATTTAAAATTTGGTTAAAACTAATTGGGAATTATAAGTGATTGCTAATTTATGTTGTCCTTGCTTTAAATGTCACTTTCTAGCCCTATGTCATTTGAAAAAGGTAAAAAGTCTATAATAGGTGGACAGATTCATTCGAGACCTTATAATGTATATATTTTCTAGATCAGGACGACTAGGTGAGTCGACCTAAAAGTTGCGCTCAATAGCCTAAAGTGAGTAAAGAACTGTGTGTATTTTGGCAAAAGGATTCTCGTAGTCGGGTATACCTGCCAACAGCTTAATTACTTATTTACTTATTGTTTAGCTTATGATTTAAAAAAAAAATTTTTTGTTTCTAGCCCCTTTGCCTTTTTGTAAAAAAAGAGCAAAGCGGAGCTATTGGAAATGTGTAAAATCCAAAAGTATGTAACACATAGAAATAATCATCGGAGACCCCATAAAGTATATATATTCTGAATCAGGACGACAAGACGAGTTCATCTAGCCCTGTCTGTCTGTCCGTCCGTCTGTCCGTCTGTATGAACGCCTGTTTCTCAGAGACTATAAGAGCTAGAGCAACCAAACTTGAAATCTAGATTCGTTATGTTCGTAGGTTATACGAGTTTGTTTTTGATTTTTGAATTTCCTCCCCTGACCACCGCAAATCGAAAAATACGATTATTAAGCACAATTTTCAACCGATCAAATTTATTTTTGGCACACATCATAATTAGACCATTCTTGATCGATGTTGTGAATCTGGGTAAAATTGATCAAAAATCTCGGAAGTTATAGATCATCAAAAGTGGTGTTATGGGCCCCGGGGGGGTATAGTAGCGCGCGCAAAATAAGAGCTACAGCAACGAAATTTGGCATCTAGATTCGTTATGTTCGTACGCTATACGAATTTGTTTTTGATTTTTGAATTTCCTCCCCTGAACCCCGCAAATCGAAAAAAACGATTATTAAACACAATTTTCAACCGATCAAATCTATTTTTTGCACACATCATAATTAGACCATTCTTGATCGATGTTGTGAATCTGGGTAAGATTGATCAAAAATCTCGGAAGTTATAGATCATCAAAAGTGGTGTTATGGGCCCCGGGGGGGTATAGTAGCGCGCGCAAAATAAGAGCTACAGCAACGAAATTTGGCATCTAGATTCGTTATGTTCGTACGCTATACGAATTTGTTTTTGATTTTTAAATTTCCTCCCCTGACCCCCGCAAATCGAAAAAAACGATTATAAGGTACAATTTTTAGCCGATAAGATTTCTTTTTCGCACACATATTAAGTAGACCATTCTTCATCTGCGTTGTGAGTTTCGTTAAAATTGAACGAAAAACACGGAAGTTCTACAACAATAAGTACCGGTTATAAGCAAAACCTATAATGCAGACAAAATTTTGCTTATATTCGATATTTCCTTTTAAGCAATCATGAGTAATATGCCAATTCGTTGATTATTATAAAATAAACCACAGGTTTAGAAGTTTATTTAAATTTATATTTTATGCTGTTCTTCAGCTATAATAATATTAATATTAAATTTAAAATGGGATCAAAAATTTTAATATTGCTTATAGTTTGCTTAAAACCGATAAAATTTATATGAACTGATTGCAAATCAACGATTTTTTATTTGTTTATACACAATATTGTCTTATATACAATCAATTTTTTGCATTTATGAGGCTAAATTTAGTGTTAAATATTATTTTTATGATGTTTAAAAATAACATCAATTTGCTTTTAACCAATATTTGCTTATAAAATGTACACCTTATAACCGATATATACTGTATTGATAAATTATTTGTTAATATTTTAATATTATTATTATTGAACACGTATTAAAAAAAAGTTGCCGCATCGTTCAACAAATTTATAAGGTAGCTCGGCCTTTGGGTTCATTTTTAAGTCTACGTGGCTTTTATTTTGTTTGTATTTACTTACTTCAACCACTTGCCGAAAGTTATGAAGACCGTATTAAGACTTAATTGCACTTGAAAGACTAAACTAACTGTGACTAGAATGCGGGTTAGCTCTGCTTTTATATGAGATGTTTAACACAATTTATATATTATTTATTTATATATTTTATATACAAATAAATCAGTTTATATATATATATATTATAAATATATACTGTATATGTGATATGAACAGCTGTTCGCATATCACGCGAATTAAAAGGCTTCGCTAAGCTAATCACATTCAGGTCCTACAATTATGGTAAATTAGCAAGGCATTAAAAAAATTTCCCAAGCTGTCAGTGGTTTTCCTTTTTATTAAAAGAGCTGTATTTCAAAGGAATACCACAATTTATATATATTTGTATTTATTTATACATATTTATATTTATTTATATATTGTAAAAATTATGTATATGTATATATATTAGCTTGGCGTTAGATGCCTTGGCCACCCACATTTTATGTACTACAAATTTACTCTTGGATACATTATTGATTAAGTAAATATCAGTAAATATACTACCCTTATGAAAAAAATTATAAAAAAATAAATGCAAGTTTTGCATTGAGCTAAAACAGTCATTCGAAATTTTAACAATATGCAATAGGCCAAGATGTCACAATTTTTATGGCCAACATAATCGGTATATAAACAAGGAATTGGACCATATAAATTATCAATGAGATGGCTTACTTATAATTCTCAATTAGTTATATAAAAATTCTGAATAATTGACTCTTATTTTTGGATTAATGTTAAGGTTACTTTGGTTTACCTTTAATACTTTTTTTCTCTATTTAAAAGATTTTTCTTGATCAAATGATAATAATTGATAATTCAGTTTTCAGGCCTTCCTGTTGAATTTCGATTTATTTCCATTTTCTTTTCTTTTATTTAGTTTATAATAATTATTATTATTTTAAAAATTTAAAATGATTTATTATTTTATTTATTAATTGATAATTTAAAATTCGTTTCTTATTTTAAAAAGGAAATCTTCAAAAAGCAGATTCAAATTTATCTTTAATAAATATTTCAGTTATCATTTTGTCACTGCCTATAGATTTATTATTGAACATATTTTAGCTGGCAGTTCATAAACAATAACTCAATATACAGTTGGTCAATATCTCTAAACATCAAAAGGATAATATTATGTTAACAGAGCACAAAAACAACTTTCGGGCATATCAGCAATGAAAGCGGATGTACATGACTGATAAAGCAAGAGGAAAACAAACAAAACAAAATAAATATAAAATAAAAATAAAAAGTAAAACATTGTTTTAAATAAATAAATATAAATATGACACATAAAATACAAAGCGACTGGAAAGAAAACAATGCCTGAATGGGGCTGAAGTTGACTGTATTTTATTTATTTTCTTTTTTTTTTGAACAGGGGGAAAAAGCAACAAAAACGGGTAACAACAATAATATGGGAATAAGAAACAGAGGTAAAAAAAAAAATAAATACAAAAAAAAGAAAAATAAATTTTGCAAAAAGCACCGCTACAAAGCCAACCGACCAAGCGACAGGGCCGACAGTTAATTCCGCGAAAGAGGAAATTACAATTCATGCCCTTTGGCGGGACTCCATGATTATCAGATCGAATTAGTGTCTGCCCGGACCAGGGACTCGGATTGGGATTGGAATTGGTATGGGGTATGTGTATGTGTATATGTATGGGTATGTATGTGCGTGTGTGTGTGTGTGTGTGTGTGGGTATGGGTATAAAATTGAGTATGAGCTTTGATACTGGGCATGGGACAGGGCAACTTTGCCTGGGATTTGGCTCTCTGCTTTTTGTGCTCACGTACACACGTATGCCAAATGAGTCTGTGAGTGTGCGTGCGTGTGTGTGTGTGTGTGTGTGTTTGTATGTTAGACTATCTGTGAATTGTCCTGAGGGCACATGTGCACACATTTTTTATTGCCGCACTTTTCAGTTTGCCCCATTTGAATGAACTTAGCATTTTCATTTGTTGCTGGTCTTTTGTTCCTCTGCCACCCCCAGCATCACCCTCTTCATCTCTTTCTCTATGTTTATAAAATAATTTTTTTTCTTTTTACTTTTGTTTTAGCCCATTCTCGGGGCTCTCTGGTAAATAAAAACGCAGGCCAATGGGGCTGTCAGGTCCAGAGTTGCCCTTATTTTCATATACTCCGCAATCTGCAAATGCTTCAAAGGGGGATATTAACAGGGTATGTAGAACAGCCAAGGATATAGAAGTAGAAGAAGAAGAAGAAGCATACAGAACATTGATACTGTTAACAGATAATGTTAACCAACTCTATAATGCAACGCTCCCTGAAGTTTCTGTAAAAAAATCTATCAAAAACCAACATTTGCCCTTTGATTCATCTTCAACGGTTTATAGGATATGATCAAGTCGTGTACACCCTAATGTTGTAGGTTTACTTGTTTAGTTAGCGACTCTAGCTCAAAGCATTTCTACTTGTTTGGTTTTAACTTGTTGTACACAAGCTTGTGACAGACGTGGCCAGATTTGCAGATGGGTAAATTCTTTAGCCCGCATCAGGTTTCTGGCCAGAGGCTAAACACCTAAAGGTTAACTGAATTTAAAACCCTGTAAAAGAAGAATAGTGGAAAAACCTTTTGCCAAAAAAAACTCTATTATTTTTAGCTACAGTATTGACACATTTTAATGTACTTTAAAGTCTTGTCTTGTATAGAATTAGACAAATTCTTAGACTAATAAATCTAGCAGCTAGTTAGATGTGCACTTAACTTGGTTAAGTAGTTAGAAATGAAGAAGAAGAAGTAGAAAAGAAAATGTATATAATATGTGGCACATTCATTATACTAACTAGTTTTACTGCCTTTAGCTAGATAAAGTTAGGGAGTGGGGGGAAATGATACTACTAAGACTCGACTCATTACGGCAAAGACATGTGTTAATTTATGTAACTTTCCCGAAATGCTATTGGGACGTTCATTAATCATTTGTTTTTTTTTTAGCTCTGTATGTGTGTGTGTGTGTGTGTTTGTGTGTTGGTTTCGTCTGGGTCACTGCCTACTCTTTTATGTTATTTTTAGTTAATTGTTTGTGCTGTAAAATGTTTATGCGTTTTCCCAGCAACAACAAAACTCATAATAATCATAAAGACTGCTTGCCTTTACTCTTGACCCACCTCCCTGCCTTCTACACCCATACCTTTTACCTTCCCCTACGCCACTGACAGTGCCACTGCCACTGCCACTGCCACTGCCTCTGTCTCTGCCTCTGTCTCTGCCTCTGTCTCTGTCTCTGCCTTTGACTTTACCTTTGACTAATGTGTGCCTCGTGCACGTTTATGTTACGATGATTTATTATATGCGCAAAAGTTTTTTTTTGAAAGGTTTTTTTTTTGGTATTTGCTAAATCATATCAATCATATTGAAATTAATTTTGATTACATGACAAACATTAAATACTATTTAACTGTATATATATATATATATATATATGTATATTTATATATTTACTTTATTATAAGTATTTTTATAGAGTGATTTCATAATTGCATTGTGAATTGTTCAAGTTCTATGATAACTGTACAAAATTGATTACATTTTAATAATTATTTTAAATTTAAATTAATTATTATTCATCAATTATATAGCAAATGATAGCATTTATATCGGTTTACCACAAATTACATACCTAATTAGCAGTTAATGTGATTCTACTGCAGCTCCATAATCCTTTCTACTATATTTCTGTCCTATTTAACCGCTATATATATATATATATATATTATATAACAATATATATGTATATATACTAAATTAATATTTAAAATTTAAGTTCATTTTTCATGGCCGTAACATTTCCGGTACTCTTTTCGCCTATATATATATATATTTCTCTTAGCCTGTCAGTCAAAATGTTGATTGCTTAAGCGAAAGTTATAAACAAATCAGTTAGCTGCTAGCTGTCTGTACATTAGTTATTACACTATACTCTACACTAAACAACATAATTAATTGCTCTGCGTAAAGTGGCAGAAATAAAAACAGAAACAAAAACAAAAGCAAAAATAAAAGCAACAAAAAAAATATTCACTGTAAGTAAGAGAGTAACCCATAATCAGTATTAACGACGGGGGAGCCTATTATTAACTTGATTGCAATTTGGGGATAAGTAAAGACTGCTTGTAAGTATGTTTGTATGTGTGTGTGTGTGTGTGTGTGTGTGTGTGTGTGTGTGTGGATTTTTATGTTAACACCCAAAACACCGCTGGCGAGGCGAAAATTTAGCACGACTTTATGCTGCGATTGTTAATACCCTTTAGGCCAAAATATTTGCCGTCTTGGACATATTGACGATGATGAGTTGATGGAAGCTACCAAAACGTGATACAACATACAATAACTGACAGCTATGGGGCGTTGCACAGTTCTCAGGGTTAACTCTTCTATATATGTATATATATATATATATATATATATATATATATAGAAACTGGTCAAATACGAATATATATATATGTATGTATACGTTGATCATTAATCATATAATCCACTCACTCATTTTATACATCAACCAAACAGAGGCTAGCAACAACTATAGCAATGACCCATTGAGGTACTACTACAACAACAGCAACAACTTCTATAGAAGTATTGCGCATGAGCGCGTAAACAAGCATAAATTAATATGGCAACTAATTTAATTAGCCATAAATCAACGAGTTTATTAAACAGTAGCCCCCCAATCATGCCAATGTTTTCCAGCAATAAACTGCCGCAAATTGGCTAATGCAAACGGCGACCCCAAAGTAATGCCCCCATGTGATTATTTATCTGACTTCTCTATGTGTGTGTTTATATATATATATATATGTGTGTTGTGTGTGTCTGTCTGCTGTGCTGTATATATATATATATATATATATATATAGATATATATATGCCGCCCACACGCCTCAAAATCGCCTCCGCCCGTCGGCATGCACATTAAAAATCAGTTAAATTTCCACACACACACACATACAAACACATATACATGTATATATGTATTGCTCATAAACAATTTTCATGCATTCAGTCGGTCAGTGCTGTAACACTGTCCCAGAGACCAAAAAGACCTGGGTCCGTGCATTACGAGGGGAGGCACCATGGGTAGACCTCACGCTGTGGCCACTGTGACCACTTGGCCATCCAGTTGGTTGTCCACTTTGTGTGCCCGGCCTGGTATGGCCTGCTATGGCCTGGCCTGACGTTTACTCTCGGCGACCAAAAGGCATTTTGGCACATACATTTCAAACATTTATGGTTATTATAAACCATTTAAGATTATTATTATGCCATTGGGCATATGTTATATTCGTATTGGAACATGACAATTTTTTTTTGCTTTTGTTTCCGATCTGTTGCTGCTGTATTTGGCTTTAACCTGAACTGACACCTACTATAAAATAGTTTATTACATTTAGATATTTTTACAAAATTAATATATACATATTGTGATGTGTTGCTATAATTTGTATACTGCATTATTATATCATACGGCTATAACTAAGCATATAATTGCATAAAGTAACTAAAGAAATAATATATGAATTCGCTTTGGTATACATTTAGTGATTCGCTCTATTATTTGCACTGGCAATTCGCCTCATGACACAAGCACCAATTCGCTTCAGTTCAAGCTGTGCGTTTCGAGCTGCGCTTTATTCTAGGTTTTGCCTGGTGATAAACGTTTGAATTCGCCTCAAGCTTCGCTCTTTGTCTTTCAATTTACCTTTGAATTCGCTTTGATGCATGGCAGAGCTATAAGCGCTGTGTCGTTCGATCCCCTAATAGCATTAGAAGACAATTTTTAATTTTGCTTTGCTGTTCTCTTAGAATTGATCTAAATTTCGGCCTGCCTAAAATAAGCTGAAATTTTAAAAACTTAGTTGAAATATAAACTTAACGAAAAAGTATGTTAAAATGTAAGAAATTTGATAAATTTTGATTATGTTTTGTATTTTTATCGATTCAATTATCTAAATATGCTAGATTTCAAGCTATATGCTAAACACAAAATTTACAAGATTTTCCACTTACAAATATGCTAAATCTAGCATATTATATGCTAAACTGGCAATAGTGCTAGGAAATCACTTTCGATTATGATCTGCAATTTACACTTACAATGAATTCGCTCTGGTGTAAGCACGACTCCATAAGGACATATGGAATTAGATGAACTAAATTTGAATATAATTTATATTGATCTTCTTTGTTTTATTGGTATATTGTTATTTTTTGTATATTTAATATAAGTTAGTAGTGGCTAACTAATTAGTTAGACTGCCAGTTGCCACATGTTTTAATAGCACGTTTTTTGAATGTTAAGTGATACGTTTTTTGTATATCAAATACATAAAAATAATATAGTATGTATATATAGGTATATGAAAATAAAAACGAAATCTTAACCGATTTGACAAATAAGTTACGCTTAATTTTGTGGCAAGCGTTTATAAACCGAAACACGCAACACATTTAGACAGGGTAGCAGCACCTAAAGCGAAATCATTAAAAACGCCAAAACTTTGATATAATAAAAGAAATAAAAATCAAAGACAAACCGAATGAACCTCAAAATAAAAGAAAAAAAAAACAAAAAACCGAATCGAAAAACCAAAAACCAAAACCAAAACCAATTCCAAATGAAAACCGAAACCTGGGCTGAACCTGAGTGAGTGCCATAAACTTTGAATTTTACGACGTTGTGTGGTCTCATTTGACATATTGTGGGCTTTACGATTCCAAAATTAATGACACCAAGCCAGGTAACGGGCGGCTATATTGGGGGCGCCCAGTTAGCCATATAGTCAAACAGTCAGTCGGCCAGTTGTTGGCTCTTTTAGCTGTTGTTGGCTTTTTGGGCCTGCTGGAAATCATACGGTGGCTCTTTTCAGTTTTTGGCTGGTGCCATACCGGTTTCTCTGTTGCCTTTTTTTTTCTTCAGTTTTTTTGTTTTGTTTAAACGACAGCCTCATCAGTTAATAAGACACATACCCATTTTTATGGCATTAAACGACGACAAGTGAAACATAAAATATATATTTACTTTATTTTATGCGCTGCGGCGAGGCAACAATTTGCATTGCAAATGATCAACGCGTTTGCTAACTTGGCTTTTATATATACTCACTTTAAAACCTGGTCAAATACTTTGTTTTGTTTTTATTAAATTAAATTCAAATCCAATTCAATGTGCTGTTTCATTTTTGATCATTTACGGCAGCTAAAATAAATCGCAATCAACTTAATTTACGATGTTTAGCTAAAAAATTTTAACATTCTTTGCCTGTTAAATAATGAAATAATTCTCAACTTAATTTGATAAATAAATAAATAAAAGTTAATTGAATTATGTCAAGCATTGAATTTATGTTAAAATCTTATTGAATACCTTGTTGTTCATTCATTTATTAACTGCAACTAATTTACGTGTCGCCTTCATTTCAAAAAAAAAAATAAATATATATATATATATATATATATATATAACTGAACAAAGTTATTCGATAAGCTTGAAATAAACACCAATTACATTTAACTTAATGTTTTTTGATACAAATCACAATTTATTCATTGATTTTTTAATTTATACTTCTGCATTTATTTACAATCTGTATTAACTTTATATTTTTTTATGGACTTCTATTTCCTGCCAGACGTTTGTTTAAAAATAATTTTTCCCATTTTTTTTCTTGCTGTGATTTAATGACTTAATTATTTTATTCAACTCAATCGTAAATATCAACAAAAAAATATTACATTCTTTTTTTTTTTTTTTATAAATTTCTGTGAATTAATAAAAATAAGAAACCATACAGAGTTATGGCAAAATTGTTTTAGCGTACAAAGAAATTAAATAATTAAATTTAAGCTGCAAAATTTGAGCGAAAAATAATAAAAATTAAAAAGCATTTTTATGTTTTTGTTTATTTTATTAACTTGTTATTCAAAGAATTTATTTTTAATTTTTCTTTATATTTTTCGTATTATATGTTTTTAATAAATAATTTACACATCTTTAGTTTACAATTTTAAACAAGTAAAAAAGATGTAGTCGGGTATACCCGACTAAGAGAACTCTTGCCTACATACACACACTGTAGGCTATTAAGCGCGACTCTTAGATCGACTCAGCTGGAATATATAAACATTATAAAGTCTTTGATTTTTCTTTCTACCTGTTACAAACTTCTCGATTTTGCACAAATTCAATAACCCCCTTTTACCTTTCTGAAAAGACAAAAGGCTAAAAAGTGACATTTAAAGCAACAACAACATTGATTAGGAATCACTTGTAGTTCCCAATTAGTTTTAACCACATATTATATAATTGACACTTATTTCCAAGTATTGTCAAGGTTGCTTTGATTTACCTTACGGTTTATCTAAGTTGTGGTACATTTTTCGAATTATTGTAGAAGATTTTGAACTTCTACTCAAATAATTTTGATTTGTTATCATATTATACCTTCATTTTTAATCTATATTCATTTCTTAATGCATTTTTGCTCTTACCTATAAATATATATACCATATTTACCATAATGCGATAACTAATGTTGTTATATTTAGATTGAGAATTATCTCCACTTGAAAATTGTGCTTAATAATCGTCCTTTTCGTACTTCGGCGGGGGGGTCAGGAGAGAAAGTTAAAAATCTAAAAGAACATTTTAATAGGTATCGTTAGTAATAACGAATCTAGATTCCAAATTTGGTTGGTCTAGCTCAATTAGAGTCTCTGAGAAACAGACACGTTTATACACATAGATACAAACACAGACGGGGGTACATAGCTAGATCGACTTAGCTAGAGTTGTCCTGTTTAAGAAATATATATACTTTATGAGGTCGTAGATGATTATTTCTACCTGTAACATACTTGTTCGATTTAGCACATTTCTTATTAGCTCCTTTTTTCATTTTTTTCAAAAGGCAAAGGGGCTAAAAATGATGACTTCAATAGGCATTTACTAATTGTAAAATAATAATAGTAATAGAAACTAAAATAAAACTTGTTATGATTCATAGTTTTTCAAAGAGTATTATATATTCATTGTGAAACTTATTCATATGTCAGACATATGAAAGCGACATTTACCAGTGTTTTTTTAGTTAGGTCGGAAAGCCAACTGGCAGTTTTCCTTTTAGTTTTCCTAGTAGTTTCATTTCTTTTGTTGCCTTCTTATTTAATTTATAAGTCAGTTACAATTCACATACAGAAAGTTGATCCCAACTTCCCTCTAGATATATATACATATTTAGCGTAATGTGGGAATATGCTACTGATGTATCTGTGTGTGAGTGAGTGACATGTGGACACCCTTTGGCTGCACGCTGCAGTCTATCCGTTTGTCAGTCTGTCAGTATTTCAGTATATTTTGCCTGCTTCTGTCCATCACTTTGCATAATAAAATGCGAAAATATGCGAAATTTACAGCCAAATAATGCAGTCAACACACACACACACACACACCCATACAAACACACATAGCACACAACTGTCAGGGGTGTTAGAATATAAGAAGATATTGTGCTGAGCTTAGGCATTGCATTTTTTCTTAGTATACTACGTACCTTAAGTATAGCTCAAATAGGGTATACACTGCCCAAGATAAGTGTAGCTCACATGGGGTATACATTATGTAGTTTAAATGCAGCTTAAGTGGGGTGTACACAACTATTTGTAAAACGTATAAGACATCACTATACGGCATGAATTTTGCGCTTAAATTTAAAAGTGTGAGCAGCTCCTAAGCAACTGCAGCTATATTAAGTCTTATGTATATCATATCAAATTTAAAGGGTATATATTGGTTACACTATTTTTGCATTATGTTGCGTACTCCCATTGCATGCAAAACACCCTTGGGGTGATTTTCAGCCAGGCGATAAGCAAACATCGCAATTGTATGCCCAAAATACAAACTGCAAAGCCAAGTTAAGAGCGGAGAGCGGAGGGTGGAGTATGAAGAGAGACAGCTGTATAAATGTATAACAGGAGATACATTTTCCGCTATAGTTGAAGCTAATTTAAATAAGTAGACAACAACAACAACAATGACAATGACAACATCAGCACGAAAAGCCTGCTGATCTTTAACACCTGATAGGTGTCAGCTGGGAAAATTCAGTTGAAGCGTGGCTTGAGTTGAGTTTGCCGTGGGTAAGGGGTAAGCGGAAGCTGTTGCTGTTGAAGGCGTGAGATGCTTGTCAAGTCTTGTCTCTAACTTACGCTCTCCCTCTGTCTCTGTTTATGGCAAAGTGCAATGAGAAAATGCATTTTCACTTTTTCTTTACCATTTTTTGTTTAGGTTTTCCAAGCTCAAAATGGAAATCTATTGTTAAAACTTATACTTCTAACTTACATCAAATTTACATCAAATGCAAGTTAAAGTGAAAGAAAAGTTAAGTAAATTAAGTTAAAATTTTCTGTAGAGTTAACTATATTTTGTATACGTTTGCATATTTTTTGCTTAAAGCATAAGTAAAACTGTTTTCTAACTAAACTTTTGAAAACTATTCAAAGAAAAGTCTATATATATGTATGTATGTATATATATATATATTAGTTATGTTTCACTTTTGTTTAAGAGTTAGAGTTTTACATGTTTATCTTTTTGGCTATAATTTATATGGCAAACATTTGCATTTGGCCTTTATGTAGTTAACGTTATGTGACTGCTGTTGCTGCTGCTGTTGCTGTTGGCTTGTTGCCTGGTTTGCTGGCTGGTTGCTTGGCTGGTTGGCTGGTTGGCTGACTGCCTGTCAACAGCAAGTCCCTTGGCGTTGGATGTAGCAAATATTTTGCTTGCTTGGCATTTGACATGACATTCATGTCATTTGAATATAACAGCACTGACATAGTATTTAATTTGTTTTTTAGTTTTACTTTCTGCTTCTTCTTATGCTTCTTTTCTTTTCTTCTATTTTGTTACTTTGTATGTATTTTGTGTTTTCTGTTGCAACCTTGGTATACATTTGCCTTGAAGTGTCAGCAGCAGCAGCAGCAGTAAAGTCTGCTTTGGTTCAAAGAGTGTCAACAACAGCAAAATAGAAATACAAAAAAGTAAAGAAAAACAAACAGATGCATCAAAGACAAAGCACTGATGTGTAAGAAATTGGTTGCGTTTTCAGTAACACAACAACAACATAAACAGAAATAGCAGCAGCAACAACAACAATCAAAAAGTGTCAGTTTGACACATGTCGTTTTCTATTTAAATGAACTTTCTGTCAAGTTTATGGCGCATATTTCATAGATTTCAATTGTAAGTTTGTAATGAATATGGCTGACTGATTCTGACAGTTTTCATTGTTGTTGTTGCTGTTGTTGTTGCTGTTGTTGTTGCTGTATACCTTGTATAACATTAGGTTATATTATTTATTTTGTACTTTAAGAGAAATGTGACAAACCATTAAACAAAATTTATTATTTCTATTTACGAGCTCAACTTTTTGACAATGTTTTAAAGTTTTTGTCATTGCAATTTAGCATAAAAGTTTATTACGCTTTTTATATACAAATAAATGTATATATGTATATAAATGTATATATATATACTATA
Source organism: Zygothrica quintamaculata (assembly GCA_037044455.1). Lineage (NCBI taxonomy): Eukaryota > Metazoa > Arthropoda > Insecta > Diptera > Drosophilidae > Zygothrica > Zygothrica quintamaculata. Next base: position 1,762 of record JBAMBS010001594.1, on the reverse strand, counting down.
TATATATATAATATATAATATATGTGACAAGTGATTTGCAACTGTTTCTTTTTGTTTAAATTTTGTGCTGAAGTCATTGAAAGTGCGTTGAACACTTTCACTTTTTTTTCGCTTTTGTTTTTTTTTTTTGTTGCTTTGCTTGAAAAGTGTTTGCCGCCGTTTGTTGCAACAGACAGAAACACACGAAACTAATTTGAAACGCTTTCAAATGACTGTTTAAAAATTAATGGCCTCCAATCAGTAACACACACAGACAAACACACACACATACAGTAACAGAGACAGACAGATATATAGTTACTGATAAAGATACAAACGGCGGCAAACACTTTTCAAGCAAAGCAACAAAAAAAAAACAAAAGCGAAAAAAAAAGTGAAAGTGTTCAACGCACTTTCAATGACTTCAGCACAAAATTTAAACAAAAAGAAACAGTTGCAAATCACTTGTCACATATATTATATATTATATATATGTATATATATATATATACATTTATATACATATACACATTTATTTGTATATAAAAAGCGTAATAAACTTTTATGCTAAATTGCAATGACAAAAACTTTAAAACATTGTCAAAAAGTTGAGCTCGTAAATAGAAATAATAAATTTTGTTTAATGGTTTGTCACATTTCTCTTAAAGTACAAAATAAATAATATAACCTAATGTTATACAAGGTATACAGCAACAACAACAGCAACAACAACAGCAACAACAACAATGAAAACTGTCAGAATCAGTCAGCCATATTCATTACAAACTTACAATTGAAATCTATGAAATATGCGCCATAAACTTGACAGAAAGTTCATTTAAATAGAAAACGACATGTGTCAAACTGACACTTTTTGATTGTTGTTGTTGCTGTTGCTATTTCTGTTTATGTTGTTGTTGTGTTACTGAAAACGCAACCAATTTCTTACACATCAGTGCTTTGTCTTTGATGCATCTGTTTGTTTTTCTTTACTTTTTTGTATTTCTATTTTGCTGTTGTTGACACTCTTTGAACCAAAGCAGACTTTACTGCTGCTGCTGCTGCTGACACTTCAAGGCAAATGTATACCAAGGTTGCAACAGAAAACACAAAATACATACAAAGTAACAAAATAGAAGAAAAGAAAAGAAGCATAAGAAGAAGCAGAAAGTAAAACTAAAAAACAAATTAAATACTATGTCAGTGCTGTTATATTCAAATGACATGAATGTCATGTCAAATGCCAAGCAAGCAAAATATTTGCTACATCCAACGCCAAGGGACTTGCTGTTGACAGGCAGTCAGCCAACCAGCCAACCAGCCAAGCAACCAGCCAGCAAACCAGGCAACAAGCCAACAGCAACAGCAGCAGCAACAGCAGTCACATAACGTTAACTACATAAAGGCCAAATGCAAATGTTTGCCATATAAATTATAGCCAAAAAGATAAACATGTAAAACTCTAACTCTTAAACAAAAGTGAAACATAACTAATATATATATATATACATACATACATATATATAGACTTTTCTTTGAATAGTTTTCAAAAGTTTAGTTAGAAAACAGTTTTACTTATGCTTTAAGCAAAAAATATGCAAACGTATACAAAATATAGTTAACTCTACAGAAAATTTTAACTTAATTTACTTAACTTTTCTTTCACTTTAACTTGCATTTGATGTAAATTTGATGTAAGTTAGAAGTATAAGTTTTAACAATAGATTTCCATTTTGAGCTTGGAAAACCTAAACAAAAAATGGTAAAGAAAAAGTGAAAATGC
>JBAMBS010001593.1:0-12367 GCA_037044455.1 Zygothrica quintamaculata | reverse complement strand
ATTTAAAATTTAGTCGCGCTAGGTCTTATAACAAAAACAAAAAAGAAGCAAAGCGGAGCTATTGGAAATGTGCAAAATCCAAAAGTATGTAACACATAGAAATAATCATCAGAGACCCCATAAAGTATATATATTCTGAATCAGGACGACAAGACGAGTTGATCTAGCCCTGTCCGTCTGTCTGTCTGTCCGTCCGTCCCTCTGTCCATCCGTCCTTCTGTCTGTCCGGCCGTCTGTATGAACGTCTGTTTCTCAGAAACTATAAGAGCTAGAGCACCCAAATTTTAAACCTAGATTTGTTATGTTCGTGCGCTATACAAGTTTGTTTTGGATTTTTAAATTTCTCCCCTGACCCCCGCAATTCGATAAAAACGATTATTTAGTCAACAGATTGAATTTCTTTTTGGCACACATCATAATTAAGCCATTCTTGGTCGATGATGTGATTCTGGGTAAGATTGATCAAAAATCTCGGAAGTTATACATCATGAAAAAAGGTCATATTTGCCTCGGGGGGTTATAGTAGTGCGCGCAAAATAGGAGCTAGAGCAACGAAATTTGGAACGTAGATTTGTTATGTTTGTACGCTATACGAGTTTGTTTTAGATTCTTGAATTTCCTCCCTTGACCCCCGCAATTCGAAAAAATCGATTATAAGGTACAATTTTTAACCGATCAAATTTCTTTTTCGCACACATATTATAATGATTATTCTTCATCTACGTTGTGAATTTCGTTAAAATTGAGCAATAAACACGGAAGTTATACAACATTAAGTACAGCGCTATAGAGCGTGGAGGGCTAATAGGTGCGCGCAATGGATAAGTACGTGCAGAACTGTGTGTATGTATGAGTATGTGTGTGTATGGCTGTATATGTAGGCAAAGGTGCTCTCGTAGTTGGGTACACTCGACTACAGACTTCTTACTTTTTATCTGTTACATACTTTTCCTTTGCCTTTTAAGTGTCAGTATGTTTGTGTTATCGGTGCAAAAATGAGTTTCGAACAAAGAACCAACATTAAATTTTGTTTTAACATTGGTAAAACTTTTACCGAAACGTTTGAATTGATGGAACAAAGTTTATGGCAATGATTGGCTTATCCTGTAGCAGAGTGCACGAGTAGTTCCAACGTTTCTAAAGTGGTCGTGAGGATATAAATGACAATCAACATGTGGGCCAATCAAAATTCGTGATCACCGAAAACTCCATCGAAACTGTGCGTGAATTTATCAAAAATCATCGAAATCATCATTGAAATTGATGGAAATTGAATTGAACATCTCCAAATCATCGATTTATCGTATTTTGACCGAACATCTCCAAAACATCGACTTATCATTTTAACCGAACATTTGGGTTTACGAAAGGTGTTGTTTGCATGGTTTGTTTCGCACAAATTGGCTGACAACTAAAAATTGCACGTAAAAATCCAATCTTGTGACCGATTATTTGACAATAGTCACATTTTAACCATTAACCACGCGCCGTATTCATCTGATATGGCACCGTACGACTGCTTCGTTTCCGGAAAAATGCATTTGCCCATGAAAGGAAAGCGTTATGCAGACATAGACGCCATTTAAAAGGCTTGCAATGGCATAGTAACGGCCATACCGGGCATACCGGCCAACGAGGTTAAACACTTGTTCGACGTGCTTTTGGATCGTCGAAAAAGCTGTATTGAAGCAGAAGGAAATTATTTTGAATAAATTAAATTGATTTTGCCGTAAAAAACCATTTGTTCTGTTTTTTTTAAAGTCCTGTTTACTTTTAAAATCACCTTGTATATATTATTCTTTTTAGCCCCTTTGCCTTTTTGTAAAAAAGAAGCAAAGCGGAGCTATTGGAAATGTGCAAAATCCAAAAGTATGTAACACATAGAAATAATCATCGGAGACCCCATAAAGTATATATATTCTTGATCAGAACGACTAGCTGAATCGATCTAGCCCTGTCCGTCTGTCTGACCGTCTGTCCGTGTGTCCGTCCGTCCGTCCGTCCGTCCGTCCGTATGAATGCCTGTTTCTCAGAAACTATAAGAGACTTAAAGGCGCGCGCAATGGCTAAGTACGTGGAAAACTGTGTGTATGTGTGTGTATAGCTATATATGTAGGCAAAGGGACTTTCGTAGTCGGGTACACTGGTCTACAGATTTCTTACTTGTTTTTAATTTTTAAATTTCCTTCCCTGACCCCGCAATTCGAAAAAACGATTATTAAGCACAATTTTTAACCGATCAAATTTATTTTTGGTACACATCATAATAGGTTCATTTTTGATCTATGTTGTAAATCTGGGTAAGATTGATCTAAAGTATCGGAAGTTACACATCATCAAAAGTGGCATTACGGTGACCGGGGGGGCATAAGTTGAGCAATAAACACGGAAGTTATACAACGTTAAGTACAGCGCTATAGAGCGTGGAGGGCTAAAAAGTGCGCGCAATGGATAAGTACGTGCAGAAGTGTGTGTATGTATGAGTATGTGTGTTTATGGCTGTATATGTTGGCAAAGGGGCTCTCGTAGTCGGGTACACTCGACTACAGATTTCTTACTTGTTTTGTTTATATATTAGTCAATTAAAAAAGTTTTTCGGTATTTTTATTGAATTTTCAATTGTTTTTAAAATGGGTTACAATAATGCGATTCTAGTCAAATATGCGGCGTATTGTTCGATGACACGTTCCCAACGAGATGCCAACTTCAAAATTCCCTCTTATAGAAGCTCGCTTCCCTATTGGCAAAAAACTCGGAGAGCCAATTTTCACAGGACTCTCTTGTGGCCAACTTCAGACATAGACAGAAACAGGTTGTAATCACTTGGTGCGAGATCTGGAGTATACGGTGAATGCAAAAGAACCTCTCATCCGAGCTCCCGGAGCTTCTGGCGCGTTACCAAAGATGTGTGTGACCTGGCGTTAGTCCTGATGGAACACAATTCGGCCTCTGTTGATCAAAGAGGGCCTCTTCTGCATGAGTTTGCTGCCTTCAATGCTCAGCTCTGACCGATGCTACGGCTGCTAATATGCCGGTCTCTTTCGACCCATTCAGCGATTTTATCGCAATTTTCGACGACAGGCCTTCCGGAGCGTGGCGCATCTTCGACCACCTCTACACCAGAACGAAAACGTTGAAACCATCGTTGTGCGGTGGAAATGGAAACTGTATTGGGTCCATAAACTGCACAAATTTTATTGGCGGCTTTAGTTGCATTTTTGCCTTTATCGTGGTAGTACTGTAAAATATACCGTATTTTCTCTTTATTATGCTCCAAATCAATCAAACACGTGTTAGCGCGGGAAATGAGCTTTCCAAAAGGTATAGCATGACCCGATGCGACGAATAAAACTAGAACTAATCCGCTTGCAGCGACATCTAGCAAAAATACCGCAAGTCTTTTTTTAATTTGCAACAATCTACGAAGGTATTTAGAAGTTTGGGGTTTTTTGGAGAGGGGTCGCTAAGTAAGGAGGCCGGTTGTAAGGTCCCAAAGACTGACAGCCTGACTCTGTCTAGACGTCTACAGGTGTTGATTAGGTGATCGGTGTCTAGATTGTCCATACAGAACGGACAGTTGGCGCTTACTCTACGATAGCGGCTTTGAGTGGCTATCCAAAAAACCATTTTCTCCTCTCAAATGTGGTAGTTGACGAGCCTGTGTGTCTCTATTGTTGAGGATAGTAAAGGGTAGTGTCGGCGTTTTTATCACGTCGTTTGCAGCGGCTTCGTTTCCTGGGATGCCTTGGTGACATGGCACCCAGAAAACAGTATTTTTTTTAAAATTGATGGGATGTTAATATTCGGATATCCCCGACTGTAGGGTCCAAGGGATCTAGGTTTTTGATAGCTGAGATAACCGATAAGCTGTCCGTGCAGATAACATGAGATCCAGGTTTCTTGGCGGCGACTTGGCAGGCTTTTAAAAATGAGAAAGCTTCTGCCGTAAAAGTAGAGCAATAATTGGGGAGATATCCCCCGAATTTATCACTACTATCAACAACCGCCTGAGTGGTTGAGGTAGTAGTTTTTGACCCATCTGTATGCATCCAATGATAAGTTACTCAATTTCTTCATAATGAGCATATCGACGTTATGTTACTTGCTAACAAATATGTACAATTTTCAAAAACAGGGCTACATCTTCTATGGCACAAATCACTCAGACGCGAAAGCCATCGGTGGTATTGGAATTCTAATTAGAAATCGTATAAAACACGCCTTTTGCGACGACTTTTCCACAGATTACCTGCAAGCAACATCTCTTCACATACACTCGACCAACGGCAATCTAACTTTTGCCTCGATGTGCTGCCTGCTTCGCTATACAAAAACCCAAATTGAATTTACGCGCTATTTAAATAACGCTGGGTGAACATTTCACAGCGATAGGTGACTACAACGCCAAGCACACACCCTGGGGGTCTGGTTTATAATCCATAAAGAAAAACAGTCGTATAATGCAGTCATAAAAGCAAGTAACCAACTCGACGTGGCTTCCCCGCGACGACCTACATACTGGCCAACGGATCTGTTAAAATCGGAATGTCTTCTATATCTGTCATCAGATCATTCACAAGTCCTGTTAAACCACTTCCAACGCCCTGACTCTGAGGTTCAACTCCATATATTGACATCTTGCAGGAGTTAACTGGATTAAATTAAACAAAGTATGAAATCTGAAGTCTAGTGTACCCGACTACGAGAGCCCCTTTGCCTACATATACAGCCATACACGCACATACTCATACGTACACACAGTTCTGCACGTACTTAGCCATTGCGCGCACCTTTTAGCCCCCGCGCTCTATAGCGCGATACTTAATGCTGCATAACTTCCGTGTTTATTATTGAATCTTAACGAAATTCACAACGTAGATGAAGAATGTCTATTAATATGTGTGCGTAAATGAAATTTGATCGGTTAAAAATTGTGTCTCATAATCGATTTTTTCGAATTGCGTGGGTCAGGGGAGGAAATTTGAAAAATCTAAGACAAACTCGAATAGCGTACGAACATAACAAATCCACGATTCCAAATTTCATTGCTCTAGCTCTTATTTTGCGCGCACTACCATAACCCCCCGGGCCCATAACACCACATTTGATAATGTATAACTTCCGAGATTTTTGATCAATCTTACCCAGACTTACAACATAGATCAAGAATGGTCTAATTATAATGTATGCCAAAAAGAAATTAAATCGGTGGAAAATTGTGCTTAATAATCGTTTTTTAGCTCCTTTGCCTTTTTTGTAAAAAAAGAGCAAAGCGGAGCTATTGGAAATATGCAAAATCCAAAAGTATGTAACACATAGAAATAATCATCGGAGACCCCATAAAGTATATATATTCTGAATCAGGACGACAAGACGAGTTGATCTAGCCCTGTCCGTCTGTCTGTCCGTCCGTCCGTCCGTCCGTCCGTCCGTCCGTATGAACGCCTGTTTCTCAGAGACTATAAGAGCTAGAGCAACCAAACTTGAAATCTAGATTCGTTATGTTCGTACGCTGTACAAGTTTGTTTTTGATTTTTGAATTTCCTCCCCTGACCCCCGCAAATCGAAAAAAACGATTATTAAGCACAATTTTCAACCGAGCAAATTTATATTTGGCACACATCATATTTAGACCATTCTTGATCGATGTTGTAAATCTGGTGAAGATTGATCAAAAATCTCGGAAGTTATAGATCAGCAAAAGTGGCGTTTTGGGCCCCGGGGGGGTATAGTAGTGCGCGCAAAATAAGAGCTAGAGCAACAAAATTTGGAACGTAGATTTGTTATGTTCGTACGCTATACGAGTTTGTTTTGGATTTTTCAATTTCCCCCCTGACCCCCGCAATTTGAAAAAAACGATTATTAAGCACAATTTTCCACCGATCAAATTTATTTTTGGCACACATTATTATTAGACTATTCTTGATCGATGTTGTGAATCTTGGTAAGATTGATCAAAAATCTCGGAAGTTATAGATCAGCAAAAGTGGCGTTTTGGGCTCCGGGGGGGTATAGTAGTGCGCGCAAAATAAGAGCTAGAGCAACGAAATTTGGAATGTATATTTGTTATGTTTGTACGCTATACGAGTTTGTTTTAGATTTTTCAATTTCGTTCCCTGACCCCCGCAATTTGAAAAAATCGATTTTCAGATACAATTTTTAACCGATCAAATTTCTTTTACGCACACATATTAAGTAGACCATTTTCCATCTACGTTGTGAATTTCGTTAGATTTGAACAATAAACACGGAAGTTATACAACATTAAGTACCGCGCTATGGAGCGTGGGGGCTAAAAGGTGCGCGCAATGGCTAAGTACGTGCAGAACTGTGTGTATGTATGAGTATGTGTGTGTATGGCTGTATATGTAGGCAAAGGGGCTCTCGTAGTCGGGTACACTCGACTACAGACTTCTTACTTGTTTCGAATTGCGTTGGTCAGTGGAGGAGAATCAAAAATCTAAAACAAACTCGTATAACGTACAAAAATAACGAATCTACTTTTAAAATTTGGTTGCTCTAGCTCCTAGAGTGTCTGAGAAACGTGCGTTCATGCAGACGGACAGACAGACGAACGGACGGACAGACAGACAGACGGACGGACGGACAGCCAGACGGACATGGCTAGATCAACTCGTCTTGTCGTCCTGATCAAGAATATATATACTTTATGGGGTCTCCGATGATTATTTCTATGTGTTACATACTTTTTGATTTTGCACATTTCCAATAGCTCCGCTTTGCTTCTTCTTTATGGGCTACAAAAAACGTAGAATCACACATTGCAAGGCTGAAGAAAAAAGAGGACGTTGACCATGTCATTCATCATTTGCAGACTATTCTTGTTACGGCAGTACGGAATGCAAATCCACAATGTGCAAACGCGCCACCTAGGTTAAAACGGACGATAGCACACACAGAGCTCCTTGTTGTGGATTAAAGTCACTTAAGAAGAGAATCGTAATCCTTCAGATCGCAATCCGCAAAGCAATATCTAAAAGACAGGTCCGCATCCAACGTTTCTATATAGTCAAATATCTCCTTCTAGTATCCAATACCCATCACTACACTCACCGGTAGAAACTATTATGCCAATAAGAAACTCTGCAGGTGAGTGGGCTTGCACCGATAAAGATAGACTACATTCGCTACGCACCTTCAAAATATATTCCAATCACACCCTGCAGCGAAGGCATTTGACCACTGCATATATCAGATGACAATCGAAAGCCGCTTTTATCAATCTTGTTCAGACTGCACGTAATAATCAAAATAATAAAAGAAAAATTGCAACAGAAAAACTAACCAGGAAATGACCAAAAAAAAAAAAATGATAATTGAGCTTCTACAATGCGCAGTTCACACCATCTGCCTAAAGTGTCTGAATGCTTTGAACTTGGTGATTGCCAGCATGATCCTTGTGCTACTTGTGATCCGCACACGAAACAAGTAAGAATTCTGTAGTCGAGTCTACCCGACTACGAGAGTCCCTTTGCCTACAGACACAGCCACCCTCATACGCACACATTCCATACAGCTGGAAAGTGAAGCGAAAAGATGCGCGTAGACTCTACAGTTTATTTTAGCAACAAATAACGAAAAAAAAGGCGTTTTTACTGAATATAGTCATTTAATATTTTGAAGTACTTACTTGTGTTCGAGGTTGCTGGAAAACCACCGGTATATCCTAATCCAGCGTCCTGATCCCAGGCTAGCATTCCTGGGTGAGGGGTGGGGGCCGATATCACCTATTGCCTATTTTCTATTTCCTTTTCTTCTCTAATTGTAAAATTGTGCATCAACAGCATTGCATAGTTACATTGCATAGCTATACAAACTAGATCTTGTTAGTGAGCGTGACTTTCTGTTTGTAAGCGCAAAATTTAAATTTTTTATTTTTTAAGCTTTTAACCTAAATTTTAAAGAAAATTCACGATACAAGATGACCCTTTTGTAGCGCGACCTGCGCCGTTCGAAATAAGCACCCGGTACACAGAGAGTGCGCCATCACCAGCTGTTCCGGCCGTGAGATGGCCTAAAACACTAGGTGAAGCAATCGCAGAAATGGGGCTAACCCTACAAAGCCTCTCGTCATCAATCTGTGGGCAGAGGCATATAACTACCTAGATGCGAGATGAATGCTCCAAAGTGGTGAGCCTTCAAAAGGCTGTCGAAGAATTGGCTGGAGCTCTGAGAACTGGAAAAAACCGCAGGACACAAACCACGCCTCACAGCTACGAGACAGTGGTACCACGGACACGCCAACTAAACGGAGTGTCACAACATATCACTCCCAAAAAATAACGGGAGTCCATGGGCGAGCAGAGGAAACTCCACCAAAAAAGAGTACACACCAGGCCCAAAATACCGGCAAAGAACCACGTGATAGTCAAACTATGCGGAATCCACCTTTAGCCAGTCATGGCTGGTTAAGATTAAAACTCGGCAGCAGAAAACTCGAACCGATGCAATCACTGTAAGAAATGTTGGCGGCATTAGTTTCAGCGAGCAGCACTGGGTCGATCGTCAACCTAACATTTATAAGTTTTTTTTTTTTTTAACTTGGCTTTATTTGTTGAACCTTCTTTTACGTGTCTAACAATAAGTTGTACAAATTTTATATTCTATATTAAGTACCTGTGACGACTGTAACTGGAATGTAGTGTATGGGCTCCTAAATAGTGTTCGGTAGGTTGGCATGTCGTTACGACGAAGGCGGATTTGGTTAGATTGTCGCAATAAGTCTCTCGCGATGTGGTTTGAGTGTGCACGGAGCTTGTTTTGGTGTCTAACTCTATATTGGGCTATAACGTCTCTGACGGGTGGAATGTTAAGATCGTTCCGTACGTACCACGGTGTCCCGGTGAGAGTTCTAAGAATCTTAGATTATGCCCTTTGCATAATGTCGATGTTACTGTGACTGGCGGTCCGCCACAGCTCGGAGCCGTAAATCCATGTTGGCTTTTGAACTGTATTGTACAGTATTGTATTGTACAGTATTGTATTGTACAGTATTGTATTGTACAGTATTGTATTGTACAGTATTGTATTGTACAGTATTGTATTGTACAGTATTGTATTGTACAGTATTGTATTGTACAGTATTGTATTGTACAGTATTGTTAACCGATTGAAATTCTTTTTGGCACACATCATTAATAGACCATTCTTGATCTATTAGGTGAATCTCGTAAGATTGATCAAATAACTTGGAAGTTATACAGCATTAAAACTGTCGTTATCGTGCGAAAGGGGGTTAAGTGGTGCACGCAAAATAAGAGCTAGAGCAACCAAATTTGAAATACAGTTTCGTTATCGTACGCTATACGATTTTTGATTTTAGATTTCCTCCCCTGACCCCCACAACACAAAAAAAACGAATATTAAGCACAATTTTCAACCAAACACATTTATTTTCCGCACACATCATAATTAGACCATTCTCGACGTACTTTGTGAATATCGTTCGATTAAACAATAAACACGGAAGTTATACAACATTAGGTATTGTGTTATAGAGCGTGGAGGGGTAAAAAGCGCGCGGATTGGCTAAATACGTGTACAACTGAGTGTATATGTGAGTATATGTGTGTATGGCTGTGTATATATGCAAAAGGGCTTTCGTAGTCAAGTACACTCGACTACAGATTTCTTAACTGTTTTCTCTATGTGCCTGCGCCAGGTAAACCGTCTGTCGAGGTATACTCCGAGGTAAGTAACCTCAACTGATTTTAGGATTGTGATACCATTAAGTGAGTGTGAAGGACAGTCTAATCTGTTAAAGGTGAACGTAACGTGCTTGCTTTTCTGCTCGTTAACCTTTATGCGCCAGTCAGACAGCCAACTTTTGATGTCAGACAGGTAGGATATCAGTTGTTCTGTTGCTCGTGAAGGGCATTTGGAGCAACTGATGATCGCTGTGTTATCGGCAAATGTGGATAGTAACAATTTGCTGCTTGTAGGAATATCTGCTGTGTAAAGTAAGTATAGTGTAGAACCAAGTACACTGCCTTAAGGAACCTCAGCTTTTGTGTTGTGGTTTTCAAACATCGCCAAGTTGCATCGCACAGAGAATGTTTTAATATAGAGGTACGACTCTAAAAGGTTGTGAGTGCACTTTGGGAGCATTGTTTTTATTTTGTACATTAGACCATTTAGCCAGACTCTGTCAAAGGCTTGACCTACATCAAGAAAGATTGCTAAGCAATATTCCCGATGATCAAATACCGTACGAATAGTTGACGTTATTCGATTGACTTGTTCGATGGTTCCGTGTTTTTCTCGGAAGCCAAATTGGTGTGTTGGTATTTTGCTGGCATAATGTATCCCAGTAAGCATTTTTCAGAAAGTTTAGATAGGCACGATAGAAGACTTATAGGTCTATATGATGCGGGAAACGTGTGATCCTTTCCGCGCTTAGGTATTATGATCTGGAAAGAAACCCAGTCTGGTTATTGCATTAAATAATACGAACTCAATATCATTTTTGAGTTATCTAATTGTCATCTGGTAGATGTGGTAGTGCAAATGCACAGGGTTTAGTTGGAATACAATTTCAGATAATATACAGATAATAATATAATATATACATTTACAGATACATAGCAAATACAGATGCTTTGTCTCTGTCGCTGCGTGCCCACTCGCCTGCAGAGTTTCTGATTGGTTTAATAGCTTCTACCGGTGGGTGTAGTGATGGGTGAGCTTTCCATAAGGGCTATTTGGTGCTAGAAGGAGATAATTTCTCTATATAGCCGCGTTGGCTGCGGTCCTCTTCTTTTTTTAAGCTTTAGATAATCTTTGAGAGCTTTAGATAATCTAAGATTTTGTTTAGCGATCTATGGCATTGCCATTCTCGTCTTAAGCGACGTTTTTCCATAACTAACTGCTCTATCTGTGCATTCGACCTTCTTGGCCCAGGTAGTGTGTTTCAAGATACTGGAGTTGCATTGCCTGCTGCCGTAACGAGAACAATCTCTAGATGGTGAATAACATGGTCCACGAAATCTGTGCCGTGGAGCCTTGGATTGAGCGCGATGTGTGAGCTTACGAATTTTTAGCCCTTTTGCTATAAAAAAGACCAAAGCGGAACAAATGGAAATGTGCAATATTCAAAAGTATGTAACACATAGAAATAATCACCTGAGACACCATAAGGTATAAATATTCTTGAGCAAGACGACAAGACGAGTTGATCTGCGTCTGTCCATCCGTCCGTCTGTCTATATGAACGCCTGTTTCTCAGAAACTATAAGAGCTAGAGCAACCAAATTCTAAAGCTGGATTTTTTTTGCGGTTGGTCCTCAATCTCAATCTTATGGCGTTGGGAAAGGTGTAGCAAGACAGATGAGTCGTCCGATGATAAATCTATAATGCTGATACCGATAGTGAGGAATATTTTTTTGTTACTGCGAAATAGATCAAGTCAGGCAATTTTTTTGGGGTCCCGAGCCGAGATCCCCAGTGTGTGTTCTTGGCGTTGTAGTCACCTGCTGCTATGAAACGTTCATGACAATATTTTGAAATGATCATTATGAGTAATTTCGTGTTTCTGGCGTTCCAAAGGACCATTTCAAGGGAAGCCATTATTTTAGCTATTGGGATGTAAGCATTTGCATTAAATGATTTTGATTGCGTATAATATTGCATAGTCTTGCGTATAAATGTCATGAATTCCTTTATGTTATGGTGCACGTCCATTAACAGAGTTTCGATGCTGTTTTACTGGAGCGTTGTTTGTTGTTGTGGTTGCAGCGATTTCCAGACTTGATTTAAGTGCCTTTGTAAACGTTTTTATTTAATTTGGATCTTGTAATTAAATCTGCAAATGTTACGTTCCTATTATATTGGGGGGCATAGAAGTACTTCATCTACTTTTAGAGGTGCTGAAGACATTCGTGATTAAGGCGGCATTTTAATTCTTTATACACGGGAAAACCTCGGTTGTTTGCTGTATGGTTACCTCCACAGCTACCACACTTCTTGGTGCTGGAGTCATCCCTATTACGTGGACAGCTTGCAGAATCGTGGAGTTCACCAGATGATCTGCATACGGGACGAAGCGTGCAATACGACCCTGTATGGCCGTACTCCTGATGAATTAGCGCACTGCACTGGTCCCTTCCTCTTGTGCGGTTCTTCCACTGTGATTCTGCGGTGCAGTAGAAGCTGGACTTTATAAATTGGCTGCACTTCGTTCTTCTTAAGAGCATGTGTCTCCGGTTCGAGTTCGACTTTGAACATTGGTTGCGGCTTTTTTTTATTTTGTTTAGAATATTGATTACCGACTTTGCGTTGAAGCCGTGTATCTTCAGCGCTTCTGTAATATTAGTAGGGCTTACATCTAATTCAATGCCTTTGAGATCCT
>JBAMBS010001586.1:72500-117594 GCA_037044455.1 Zygothrica quintamaculata | reverse complement strand
CCCATTTTTTATATTTTTTTTATTTCCTTACATTTTTTTTGCTTGCCAAAATTCTTATTTAATTTGGGCATATTAATAGTTATATATCTGGCACAAATTTTAATTTAAATTTTTGTTTCTTTCTACCAATTTTCTTTTTTTTTAATATTTCTTAAGTTTGACAGCCCTATGAACTGCCTAAAAAATGCTCTACAACTTCATTTCAGTTTCTGAAATTTACCAAAAAATCTGTAATTAATTTTGAGTTTTATTTTCTGTTTTCTGTTCCATGTTTTTCTTTTTCTTTTTATTCTGTTTTTGTTACCTGTACTTTGAATTACTGTTATGTGTTTTCTATATGTTTTGTATGTTTTTATTATATACTTCACATAATGCTGCAAATATTGTCCATACATACAAACATACATGTATATCTATGTAAATATACGTATATATCGTATATATATAATATATAGTACTACGTGATATCTTTATATATAAATATATATATATATATATACTTGGAAAAAAATGTATACATATTTATAGCTATAAATTCTAATTGCAAATGCATTGGATTTACGCTTTTTATGTTGCCCTCCGTATATTTTTTTAAACATAAGAAAGCAACTATATTATTATTTCTCCCAGTGTAGTAATAAAGAATAAAAATGGAAAAAAATTGCAATAAAAAGTAAAAGAAATATAATAAAATAAAAATCAATATTTTTCGGTTTTTTATACAAACAGGTTTACATAATTTTTATTTCTTTTATCTCTGCAGCCACATTATGAAAACGTTACCATAATCTCGTATAATAGTTATAATTATGTATGTATATATATATATATATATATATATATATATATATAAATATAGGTAGGTATACACGTAGGTTAACTACACTCTACAGTATTACATATATATATATATAAATTTAATATTATTAATTAGCACAAATATATTTATTATTAATCTAGGTCTCTCTCTCTCTCTAACTCTCTTTCCCTTCTCCTGACCATTTGTATTTGCACTGTTTCTTTCTCTGTCTTCGTGTACAAATTGTAGCATATCATCAGATTACTATATAAAGCATATTTTGCAGATTTTTTTTTTTCATTTTATATTTTACTTAATAAACAATACAATATTTTTTATTCAACTTATTATATAAAATAATTAATACATAATTTAAGCCAATTCTTTTTTTTTATTATATATAAACTGCATGTGCGAGAGAAAGAGATATTATGAGAGAGAGAGTTATTTAGAGCTGGAGTACTCTTTAAACATATAACATCAATATCTATATATCTGTATATATATATAAATATACATATACATATATATAGTATAAGTTATTGTTGTATTTTAGAAATTTTAGGGAGAGATTGTGCAAAAATGTACATGTCGCATAATGATTCAAGAGCAATTGAATATGCTATAAGTATATATTTTTATGCATATATATATATATACATCTTTTATATATATATATATATATATATATAATTGCTTAATTTAACAAAAAAAGTGACAGCTTATGTATTAAGTTCGTTTATAATATATATATATATATATGTTATATTATATATTTACTATATAGTATATATATACGACATATGTATATATAAGTATTGGTGGGGTGTTAATGTTATGTACATGGTGCCTACATAAGTCAAATTTTATACGCTTCTATACATATATATATATATGTATATATATGCAATATATTGTATGTATTTTGTTTTGTATTTTATGTACTTTTATTTTATAAAAAAGTTTCTTAATTTCTAATGTAGTTCATAAATTTGCATTGTTTTCATTCATTTTTTACTTATTTCTTTTTTTTTCTTCATAGTTACAAATAACATTTTAAACAATTAAAAAAAAACTAAAATTATATATATTCCATGTGTTTGTGTGTGTGTGTGTGACTGTGTATGTGGGGGTAGAAATAAATGTTATTTATAATAATAATAAAAAAAAGTATGTTAGTCGCTATATTAAAAAGTAAAAAAAAAGTAGTTGAAAAAGAAATTTGCCAGCCAACTGTGGAGAGGGAGAGACAGAGGTAATGTTAGTTATATCATCTGCAACTACCATCTCACCCTTAATTTTGGATTATTATCATCCAATTTCTAGCTGTGTTTTTATTTTTGTTTGTTTTATAATTTTCTTTACTTTCTTATGCATTTGCATTTTCTTTACGTTCTAACATTTCATTTGTATATGATTTTTATTGTTTCGATTTTTTCTTTTTCTTTTACTATGAGATCTCAGTGAAAGTTTGAATTCAATAAATGTTTTGTTTGATTCTTCTACTTCTACTTCAACATCATCAATATCAATATCATTATCTTTATCATTATCATTTCGAACATCATTATGATCATTATCGTTTTTATTTACTATACTTTTTAAACATGTTTACGCTACACATACATATAAGTATCATATATATATATATATATATATATATTAATATATAATAGTATATATATATATATATAAAGAATTTAAAAACTACATACATAAGAAAGCAGCACATTATAAAGTTTAATATATTCTATATACTATGAGGAGTAAAAGTGGAGAAATCTAGGTGGCTATCTTAGAAAGAGGGGGGCCAATGGGGGGGGGCAATTAGACAGTTAGTTGAAGGACAAAGCTTGCCAAAAAAAACAGAACATCCTGCAATTTCGAGCATAGGATGTATTACGAAATTGCATTCAAACAGCTTACACACAGAGATACATTTGTATACATATGCATATACACTAAACATATAAATATATATATATATATATCTGTTTATGCCATATAAAGGAAGAGCTAGTTATCAAGCACACGAATTTTGCCAATGAAATTCTTAATTTGTCTTTGTTTTTTTTTTCGTTCTAACAGACCACATTAATAGCAGTATTATATTATGTGTAAGTGTGTGTGTGTGTAAACTATATATATATATATATATATATATATATATATATATATGATATATATGAAGCAACTTGTTAGCCATCTAAAGAGAAATGAGAGAACTCAGTCTTAAACATAGACACACATACATATACATATAGCTATATATTAATATATATATAAGCCTGAATTTGAAGTTATAAAGCAGATGATGTTAAAGATCAGTTTTTAACTTTCAACATTGCATTTACTTGGCATTTCTTTCGTTTTTCCTTTGTTTTCCTGTTGTTTTCCTACTACTCAAAAAGATTCATAACAAATCATGTGAAAAGTCTGTTTATAAGCAAGAGAAAAATGAGAATCATTTTTTTAATATTGTTTTTTTTTTCATAGCTAAATTTTAAGTAGAAATGGCAATCCTTTATAAACAGGAGTAGGATAAAAGAAAGGGGGGTTTTTTATTGGGGGGGGGAATCATGAGTAATTATTGAGAGCGGTTTAATTAAACTATATTACACGTAAAACTAATTCAGAATATAAGCTAATTGAAATAGCAGGTTGGCGCTCAGGCAATGCAGCAGATAAGCACACATGCACACTAATACACACACACACACACACACATATACATACAATACATACACTCACGCATGGCTAGTAATTGTAGTTGGTTAAAAATTTGCCCTTGCTCAATGCAAATAATTGCATCTGTGTGAATGTTTATGTTTCTCGCATGTATGTATAGTATATGGATGTATATGTGTATGTAAGTGTGAGTGTGCGTGTGTGCAATCTACGCTGAGCGCCACTGCACATTCACTGGG
Source organism: Zygothrica quintamaculata (assembly GCA_037044455.1). NCBI lineage: Eukaryota > Metazoa > Arthropoda > Insecta > Diptera > Drosophilidae > Zygothrica > Zygothrica quintamaculata. The sequence continues at coordinate 113,868 of JBAMBS010001586.1, read as the reverse complement.
GGGCAGTGTGTCGTCCACTTGTTGGTCTTTTGGCTACCAATATTCAACCTAAATATATATACATATAAATATATATATATATATATATATATATATATGTATATATATATCTGTATAGTTGAAATGTGTGCGCTATAAACTAAAGAAAATATATTTGTCTTGGCTTATACAAAAAAAGGTATATATATGTATATAATATATTAATTAATTAATATAGTAATATAATAATTAAATATAATTTTAAAGTAAATTGTCATTAACTAAGAATTTAGTATAAAAAAATTATATACTTTAATTGCATAAATTATTATTTGTTTTTACTTTTTGCTTTCGATTTTTGTTTTTATGCTTTTTAATCAGTCGACAGTTAAAATATTTAGGTTTCTGCTACTTTTATCGTTTTTGTTTACATAATAATTATTTTTTTTAACTAATTTGAATATTTTTCTTTAAATTTTTGCTCAAAGAGCAAGAAAAAAAAAATTACATTTATTTTTCTTTTATTTTTTTTTTCGTTTTGTTTTACTACTAAATTGATTTGTTTTGTTTTGCTTTGTGTCGCATACAGAGACACATACATAATTAATACCACAACACACATTCAGTAATTTTCTTTGTTTTATAATCATATATAGTATATACCATATATATAGTACATAGTTTATATAGCATATATATAGTATATATAAGTAAAGTTAAGTTAAGAGTTAGATATAATGCTCTTTTATTCTTTTATAGTTTGGAAACCAGTTTCAAAATTGAAGCGCAATAATCTTAAGTTTTCTTTTTATGTATTTTATTTTAATCAAAATTATTAAAAAAAAAAAAAAAAAAAATATTTTAATTTTTTTCTATTTGTTGCTTACTTAATATATATATAAAAAAAAAAACAAAAAAAATCTTTTTTAATAATTTTTTTTAGCTGCTACACATAGATATAGTTCCATAGAGTTTTTCTACACAAAAAAAGATATATATATATATATATATATATATATATACATATATATATTTGCTGTGTGTGAGGTAAATTTGGCAAACAAATTTGTATACTTTTTGCATTTGTATTGTGTAAGTATGTATGCATGTATGTGTGTGTGTTTTAGTTAAATATTTGTAATTAGTTTTTTTGCTGGGAATTCTCTGTTTTTATTATTATTTAATTACACTTTTCGCAGAGCTTTTGCATAGGTTTTTTTTTATATATATTTTTAGGGGATGACATTAAACACGAATACAACTTGTGATTTAAATTTTCTCGGTTTATATATATATATATATAATTATATATATTATATAGAGCTAATTAATTTACATAGAAATTTAAGCACTTAACATAAAACTTTTTGTTTTTAGTATTATTTTTTTGTTTCTTTTTTTTTTTATTTTATTTTTAAATTTTTTTGAATAGACCAAAAAATGTGATTTTTTCCTTCATTTTGTGTTCGAAGCACAAAAAAAATTTCGTTTCGTTTTGTTGTTCAAATAATTTTCTACACTTTTAACTTTTTGTAATGCGTAGTTAATATTTTTTTTTTTAAGAAGTTTTTTTTATATTTTATTTGTAATTATTTTGTTGTTTTTTTTTTTATTTCGATTTTTGAAATTGTGTGTGTTTTGCCGTTGCTTTTCATTTTCTTGTTCTTTTTCTCTTTTCTTTCCTTTTTTTAGACTAGTTTGAGTTGAGTTACGTTACATTTGTGTGTATGTGTATGAGTGTGTTTTTGTGTGTGTGTATTTGTAATTTACTTTTTTAATGTTTGTTTTTTTTTGTATTTTATTTTTTTTTTAAGTTATTTTGTTGCATTTGTTGTTGCTTTCGGTGGTGGAATGCTTTAACTTTTTATGTTTAACCAGAGAGCGCGATCTACTTGCTAAAAAGTATTTCGCGCTTAAGTTTTAATCGTTGTTTCTTCTTTCATTTCCTTACAGTTGAGGCATAAGAGACAGGTAGGGGCAGAGGTTATAGGGGGGGAGCAGGGAGGAACGTGTTAGTTATATAGCTATATTCTATTTAGAATGTTGTCACTTTTATGGTTAAGAATGAATGTTGCCTCCATTGTTTGTTTGCATTCTTGCTGTTGTCTCTTTCCTTAAAATCAGCTTTGAAGTTGTGTGTGTTGTTGTTAGTTGTTGTTGTTGTTGTTGCTGTTGTTGATGTAGTAATAGTTATAGTTGCTTATGTTTCCCTTGTTGTTGCTGTTGTGTTGCTTTTTATATTTTAGGCAGCAATCGCCTCATTTTGCCGTCATTCCCATTGATGTGGCGATGGCGGCAACTCTGAAGGATGTGCCACAGTGGAGCTGTATGCGAAATCCAATTAAAAATTGGAAACGAAATAAAATAGAAAAAAAAAAATAAAAATCAAATACATTAATTTATTGTCAATAGTATAAATATTAAAACTTATTTTATATTATAATACATATACACAAAAACAGATAGACAAAGAGCGAGAGAGAGAGATTGAGTTTGAGGCTGAGAGTCATAGATATAGATAGAAAGATAAAGATAGAGAGAGAGAGAGTAAGAGACAGAGTGTGTAGAAGGATACATGCAATTTATGAGTTAAAATAAAAAAACAAAACAGTTATTTATGTATATATATATATACATATTATTATATTATAAAATAAAGGTTAGCTACAGTTAAACCAAAGTTAAAAAAGCTTTAAGCAAAAATAAAATCAAATCAAACAATCAATCAAAATTGATGTGTTTTTATGAAAATCAAGCAAAACTACAGATAAATAAAATATATATATGTATATATATATACATTTAATTATATAAATATATGTTTATATATACACAAAAAATAAAATACCAAAACCAAATTAGAAAGAAAAAAAATTATATATAAATTTTATTTTAAATTATTATATTTTTTTTTTTTTAATGAAAAGCGGTTTTCTTTGTCATTTTTTTTCTTTTGTAATTTAAATTTAAATTTAATTATAATTCTTTTAACTACTTTTTGACCATTGTCACTGCTGCTCAACTGCTCTGAATAATTTGATTTATAAATATATACATCTATATATATATATATATATATATATATATATATATATATATATATATATATATATATATATATGTATATATATATGGATGAATATATATGTATACATTTGCGGCAGTGAATTATTTTTATGATTATATGTTAAAGCTATGGGGCATATTATATATAATTTTTTTTTAATTATTATTTAAGTGAATATTTAAAAATATTTTTATTTTTTATTTTTGGGCGTGGGTAAAGGACATTCATATTAGTAACAAATGCATAAGATATATATGTGTTGTTGGGATGGGTTTAAGGAATGTATTTCGATTTTTGGCACAGAGAACTTCAACTCAATATTAATGTAAGCATATGGAAATATAGTAGATATATACACCGGATTCTGCTGAATATGTAAAGTGAGCAAGTTTTACTTTTTCGTAAATTGCAATAACTTTGACTGCTTTTATTTTTTTCTGCTGCAGGTGAGTAAAAAAAAAGTTTGTAGAAATTTTCACATAATTTTCAACTGTTACGGAAAACTGAGCTGCATAACTTTAGATGAAAATTTCATATGAATTTCTTTTATATGGAAAACTTGTATTGTATGCAAGAGTTTTCATTCAATAATAAAGCAAAATATTTGAATATTGAAATTTAAAGCAGACTGAAGCAAGGACATAATACGAATCAAAGATTTGTCAGTCGACAGACACAAAACAAAAACAAACAGTTCATGAACTATGCCCTGAGTATACAATATATATACAAATATTATAAAATTGGATTCAGTTCGATTATGGCTGGATTATAACATTTAAAGGATCTGTGTGCTTTGACTTGTATATAAATATGTTTTGTGTGTAAAATGTGCTACTAGATATGATAAAAATGAGCAATAAGTGGGGTATATGCGTATCATTGGGTTGATTTTGTTATAGGTATAAATGCTGACCTGATGCTGATGTATATATAAATATATATATATATATATATATATGGATTTGTATGCGTAATTTAGAACATAAGTTGCAAATAAATATATTTATATAAAACAGAAATTTCTTAATGAATGAGAGGAATGCTGTGTGTATATATATGCAGAGGAAGAGTTTCATTATGATTATTATTATTATTATTATTGTTGTTATTATAATTATTATTAATATTCTTATTATTATTAATAGATTCAGGAAAATTTGATTGATATACATAAGCTTTATATGTATATATAGCCTTTAACAGATATATACAATTTATATGGAATGTTTTAATTTGATTTGATTTGTTTTGATTTGATTTGCCAATTTGCTGTACGCCGACCAATTTTTGAGTTTCTTTTTGTTTCTTTTAAGGTTTTTTTGTAATGATTTTAAACAATTTTCTTGTCGGTTAGATAATTCCGTGATATTTGAAACATATATGTACACAAAATTGTTATGCAAATAACCCATTTAAATATGAAAATAAGTTAATAAATGATGAGATAATTATTTGTATTTAAAACTAAATAAATTATAAAATTTAAATTTTTTCTTTATGTTCTTTTTTTTTACACACATTTGCATAATTTTTTTTTTTTTTGGAATAGAAAATATTTAAGGAAAAAATGAAAAAAAAAAAAAATTAGTATATATATTTATATATATAAAGAGTGAACAAAGGGTGTTAAATCATATATGCATATATGTATATAGATACATTGATATTTATATATATAAATCGATAAATATATCGATTTATATATATTGTATTTAATTAATTTTATTTTTTTAAAGGCAAATGTAGCATAATATGTTTGTTTTTTAATCGCTTTTATCAACAGACCTAAAAGAGTTTCGTTTCGATTCGATCTCGCGCGCACTTTGTGGGAGTTGTTCTATTTGCTGCTGCCGTGGCGCCAGGTTATCGATGCGTTATCGATGTGTTATCGATGCGTTTAACTTATATATATTTGTATAGATTATTGTTGTTTTATTATTGGTTTGCTTTTATGCATTTGTTTCTCTTTCTGTTTCACTTTATCTTTCTCTTTGCTTGCTATGTTCTGGCAGCAGTTTTAGATTCTTTGCATTATTTTTGTGACTTCCGATTATATCCTTTGCTTATTCTTTATATTATGTACGAGTTATATAAACTTATATGTATGTACATATATTTAAATAAATACATATTTATATAATTCTATATATATAAATATATAATATCGCGCCTATTAGAATTTATGTGCTTTTTTTTATTCGAGCTTTTGGCCCGTCGACAGCGAGAGCGGCAGCAGCAGCGGCTGATACATTGCCTCAGGCTGAGACAGAGGCTGAGATAGAGGCTGAGGCGTAGGCGTTGGTGTAGTAACAACAGCAGCGGCATAGGCAGCAGCAGCAGCAGCAGCAGCATCGACAGCGGCAACAGCAGCAGCGACAGCGGCAGCGACAGGAGCAGCAGTGCAACAAGTTGTGGTAGTAGTAGTAGTGGTAGTAGTAGTAGATATTCTCATTCTCATTGGCTTAACAACGCAAATATAATAATTAAATTTAATAGAGTTTTCAATATTAATATCGTTGGTTCAAAAAACACACACAAGAAAAACGAGATACGAAATGAAAAAAAAAGAAAAAATAATTTTTTAAAAATAAAATAAAATAATAAAATCAAGAGAGTTAAGAAAATTCAAAAAAGACAAAAAAAAATATATATGTATATATGTAACGATATAAAAAAAAAATTGTATGAAGAAATTTTGGTTTTTTTTTTTTGTTTTTAAATATATATTTTATATTATTGTTATTAAATTTAAGGTATAAATCAACAACATATAGGAGAAAGAGAGAGAGAGAAAGAGAGAGAGAGAAAGAAATAGAGAGAGAAAATAGATAGATTTTTGGTAAGTTCTAAAGCATTTATACTTTATTAATTAAAATACTGGACATGTTTCGGACTTGAAGCAATTGACAAAGAAATAAGAAACATAACAAAAAAAAACTTCTCTCAAACAGATGTGGAGATAGAAAGACAGAGTGAGAATAAAGTAAACTGTTAAATAGTATATAACTTAAACACAGACAATTACAAAAAGACAGTTACAAAAAGAGAATTCATAAAATGTGAGAGAAAGATATATAGAAATATAGAGACAGACACTCAGATAGAGAGAGAAAAAGAGAAGTAAGTTTCTGCCAATTGAAAAGCAAATTAAATTTTTTTTGGTTTCTTTTTTTTATGGAGAACAACAACAAAATATATATGTACTCGTATATATATATATATATATATATATATATATGTATATATAAAAAGAAATTTGCTTAGAAGAAACTGTTTAAGTTTTTTTCTTTTGTTTAAAGGACTTTCAGTGTTTGGCAGGTTGTCTGTGGGGTTAAAGGTAGGATTGGTTTGGATTGGGATTTTAAGGTAATGAGTAAATTATACGCAACGTGCTACGTTTTATAATTTTTATAAATTTGTTTATTTTATTTAAAATTTTGTTTGGTTTTTTTTTTTTTTTTTTTTTTTTGTGGTCTAGTGTAGTTGATGGACTGTAAAGGACTCACCTGGCGAAACTCTTAAAGGCCGCACTCTGTGGATTAATGCAGAGCGGCACACGGCCCGTTTGTAGCTGCTCGGCAATAAATTTGTGCATTTCCTCTGTGAAATCAAAGTTATATATTGTATAGAAATTTGTTTGCATATATTGTATGTGTGTGTGTGTATAAATATGTTAACTTACCTTTAACCTGCTGCACTGAGGTTAATTTACGCTCCCATAAATCATCAAAGGGCTGTCCAGCAGATGGCTCAAAGTCCGCCGTATACTGACGCATACCAGCCGAGGTAGTGAAACAGCATTTGCACATGCATGAATGATATCGCAGACGACCCTCATCCAGATAGGGATGAGCCAGTGCATCTGTTACTGAAATACGCTTATCCTGATGTAAATATGAAGAATATATATAAATATATATATTATTATTATTTAAATATTATATATAAATAGAATTTTGTTAACAACTAACCGGATCAAAGACAAGCATTTGACAGAGCAAATGGACTGCCTCATGTGTTGCATGTGAACTGAGTGTATAGAGCACCGAGAATGATGGTGGTTTTGGTGCACGTCTAAGCATATGTGTGCGTGCACCTTCACAGGCATGACGCATATCCTCCATTGTTGGTGTACCCAATAGTTCAGTAATTAATTCCAATTGCTGTACAGGATTCTGTGCCTGGAATAATATACGCCTACCCAATAGTTCACCAAAAATGCAACCAACTGACCAAACATCAACTGCTGATGAATAATGGCGTGCACCCATTAGGATCTCTGGTGCACGATAATATTGTGTAACGACCTCTTGGGTCATATGTTTGGCCTGATCCGGTTCCTCGACGCGTGCCAAACCAAAATCGCATATTTTTAGAACACAATTTGAATTAACTAGCAAATTTCCAGGCTTTATATCCCGATGCAATATTCTTGCTGAATGTAAATACTTTAATCCGCGCAATATCTGATATAGAAACACTTTAATGTGATCTGCGGATAGATGCTGTGGCGATACAATTATCTTATGTAGATCCGATTGCAGTAGTTCAGTTATCACATAGCTAAATTTTAAATATTAAGGATACCAATACAAATGTATATACATACATATAAATATATATATATATTATAAATTGTAACCAAATTTCTACACCAATCTTCTGTCTTGTTCTAATTTCTTGCTTACCTTCACTTTCTACTTTTCGGGCAAGGACTTTGTTTGAATGCTTTTAACTTTTTTAATTAAATAGTTACTCGGCTTTTATTTGGTAGAACTTTTAAAAACCGAAAATAGATTTTGCTTTCATTTTCATTTTCTCTATTTTTTTCTTTTATTTGCTTTTGTGGTAGTATATTTCTCTTTTTTCTGCTTTGTCACTGACTCCTAAAAGCAGGCAACACTTTTGTGAAAATTCTTTAACCATTCTGTAAACCCAAAAGGTTGCGGTTTTATAGGTCAGATATGCTCTACTGACGCATAGATTTAAAAGTATTAAGCTTCTTACAGACTTTGTACAAAAAAAAAAATATATATATATATATAGACTAAGAGAGATTATAGTCCATTGGGGTAAGCAAAATAAGGCCAAACTTGAACACGAATATAAAGTCGTATTTTGTAGGTAAGTTTTGAAAGGATTTATAAACTTTGCATATTAACTACCCATCACAGCTATATACCCCTGATAGCAATTATATATAGCTATGCATAAATTATTATTGTTGAAATAAGTTGTATATATATGTAGGCATTGCCTTGAAGCAGATGAAATGACTGGTATTACGTTCAAATCTTAATTTCTTAAATTCTCAATTGAAAACTATTTTACTAAGCTAAACTAAGCTAAACTTTTACTAAGTCTTAATCAATAATCGACTACTATTATATATTTATGTAAAATTGTTATCAGTTTGGTTTAACTACATGTGCAAAAAGTCCACAGCAGGCATATACCGTCTGGGTGTCTCATTCTGTAAACCCCTAGGAGTTGTCTGCCTGCTCTATCTTTGTGTATTAAACTTTCAACTACTAGCTACAGATCAACTAAAATTCTAATAGGTTTCTCTATAAAGTTTCTCTTTTAATGATTGATTCTTTGACTTGCTTCCGTCTAAAGAAGTATCAATAACTTTTAAGCAACTCTTCTACGGAGCTACTAAATTCTCACGCAGAATTCATTTCGTTTAAAAGTAAGTGGAAAAAAACCCTTAAAGGTTGTTTTTCTTTTTGTGTTTTAGTTTTTTTTTTTGTTATGTGTAAAAAAGGATACATTTCTTGAAAGAAATCCAAGTGTGGTGGCTGTAAAATGTCCAAAGCTGACAGCACCTGAAATGAGAGGAGTGAAAAGAATAAACTTTGTTAATATATAACCAACAGACAGTGTTAAAATAGTAGTAGTATGAGTATCTATATTGGTTGTATGGCATTAGCAACATAAATCTTAAAACAATGCTGCAACATAACACCTACTACATCAACTACGTTTACAACAGCAGCAGCGTCAGCGACAGCAACAACAACAGCAACAGCAACAACAACAGTTTTCATCTTTGGTTTCTTCATAAATTATTCACTTTAATAAAATATAAATAAAAATCGAGCTCAGAGCGCATCAAATGCGCCATTTAGTTGCATGTTAAGTGTCGCTGCCAGGCACTAAAATGCCACAAAGTTCAGCAGCAAATGCAACAGTAACAGCAACAGCAGCAGCAGCAGCAACAATAACAATGTTGAAACCGTTGATGATGTTTAGTGGCAGATACGAAACACGCCACTGTCTGCACTGTCTGTACTGTCTCTGGCTCCAACTCCAACTCCAACTTCAAATCCAGCTTCAACTGCGACTGCAAATTTGACTCTGACTCTGGCTGTGACTCCACACACAGTATATGCCAGGCAATGGCTCTATAAGAACAAAGACAACAACAACAACAAAAAAAACAACAATAGCAACAACAATAATGGATTGAAACTGAAAGAAGTTGATGGACAGCAGTACACAAAAGAGACACAACAACAACAGCAACAAGAAGAGTTAACTTTGAGACAAGCGTCGACAGAGGCAAAACAGCCTCGCCCCATGCAACATGCTACATTCTACATGTAACAAGCTCCTTCACCCGGAACCTTTTACCTAAAACCAGCTTCCTCACTCTGAAATAAAATAAAAACAAAAACAAAAACCCTCAGCCTGAGTCAGAGCCAGAACCAAAGCTGATGCGAGGTTGGGTCTGGGTCTGGGTCTGGAGCTGAAGCTGAGCCTGGAGTTGGTGCTGCTGCTGCTGCTGTTGTTGCTGGATCCAATGTCCGAGCCTTCTGTGTGTCTCAGACAAGCGCTGATTTATATCGCTTGCGGTCAAAAATGATGAAGGAACTTCCATTGCCAGCAACAAACTGGCAACAGTCAACGGCATTTTGTAGCAATCGCATATAAAAAAAACAATCTAATAAACAAAAAAAAAATAAAAATAAAAAGAGGTAAAACAAAATGTTGGTGCAAAGGCAGAAAGAGAGGGGCAAATGTGCGAGGGTTTTGCAATACTGTAGACAACTGTAGACTTGAGAAGGTGGCAACTGCTGTTGAGGCATGTGCCACAGCAATAGCCACAGCAAAGAGCAAGTTGCATCAAATCAATTTTCAATATCATTTAACAAGTCAAATCTTGAAAATCCCCAAAAAGCCAAAGCGAATGCGTGAGGCAGCCACAAACATTTGTTGCAAGAAGAAAAAAACAAAGAAAGAACAAGAAAAACACACATAAAATGTGGCTAATACACATACATTGCTGTTGTTGTTGTTACTTCACTGTCTGTCGGCAAAAAAAAATCCACAAAAAGCCACACAACAATTTTGCACACACTTTTTAATACACAGAAAAAGTGCCGACGAGAGTTGTGAAGCTGCCGCCGACTTAAACTTGTTCTCGTTGTTATATTTGTTGTTGTTGTTGTTGCAGTTGTTGTTTTTTATCTTAAGTGGCGAAAATTGTATTTTATTTGTAAGCTTAAAGTCCCATTAAATATGTGTGAAGAGGGTAAAAACACAGTCTTCAATTATATATATATATATATATACGTGATATACGTATATTCTTGAACAATATCAAAGAGTTGACATTTTTCCATATGTTTGTTGTTGTAAGCCCTCAGCAGATTGAGTTCTACAACAAAACTTAATATATAAATATTAAATTGTATATATACTAAGAGTTATATATGTCTATGTTCAAATTAGATCTGTAAGCCGACACGATTCCAAACAGAAGACTTTCAAGCAAAGCTCGGAGCAAAGCAGCAGACTGCTGCCTGTATATGTGTGTGTAAAAGCATTTATATGTATTAAATATAGCCTTAATAAGTCAGTTTTATATTCTACATATATACAGTATATCTCATCATCATTTCTAACCTTAATTTTTGTTACTTTATATATTTTTCTATAACATTTCTCTTCAGCTGAGTACAGCCTTAGGACTTTTGCTGTTAAGTCCTACTCGGGACCAGTTTGTCTTTTGGTTTTTTTTTAACATTCGTAATGCAGCTTTTTGTGGCTTTGTTTTCATTCTACTGTTTCTGTTATCTTTCATTTTATTTCCTTTTTCTTTCCATTTTCATTCTTAAGACGCTGCTGCAACTTAGCAACTGCATTTGTAACGCTTGCGGTTTCACAAGCAACAAAAAGAAACAAAAATAAATATCAAATAAAAAGGCAACAATATATGCAAAATAAAAAGAACTTTAATACACTAACAAATATATACTCTAGGTATATAATAATCTATATATAAATAAAAAATATATATAAATAAATATAGATTTATTAACTTCCAACTGCTCTTTTAAGTCATTCCAATTGCTGCCTAAAAGCTGGATGCTAGTTGCAGATTTGGTCCTGTATATCAGATTGATATTGTTATATACAAACTATATATGATTTAAAAAAAAACTATATAGATATATAGTTCAACTTTTTCTATAAGTATATATATAAAATTTCCTTACTGTTAACACAAAGTTTCAAAAAATTCACAAATTTTCATACAAGAAGCCCAAAAATTGAATATTTTCCCGTTTCATTTAAAAAACTTAAGAAAATTAACTAAAAATTAAAAAAGTTATCTTAAGTTAAAATTTAAATTAAATAAATTAAAAAACAATAAAAAAAAATAATTATATATTCCTGTTATATAAATATGGTAGTTTTCAATTAGTATTTGATTTGGTTAACCTCCAGTTTTGTGCAGTGTATTTAAAATGAAACCAGCAATTTGGTAAGTTGCTTTAGTAATGCGCTTTATACTTATTTGCTGCTTGTTGCACGCTTGTTACGCTATGTAATTAGTTGCAACTTGTAAGTTGCAAGCTGTGGTTATTATTGTTGTGGTTGTTGTTGTTGTTGTTGTTCTTATGTAGTTAAGTATAGTTTAACTTGTGGTATATACCAACTGGAACGCTTTATGCGGCAACATTGGCCACACACGTGCGTTGCAGTTGCTGCTAATTAACATTTTGTTGTGGTAAGTAGTAACAGTAAGCAGCCACCACCACCAACAACAATAACAACAACAACAACAACAACAACAACAGCAGCAGCAGCAGCAGCAGCAATCATGTATCAAATGTTTGTTTCTTTAATCGACAACTTTTGGTTGCGCTGTCCTTGAGGCTTTTGAGGTTTTGAGGTGCCACAAAAAATATATATGTACATAAAAATAAAAAATTAGCTTTTTTTTTCTACAAGTTAAAGTGAAACTTGACATGTAATCATACACGTTAACATACACAGACAACATGCAACTTATAACAACAACAATAGCAACAACAACAACAGCAACAACAACTGATAAACCTGTGCAAACAACTTAGACAACTTTCTTGAGGTGCAACTACACGAAACTTGTACCAACTTGCAACAGCTGTAGCAACTTTGTTGTTCTTGCTGCTGCTGCTGCTGCTGCTGCTGTTGCTGTTGTTATCAACTGTTTCACCTTCTGTCTAGCTGACACAACAACAAGTACAACTACGCAAACTTTGAGCAGTTAACATCATCAACAACATCATCTTTTCAACCAAACACTTCTGCCCCACCCACTGCCACAAGCCTCGGTACGCCCCTATCCCCCCACTAGAACACTTTTAGAGGAATCTCATGAAATAATTTCAAGTGAATTTTCAAGGGGTTTCGCTTTAAACAAAAGCAAAAGTGTTACTGCTGTTAGCTTCATTTTCATTCCAACCTCTATAATTCTAGGTAAAAACTAATATATATATATATATATATATAAAGCATTTATATAATATCAAAATTGCAGCCAGCTGCTGACAACATTTCTTTGTAGTCTTTGTAGTTGTTGCTGTTATTGTTGTTGTTGTTGTTGCTCTTATTCTACTTGATATTATGCATACCCTGTAAATAGAAGTGAGATGCTTTTCAAAAGAATAAGGTATAATCTAGGTAAATAGAAAATGCGAAGAAGAATATATATAAACAAATATATTCTCAATCAAAATTTGTATAAAGACACTGAGGAAATATTTTCTTAATTTTATATTTTATATTTTTAATTACAATTTTTGTATTTTTTAAATATATTTATATTTTATATTTTATTGTTAATGTTTCATATTTTATATTTCTTTTTTAATAATTTATATTTTATTTTTAATATTTTATGTTTAAATATGTTTTTTTTTATTTTTACTAATTTATCTTTTAATATTGTATATTCGTATTTTTTATATTATATTTAAATAGTATTTATTTTATTTTTAATATTTTATATTTTACTTTTTATATATTATATATAATTTTAAAATTTTATATTTTATTTTTATTATTATGTGTTCGTATCTTTTATATATATTATTTTTAATACTTTATATTAAATTTTTTATATAATATATTTTTATATCGTATCTATAAAACTTTATATTTTAACTATTATATTTAAAATTTATATATTCCATTTTATATATTAAATTTTTTATATTTTTTATTTTAGATTTTAACCTAAATTTACAGCGTATCTATTAACTGGTTTAACGTTTAACGTTATTTCCATCTTGTAGTCGACTAATTAAAATGCCGCAAAGAATTTGTAAAACATTTTGTCAGCTGTTTCTATTTTTTATTAAAAGGGAGAAAGACCATGAACTGATGGTGGCTTTTCTTGTACCTTTTTTTGTTGTATAATTTGTTAAGAGAATTACAGAAATGTTAGTAATCAAGTTGGAAAATCTTATTTCCAGGTAAATTCTATAACCATGAAATGCAATAAGACGGCATGAAGAGCAGCTTCCGTGGCATTTGATTCAATTTTGTTAGCCAATAAAGGAAATAGATTTTGTTGTACTTGTAGTATAAATTGTGCAATTGAAAACAGATTTTCACATGGGCCAAAGCCAGTCAAATAGTCAGTTAAACTGTCTGTTTGACTTGTCAAACTGTCAGTTGGTGCGTCATCTGTTCATTCGTTCATCTTACAGATTAAATCAGATAAATCAAGTTTTATACACATCGATTTATATACTTATATATATATATATGTATATTTATATATATATATATATTTGAAAACGCACATCCATCAGCAGACGGCAAGAAATGAAATTGACATTTCAATTGCAATTTACTTGGCTAAAAAGCGCCAAAAGCCAAATAATAACAAAATTTGCATGCAATTGATGCCAGGCATCAAATTCAAAACTCTATCAGTTGTTACTACGACATATAATGTACGATATAGTGGGATACGGGAGGAGGACGAAGAATTAAATGGAGATAAAGTGGCTGGGTGTGTGTAACGTTGCCAAGCATCAGGCAAAATCAAAGCAAACACAGGAAAAAAAGGAGAGAAAAAAATTACACAGAGAGACAATTGGCGGCTGCATGTGAGAAATGCTTTTGAAATGTGCGCCACGTACGTTACAAAATACTTTTATTGAAATACGCAATTGAAATAAGCAACGGCAACAGCAACAGCAACAGCAACAGTAACAACAAAAACTGCAACAACATCTGCCACAACAATTGCAGCAACAACAATAACAATGTATAATGGAGCAAACATTTTGCAGCGATTTGTTAAAATTTGTATTGCACACACACTGGCGTTGGTTTGCACTATAGAGCAAACACACACACAAATACATATACATATACATATATATATATATATATATATATATATATATATATTACATAGAAAGTGAGAAAGAGACAGAATTATTTAGTATTCTTTGGCAAATAATGCAAAAGCAATTGAGCCGATTGCCAGTCTCAGTTAGTCAGTGTCTGTTTGTATGTGTGTGTCTGTGAATATTTGTATATGTTTGTGTATTGGTCATTGTTAGAAGAGCATTTCGTAAGCTGAGCTGAGAGCAAAGTGTACACAGTCACAGCATAAACCACATCAAGTTAACCTGATACCAAATGCGCAGCATATAAATTAGAAATAAATAAACTGAAATCGAAGCAGTTGCAGAAGATTCCAAGGAAGGTTATAAAAACCAAGCAGAAATAAGGAGAAAAGCAGCAAGCAGAAGCTATAACTTATAAAGTAGTAATATATAGAAATTATTTATCGATTACTTTTATAAGAAATTATAAGCCACAGCAAAAGAAAAGAAATTTTTTTAATTGACAAAGAAGCTAACAGCTGTTATATATTGCAAATGTCAAGTTGAAAGTAACTTTTAAGAAATGATCGATAAGCATAGTAATCGATAAATACATTGCCTTTAAAGTTTCCATACACTTGCCTTATATTTTCTATTATGGATTAGCATTCCGTTGAAGGTCTACGTGCGCGTTGTAGACACGTGCAACACCCACATGCATATTTGCTCAAGTGCTACTAGCAGCAACAAGCAGCAATTTATCAAGGCGTAGGGCATACGGGGCAGGGCAGACGGGGTAGGGGCTAGGGGTAAGTGTTACGCGTGTTCTGGTCACACCTTTATACAAAAGCCGTCTTGAGACCATTTTGGGTTGATTGCACTTGTTTGACATAAAGACATGAGCGGCGACGGCGACGACGACGGTGACGGCGTTGTTATCGTCATTGCATGTAGGAAATGAAAATGGAATTGCAACAGGAAACTAACAACAAGAGACACAAGTAACGTCACGCCCCTTTTTTATAATATTTTTGTCTGTTTTTTTTTTCTTCTTCTTCTTCTTTATTTCTTTTACTTGTTTTCCATATAGCAATTTGCATAATAAAGGAAAATTTACATATTACTCAAAGTGTTGCACAAAGTTTTTCATTCATTCTTGGACTTGGACGTGGACTTGTTCGTTGGTGTCGGTCTACATTAGTGTCCCCTTGAAATGCATTTGATGAATCAACATCGATCATATATATATATAAAGCTACTAGTCATATTGATTATACAGAAAACAAACTAAGTTTCATTAAACTAAAGTTAGACTCAAACTTAGTCAAAGCACATTTGCTGCATATAAAGATTTTAGCTCAAAGACGAGCTGACTGATAAGAGAATTTATATATATTATTTAAACTATATATATATATATATATATACATATATATTATATTTATAAGTATATTTAAGGCATTTTTCTTTAACTTAAGGACAAATTCCTTTTTCTTTATTCGCTGCACTTTCAGTTTCTATTTAAACTGTTTGAATTACCTTTTTCTTTCGCACATCTTAAACTGATGAGCTATACATCATCTATTATATATATATTTATTATAAATGTATAGTTAAATGTATGCATTAAAAGTGTTTGTGTGTTTCGAGGCCTCAAGAGAGTAGTTCATGACATTTTAAGTGCAACTTATAGTAGCTCATGTGTGCAGCAGCCACATAAAATAGATAAATAAGTTTCATTTTAATCATTTTTTTGCTCTAAGAACTCAACTGACATTTTCTGGTTACCACGATAAATGTCAAAAAATAACAAAAAAAAGAGAAAAAAAATAGAATTTGTATATATATAATAATAATAATAAAATAACTATAAAAAACTGTAAAGGCTTTTAATAGCTGCAATCGTGGATGCTGTTGCACGTGCTCAACCATTGGACAAAGAGATAAATAAATTAAAGGCAAATCGCAACAAAGTCACACAAAAAAACTGGTAATAAAATTTTCAACACACAGACACACACACTCGCACATACACAATGCAGCTGTCAAGCATACTTCTCTCTTCCCCGCACAACTTGTAATACTTTTAGTTTTTATTAATAATTCTAAATGTTATATGAATAATAATATTTCTGCAATTTTTTTCTGTCTTTTTTATTATTTATTTTTATTTTATTTTATTTTATTTATTTTTTCTTTTTTTTTTTTTGCTGTCATTTACCTATTTTGTGGCCTGTCCAAATGTCTGTCTATTTGTCTGGCTGTCTGTCCCTCTGTCTCTTTGTCTGTCTGTCAGTCTCTCTGCCTTGTGTTAACAAATTTGCATGCAACAAAATGTTGGGCAGTTTTCAGTCTTGCTTTTTTTTATATTTTTTCTCTTTTTATCTTTTTTTTGTTTCTGTTTCTTATTTATGTGCATAAAATTTGTTTGCCATAAATTTAGCATGACAGCCTTTTGTATGGCAAAAAATGTGGGGAGTATGCACACTTGTAGGCGTCTACATATATAGAAATATATATAGTCTTTCGATCTATGCAACTGCAATGAATATGAATGAGTTAATTATTATTATGAATGATTGAATCGCCCGTTTGTGTTGTTTAGTTGCTTAACCTAAGAGAAATACATGTACATTCATATAAATCGGTAAATAATATATATAAATAATTGTGTATATATATGTATATATAGCCCATCAATTTACTTGTTTTAATAACATTTTTTGCCTTGACCTCATTATAAGACAAAAATATGCTGAGAATAAAAGGTAAGCTGATTTAGCTAATCAAATGTGCAGCCATTAAGCATATTGTAATTAGTTGTATCCGACTAAAGAAAGCCCTCAACCTAAGTACAAACATACACAAACAGCTATACCAAGTTACACACACTAACACACATACTTTAAACTATTATGTGACGCTGCAGAATGCAACAATTTCTTATGTTTAATTTCTGTGTTAATCAACCGATATTATATAGAACTATTGTATATAGATCTCTGATTTTATAGAATATTAATACCTAAAGAGAAATAAACCTCAATTTAACAACCATAAATAAGATGGCTTATACTATTTAAGCCAATTTTTGCAAGTAAAACCTGAAGGTGTCTCCAAGCATATTGCAAGTTTGTGGAGAATTTTTTCTCGAAAATTAAATGCAAAATGTTCTGTGATTGCCACCCTTTTAAATTAACACTTCAACTCATTTAACTCTATATATATGTATAATTTATATATATATATATATATATATATTTGTTACTTGTCTGACACAATAAACTGACATAATAAACAGTGTTTGTAACATGTGTTCATAGTTAAGTTCTGAGTCCTGCAGGATAATAGTAGCTTTACATATGTATATTTGTGGAGCGTGTGAATGTCATATGAGAGGGATCAGTTACAGTGTCCTGACAGTATTTCCTTGTATAAAAAAACAAAAAAAAAAATGCGAAATTCTCTTTTTTTAATAATAAAATTCTCACACAACACGAATAAATTCTGTTTTTGAATGTCTATGAAATATCCTGTAGTCAGTTCATATATTATTTTATTGGATTGGCCAATCTGTCTGTCTACTTATATATATATATATGTATATATATATTATATATACTGAGCATAAAAAGGTTCATTGTAAAACGGCAGAGAAGGTGTGAAATATGTGCGTATACGTAATATTACTTATAGCTATAGTCTGTCAGTGTATCTCTCTCTCTCTCTCTCTCAAAGAGCAAATTGTAAATATTTTAATATTTGAATACACCAGCCACAAAAAGAACAGCAGCAGCAGCAGCAACAGCAGCAACAATGGTAAAACAGCGAGCGAAAAGAAGAAGACCTCCAATAATAATCGAATCGGATTTTTTAATTAAATTTTATGTCATAAAAAGGACACGTAATTAAATGTTAAATTATATTTACATTTAATTTTTGTTTTATTTTTGCAATTTTCCATATCTCATTTCTCACATTTCCATTTCTCTTTTTTATTATTATTCTTTTTTTTTTTTGGTAAATTAAAGTTTATCGCATTGGCAAATAAAATGAAAATATGTTTTATTTTTATTTTTACTTACATTTTCATGCTTGAAAAAGCAAAGCATTTTCAGCTCGCGAAAAACTCGCTTGGATGAGACCAAAGATTGGAACACATTTGGTAGCTTTTTCAATGCGACGCGGCGTCCATCGCGAGGATCTGTGACAGCCCTGTAGGATAGAAAGAGAAGGAAATGAAATTAATAAATCTATATTAATAGGGAGATAAGTTTTAAATTATAAATAAAGTGGATAATTTTAAGCAAATTCAGCGATAAGTTACATATGAAGCCAATTAATAAAATGTATTTGATGAGCAATTAGATTATAGAGATAAGTGAAGTGTGAGCGTATATAGTAATTAAGGAATAACTATCAATTTAGAGAAGCATATAAAAATAAGCTTAAGCAAATTCAAGTAAACGCTAAAGAAGGAGAGAATGGAGTTACTTTTATTATGTGCCAAGAGCAAAAAGCAGCTAGAGATGACAAGCAACTAGAAAATCGAACAAGAAAGGTAAGTATATCAAAATTATCTTAGGATTGGACAATAAATTAGAGAAGCATTCATTGAAAGTTTATAGAGTTTACGGAATTTCATAGAGATAAGTGTATAGGAGCTAGAGCTAATTTAAAAGGAAGAAGCAGTGGCAGATTAAAATAAAGTTAGAGGTAAGCTCAAAGTAACAGATAAGAACAAGCTAAGAGATAAGTACAAGCTAAGAGATAAGTACAAACTAAGAGATAATTACAAAGGAAAGATACAAAGGGATAGATAAGTGAAATGTAAAAGATAAGTTTATAAAGTGAAAAGAGACAATTAAATTTGTTGTAAATGAGAAAACTTCAATACAATAACAGAGAAGCAAAGAGATAACTTAAATATATAAAGTATATACAAAAAGTGAGAAGCATTTGCATATAGAAAGCAGTGATAAGTTCAGTAATTTCATAAAGAAAAATGAATGCAACATCAGCACATGTTGCAATGCTTTGAATCATTTGTAAATGATTTCGGAATGATAGCAGAAGAGCAAGCATAGTAATAAGTTTTATAAGTTAATAGCACTTAGAGATAAGTTGCAGACTGGACACTCAGCTGGTAATATTTACACAGTCCAAAAGAATATGAAATCATTTTTTTTTTCATTTCTCTTTCTTCTTTTCTATTTATTTATTTAATGAAGCGTCGTGGTAAAAACAAAAGGCCAACATAAAGTGCCCTGTGAGAGACATAGAACAAACAACAAATGTCGATTGTATTTTGTGGCTTGTGTGTCTAATGTGGGGGCAAGGGAGGGGTTCAATGAACTTGCACACAAGTGTAAGAGTAGGTCTATAAAACGCCTAGAGATATGCAGCAATCGCATACGCATTTACTTCACCTCCTTTTTCTTACTTTATTTCGCCGCCTTCTTCGTTTGCTCCCCCCATATGTTGGTCTCTTGACGTTCTCTTCTACTGTGAATTGATAAACGTTGCAAATTAGCAAAGCAAAAAGGTCAAACAACAGACGAGACGCCGCAGCATGCCTCAACTTAGTGGCAAGTGCGTGCTTAGAGCTGGAGGGGTAAAAAAAAAAACAACAACGAGATGAACAACGGCAATGTTTGCGACGTTAAGGCGTCACAACGAGGCAATAACAATGAGGCACCAGCAGCAGTAACAACAACAACAATAACGACGACGACAACAACAACAACAAGAGCGGCTTTTAGCAGCTATGTGGAATTTTATGATGCCATTGGCCATGGCCAAAAAGTGCGAATGTCTGGTCTAAAAACAGGGCGACGACGTCTTTGTCGCCGTCTGTCTGACTCACTCCTCACTTATGACCATTTATATCTCTCTCTCTTTTTTCGTTCACTCTTTTGCTGTCTCTCGCCCTCTTTCCTTATGTTGTCTTTGCTCTGCCTATACCTTACCGCTTACTCTATCTCTATTCGTGTGTGTATGTGTGTGTGTATGTTTGTGTTTTTTTGCTGCCAAGTTGCATTTAAAAAATATTTTTGTTATGGTTTTCATTTTGCTTCAAAACAAAAAAAAAAGAGAAAAAAAAAATGGAAAAAATTACGCAGCATTTTTATTTACACTCTCTAGACATGCCTAATCCCTTGCCCCCCACAACAACCCCTCCAGTCTAGGCTACCTTATAAGCAATTTCCAAGTCGCCTGTTCAACTTCTCATACTCATTCTCAATCTCATCCTCATTCTCATTCTCAATCTCTCATTCTCCAACTCATCCGGGTCTTTATCTTCATCTATGAAAAGTTGCCTGCCGTAAATCTTGTAGACTGGTTGAAATTATAGCAAATTTACTGCGGATTGGTTTGAATCTGTGTGTATATATATATATATATATATATATATATATAAGTGTGTGTGTTCAGATGACTCATCAAACTGATGCCTGCCTTCTGCCTGCCTCCCCACTTCTTATTCTATCCCATACTTTAGCTCTTTTCATATACAAACACTTTCCTTTTAGGGAGTGAATATTCCAGTAAACGCCATTCAGTGCGCATTTGTAGCCTACATTTGGGCGCTTGGTTCAACGATTTGCATGTCTAATGACAGCCTGTTAATGATAATGAGTTGATTATACAAAGGCAAGCACACACAAGCACATAAACACACATACATACACACACACACACTCTGTATATACATGAGACTGAGTATAATAATTTTGTATGGAAAACTTTTGTCTTGGCAAAATATTAACGAGTGTTAGAAGTGCTCGCAGGATAAAACAAACGCGTTCAGTATTACTTTCTAGTCCAAAGTCTTAAATAAGATTTAAGGACTTTTGATGTAAAAGGACATTAAGGCATATGCCAGTAGGTTTCTTTCAGTCCACGAAAACTTAAGACAATTTTAACGGTGCTGCAACTGCCTAGAGAAACTTAATAAAGGAGAGAAGTATGTTTATATAGAAGACAAGGACATTGTTCAGTTAGATATATATTTCTAGAAGAATTATATGTATATATATATATAAATATCTATTTATATAATGCTTTATATATTTATATATAACTGATTAATTTTATGTCTACTTTAAGATAGATTTTTGTGCTGTAAACAAAGCTGAGGATTTGTCGCAGTGTAACTTGATGCTCTGACAGTTTATTTTGGCTGATTAAAAACTAGAATAAGAAACATTAATGTAATACGATTCTTAAATAGATCTATTCTGTATATAATCCCAGCTGTATTTAAAGTAGTTCTAAATTCTGTTTTCATTCAAGGAAAATAGAAGTTCTTCAACTTTATTCGAATGCAATGCAAAGTGACTTCTAAGACCTTGACGTCAAAGTCAAATCAAAGTAAAATTTCAACCAAAGAATAAACACATACACAAATACACACATATGCATACACATACACATACACATAATATTTTATGGTCATCTATCAAATGTTCGAAAAAAAAATATAAGAAGGAAAAATCAAATATTTTTCGTTCGGGTCACTCGACAAACTCAAACGGGGCATCGAGTTACCAGCAACAACAATAACAATATATATATATATATATATATATATATATATATGTATATGGTATATTCCGCTTTAAGATATGCTAGAGCAGTAATCCCTTCCCCCCCCCCCCCCTGCATATACCAACAAACGTTTGGTATATTCTGTACGCATTTCACTTGAAATTGGGTTAAACAAATCGTTTCTTTAAAGCAAAAAGAAAACAACAAAAAAGAAAAATAAGAAAAAAATTAAAAAAAAAACTTGTTGAGAAAAACTAGACAAATAATACGAAATGGTGCGGGATTTGTGACTGCTGCGCTGCTGCTGCTGCTGCTGCTGCTGCTGTTGCTGCCTGATGCAGACAGTTGATAAAAATGTAGGTAGTGTTGGGTTTTAAGGGCAGGGCGTGTTGCGTGGGGTAACTAGAGGGGCAGCTAGAGGATGCCGCCAACGTTGATGATGGATGACAAATGCAAGCACATTGCAACACACACACACACACATACATGCATACCAGTTGTTGTTGTTGTTGTTGTTGTGTTGTTTGTTCCTGCTGTTGGGTGCTGCCTTCCTTTAGCAACCACTTACCCCCCGCCGCTGCACAGAACACTCTTGCCCTTTTATTAGTTCGTTTTCAATGGCAGTTAATGGAAAATCATTTATCATGTGCGTGTCGTCATGTTGCCCGTAGCAAAAAAGCATAAAGAAGTATAAGAAGAAGACGAAGCAAGCAGCAACAGTAACTCTAAGAAGAAGAAGAAGAAGACGCCGCGGCTTAAAGCAAACCAGATTCCGTTCTCTATAACTTGGCATACAAAAAGTGCCATAACTAAATGATAATTACCAACCAGACAGCAAAGTTGAATCACAAAAGATGAAATCCAATATATATATATATATATATAAGTGTATTGCTTCGCTCTGTTGCAAGTTCAATAGCAATTTGAGCATGCCCCATTCAATGCTTAAAAAGTGTAACAAATTGTTGCTAGTTTTCTGATTGATTTCAATTCTCAAAAATAAAGGAAAAATGAAAATGAAAACTATAAAATAAAATTAACAAAAGAGCAGCAAAATTAAATAAAAAGAGAAACAGAAGATAAAACTCTGTGTGTGGAATAAAAATTGATAATAATCATCAACGCTTCGATAGAATTGGAAATTACATTTCGGTTTCGAATTCCGAAGAAAAGAAGAGAAAAAAATAAAACGAAAAAAAAAATGTTAATGCTAAAGTGCTGGACAACAAGTTGAAAATGTTGCAAGTTCAATTATGCTTGTTGACTGAGTTGCTGGCGAAATGGGCGTGGCTGATGGCAGCACAGTAAAATCAAATCAGACATCAATGTCCGCTTGGCACGTGATAAGGGAACAAAATGTCAATAGACTAGAGCAGAGGCTATAGCCAGCCAGAGTGAGTGTAGGCAAACATAGAGGCATCCCAGCTCCTTCTCTGCTCTCTACTCACCCTCCTGCCCTCCCACTCATCCTCTTCCCCCCTTATACTTTAGCCAGCTTACCACGAAAAGTTCCAATTGCCATTTTGGCATTGGAAAACTTTTCACAACTTGCAGTACTCTTTTTTTCTTTTTTGGCTTCTCTTTTTCTACAACTTTTCTTCTAATTTTTTATATTTACTTGCTCTCTATCTCACTCTCTGTCTCTCTCTATCTCTGTCACTCTCTTCTTTTTGCAAAATGTTTACTGTTAACATTGTGGGGTAGCCTGCGGCATGATGTTGTTGCAGCAGCAGCAGCTTTTTTCTTAGAGTATATTGAGGATACGCTACGCTTCCACACACACACAAACATATAAACTGTATCTTAACCCTTTTTCTGCTTCTTTTTTATACACTGCTTTTTTGTTTGGTGTTCGTTTAAGCCTACCGTTTACCGCCTCCTTTCAGCCTGCAGCATTTTCATCTCATTTGATTTCTTCTGACATTTTGCACATGCTTTTTGAATAACTCATCACCTTTTGCCCCAAAATAAAAAGGAGAAAGAAAAACTATATATATATATATATATATATATATATATATATATATATGTGTATATAAGTAAAAAAGTCCATAGTGCTTGAACCGTTTCTTAAGCTCTTCAATCATTTCTGAAACGAGCATTCAAGCATCAGAACATTTGTTGCCTGAGGCTTACCCCCCCTCCCCCCCCCCTTCCCTAACATGCGCTACTCTGCCCTGGCCCACCCTAACCTGTGTTGCCTTGAGCTATAACAAACTCTGCCCGTTTTGCCCGCGTGCCTTCATCAATCCATCTTCATTCTCATTCTCATCTTCATCTTCATCTTCATTCTCATTCTCATCTTCATCTTCATCTTTATCCGTATCCGCAAACCAAACCCAAACTCAATCGAATTCAGAATCCCCAAGCCTCTACCTTAATCGCAAGCTCCTTTTTTTATTTTGTGGAATTTTTTTCTTTCTCTCCCCTTTTTTTTTTTCTTTTTGCTTTATTTTTGTTAGCTCCTGTTGCCGTTCATTGAACTTTGTCGTCATCTTTTGGCTCTTTTAACATTTCTTTAAATAATTTTTATATGCATTTTTTCTTGTTTTTTATTTTTGGGGCGCGGCTTTAAAATTGAATTTGCACTTTGTTTTATATTCGATCGTTATTAAAAACATTTTTTTTCAGGCGTTTTGTGCGCGTTCAAAATCGCCTGTAAAACGCGCGCAAAAACCATTGTTATTTATAATTAAACCAAATTATTTGAATGTTCAATTACTAATTGCTCTTGTCTATCGCTATAATCATAGCTCATTACGTATGCTATATATTTATATATATATATATATATATATGTATATATGTGTAAGTGTGTGTGTGTGTGTGTGTTTAACTGTTGACTGCTAATTCCCAGGAAATCATATTGACTGTTACACCTTTTGCTGGCATTCAGAGCATGTTGCACATGCCGCTCGCGTGTAAATTAGTAATTTGTATTGTTGCCACTACGAAATGGCATCATTTTGATTACAATATCTGTCTATCTGTCTGTCTATTTGACACTATGTTTAACCCTACATGTGTGTGTGTGTGTGTGTGTCTCTATGGGGATGCTGACACGACATTAAGCTGCTGCTACACACACACACACACACACACACTCGAATATTATGCGGGCAAAGGAGTCAAGGCGACAAAAGGCTAAATATATATATATAAATTAACATAGATCTAAAGAAATCTCTAGTGTGTTCTAAGTGAACATGAAGAACATATTAGAACACTTTGGAATTGCTGACAATTGAGTACAGGCTAACAGCAAGTACACTGCAAGAAAAATCTAATTGCAAATTGAACTGAAATCAAAACAGAAAATCAAAAAACTTTACTCTTGAATTTCGAATATAACAGAAAATGTTGTTTAAAATTAACTCAATTATGACAAATTTGTCGCCTGTCTGCCTCATTCCAATACAAATACAAATACAAATACAAATTCCAATTCCAATTTCCACTACCATTTTCTCCTCATCGTCTCCCCCTTTGGCCAAATAACGCGTAACTCGCATGTTTTGGACATTTCAAACGTTTCCAACAGTTATAATTATGGCAATATATGCGCCAATATCAGCGGGATATATACTAATAATTCAGACCCATATACATATATACACATACTACCATATGTACATACATAATGTGTGTGTGTGTGTGTGTATGAGAGAGATGGAGAAAGTTATGAGTAGTTGCCATACAATAAGCAACATAAATTGCAACATTTTGCTGCTATTAATTGACAAATAACTTTGAGGCCAACAGCAGCAAAAGAGAACATCAACAAAGAGGGAGAGAGAGAGAGAGAGAGAGAGAGAAGGTACCAACATCAAATACAATTAAAACAAAATGAATTTGATTCCATCAATTTAATAGAAATGTGAACGAAATTCAATTTAGAAATTTGCCTCAAAAAAGAAAATAAAAAAAAAAATGAAATAAAATAAAATATGTTATAGAGTGTAGTGTCCTTCAGTAAACTAACTAGTGTATCTAACCATCTATTAAACCCTTTCCTATACATATTTTTATACTGCTATATACTGTTGTATCCTGTTGTGTCCTGTGTCCTGTGCCCTTTTGCTCTACTCTATGCTCTCAAATTGTGGTACAACCCCTGTGGCAACAACATTTTGATATCGTCGCTCGTCTGCTTCAATTTATGCGCGTAATCAATTTTACAAATAGCCTGCAGGCAGGTGGGCGTGTCAAGCGGTAAAAAAAAGGGAGACGAGAGAGAAGAGGTTACAAGCGAAACAACCAACTAACCAACCAACCAACCAACCAACCAACCAACGTACCAACGTACCAACCCATGAACCAACGAAACGAGCGAACGAAGCAAGAAATAAATTTATGCAATTTAGAATTTACCAAGTGAGGCTGAGTTTATATGAGTTGACAACCATGTGTATTTGTATTTGTATATGTGTATATGTTATTGTATATGTGTATATATGTGTATGTGTGTGTGTGTCCTAGCAGCAGTCATTGACTTTAAAGGCCAACAAGAGGCAACGCGACGACTAAAATCAATTAAAACCATTTTGATTGCATACTTCTGGGCGTACTAGGCAAATTATGTGCGCTTGCCTAGTCACAGAACTACGTCAAATTTTACACACACACACACACACACACACACACACATAGATATATACACATACCGTCTTACATGGACACAGACAAATATAGACTTGCTTGAGTGCACTCAAAGTGAAATGAAGTTTAGATTTAGTTTAGATTTTGACAGGCCTTACATTTTCAGTATGATATCATGCATGAAATCAGTAGTAAAACAGCAGTATATTGCAGCTAAGTTCTAAATAAAAATAAACATGCTATTACATCAAAATGTTAACAGACGTTAATTATTTTCAACATAAAAACTTCATATTACCTATAACTATAAACAGTAAAGTGTCAAATTTTAATGGCAACTGTTTAACATAAAACTAAATGTTACATTAACATTAACTAAATAACATTAGTTAAACAGTTAGTTAGTTAAGCTGATAACATTTTATGATTTCCGCAAACATTTTTTAGGCCTTTAATGTTGATTAACTTATTTTATTTCATTTTTTGGTATGTGAAAACAGTTGCTATAAATATTTTTATTAGCTGTTTTGTGCCAGAAGAAAATATATAACAAGAAAATAGCGTTGAAAGCATAAAAAATTTCCATTTAATGGTCAAATGATTTCAACTTAAAACTGGTAAAAAACAAAAGCCGTTAAGATGTTGCAATATTTCATATGTTTTTTACTCAAAGCGAGTTGCAAAATTTCGAAAAAAAAAGTAAATTGGAAAATTCTTTTTCATATAGTATAAATAAGAAAAAGATGAAGGCGGCAGCTGGGTGCGACAGCCTAAGGGCGTGGCATGTTTTTATGCCTTGTCAGCAAATGGCCTAGAACAGCAGCAGCAGCAGCAGTACCAGCTGCGGCCTATATGAAGTTGGCCAATTGGAAAGAATGAAGCATGTAGCATTTGCCTTTTCTTTCGCTTTTGTTTTGAATGTGAAGTGTAAAGTGTGAGGTGAAGAGCAAGAGCAGTGGAGGTAGAACAAGAGAAAAAACAAACAAAAGTTTACTAAAGAAATTTGCGCTCCAATTTTCATTCATTTTCCTTATTTTCTTTTCTTTTTTTTTTTTTTAATTGTTTAAAAGAGAAATTGACATAAATTTATGCATCATTTGGCAGCCGCACAATCGGCGAGCACAAAATGGCCAATGGCCAATGGGCAATGTATGTATGTATGTATGTATCAGTGTGTGTGTGTGTGTGTGTTTGTGTGTGTGTCTGTTGGTCAAACCCATTTTTGCTGGCATAATAAATGGCAGCATATACTTTCGACCTAATTGCCAATGCCTCGTCTTTGCCCCCACTAAACAGACAGACCTGCGGAACGCACAAAAGTAGGCAATGCAAATATTTATTTATTATATGCTACACTGTAAGAAAATTAGCATAAGGTCGACGTTGCCCACAAAATAACAAATCAAAATACAACAATTTAAATATATATAAATAAATATATATATATATATATATATATATCTATATAGAAAATGTAATTTGATTTTAATTTAAGCAAATTAAAAACGGAAAGCCGCTTCTTCTTGAGTTGAAAATCTTCTAGAATAAATCTTGCAATAAGTTTTATTGAATTTTCTTTTTTAAGCCTTATTTCTTCTTATTTCCCGAAATGTACTTAGCCCATAAATCACTTTATTCTCTCTCTCTCTCTATCTCTCTAAAGAGCGCTCGCTCATGCTCTTCTTGTTATCTTTCAGTGAGAGTTTTGTTTTGCACTTTTATATAATCCAAGCAGCTTACCTAAAAGTAGACAAAGAAAAGAGAAAGAGAAAAAAGGGTTAGTCAAAATGTCGTAACAGTTAAAGCCGAAGCATTTAAAATTTGTTATTTTTTTATATTTACTTTTTCAGCTAAAAAAAGAAGAAGCATAAACAAAACATAAAACATAAAAGCAAAAGGTCGCGACAAGGTGAAAGGAAAGAACTTCAAAAAAGAAAAAACGTGACGTGACGTGACGCAAATTAGAACTTAAATATATATATATATATATATATATATAAAATTGAAAATAATAATATAAAAAACAAAATAAATTTCAGGTTAAATATATATATATATATACATAAAGCTTAACAGCAATGACAATGTGGCAGCAACACCCACGAAGCTGATTGAATATGTGACGCAAATGCAAAAATTGTTGCTCTGATGTAATGTGTGGCGCACAGGCAGTTGACAGGATGAGAGCTTAAGGACATAAACAGTTAAAAAAAAAAACAAGAAAAGAAAGGAAAATATGAAATTAAAACGTAAAGAAAATGAAAACAAAGGGCAAGCGAGGCAAGACAAAGGCTGAAAGTAAATCACAAACTGAAAACTCACAGAGGAGGCAAAATCACTGGTCATGCATTTGACACATGAAAAACTTTGCTCAAGATATAAATGATGATGGCCTTGAGAAAGCCGCAACAACAACGAGAACAGCAGCAGGAGGAAAAATAGCAGCAAATTTGGGATCAAGCAGCAGCAGCAGCAGCAGCAGCAGTTGGAGATAGAACTGAAGTCTGTGTAAGCTTTTTATGTGGGCGTCGTTGTCGTTGTCTTCACATTTTTTTTTTATGTTTTCCTTTTCTTCTCCTTTACTTATTTTCTTTTTTTGGTTGAGGAGAAACTAATTTTCGTTTGTTGTGCGCCCACAGACACAGAGAGAGAAACACAGCAGTAGCCAAAAATAGCCACGCCCTTAAGCAAAAACATTCAGCTGCTCACTTAAGAGCGTCATCAGCATTTCTCATGGATCTCATTGTGTGTGTGTGTGTGTCCCTTCGTACATTTTGCATGCCCCAGCGATTTCTTTTGCTTGCTTTTTGCCATGCTTAATTTAGCCAGGCTAACATAATCATCATCATCATCATCATCATCATCATTAACATTATCATCAACAACAGCAACAGCGAGTGGACAAAACATTATAGATATAAATATAAATATATATATATATATATATATATATATATATATATAAGGATATAGACACCCTGTATAATGGCTGCCTGCAGGCTCAGTGCTCACGCAACGAGTTGGGTTTACTTTTAAATTAATTATGCGTTAATTATGTAATTATTGTACAAAACTTTATGTAACTTAACCAAAACTAATGATACTTCTCCTTCTCTCTCTCTCTTTCTCCCTGTATCTCTGTTTATTACTCCTTTATCATACTCCTTGCATACTTCATTCATTCATTCTTCTACCTTTTATCTTTTACCTTATGAATTATGTTCCTTGACCTTTGTTTCGTTTATTCTTGGCCAACAACAACAACTTTCTATTGAATCACAGCAACTTACAGTCTGACCTTACTGCCTGCCTCTTTTCATCATAACATAACTCTATTGTCCATACACCCACTCACCCACACATACACACCCATACGCATTTGTGTGTATAGGTGCAAAGCATTCAATGGAAAATGCCTATTGTCAATGCCAGTCACATAACGGCAACTTCTATTGTCATTTTTAGGCAATTTATATATTTTATACACCTGGCTAAGCATTTTGGCAATTTTCCCAGTACTCAGCTGCTAAGGACTCTCTGTGGAGTCCTTGCTCATGTTGCTGCTGCTGCTGCTGCTGTTGCTGCTGTTGTTGCTGTACTTAATTTTGCCAAGCTGTGGCAAAAGTTCAAGGTGTTCGCTCATTAAAAATGCGTCAAGTTACAAAGCAAAAATAAAATGAAAAAAAAAAATGGAAAGTAGGAAAAAAAATATAGAAAATAAGAAAATAGAAAATAAAAATATTAAAAAAAATATATATGAAAATGAAATTCTTATGGCGTCTAGGAATAATTTGTTAAAATTCAAGTTAGTTGAAAGGCGCGTGGAAGCAAACACACACACACACATACACACAAACAACCGCACACACAAGCTGATATAATCAACTCATTGCCGAAGAGACTGAGAGTGACACTGTGTGTGTGTGTGTGTGTCCAAAGGGGCGTGGGGTATAGGTAGGTAGAGCACAAAGGAAAAATATAAAAGCCAACACATTTCTTATATGCCAGTGACAATAACAAAAGGAATATGTCTGTGCGTGTGTTTGTGTGTGTGTGTGAATTTCAAGGCTGCTGCGAACAAAGCAATGTTCGCGATATTATAGCAAAAAAAAAAAATATATATATATATATATATATATATATATATATATATATATATATCAGAAGCAAAAGAAAAGACAGAAACAAAAAAAAAAAAACCTGTAGTCAACTTTTTTGCGTCAGTTCCTCTCTCTGTGTGCGTGTGCGTGTGCGTGTGTGTATGCCACGTGAGTGTGCCATGCCATAAACATGACAAGCTATCATTGTTTCATTTTTCTTTTGTGCCCCTTCAGAGTTGACATGGAGAACCCAAAAAGTTTCAACAATGACAACCACACACGAGTTATCCAATGTTGCTCATACGCCACGTTGTGCTGAATAAGTTAATAGACTTCTCTCTTTCGATATGCCCAGACCCAGAATATAAAATATATATTTCCTTTGGCTTTTACTGTCAGCTTATGGCTTTCTCTCACTCGCTCACTCTCTCAGCTTTTCTCTCTCTCTCTCTCTCTCCCATCACATATTGCTGACAAATTGAAAATAAAATAGGATTTCACGGTAAAGTTGGAACGCCTAAATCCTTGCAACATCCTTAGTCCTTGAATGTCACAGAGAGAAAATATATATATATATATTTATGATTCAAATACGTGCTTGAGTCTGTGTGTGTGTGTGTGTTTGCTGTATTCGATTTGCCGAAAAATTCAACATTTTGTTGAAATTGTTGACATTAAAAGCAATTGTGGAATTAATTTTACAAAAAAAAAAAAGAAAATAGGAAAAGAAAATAAAATGTAATATTTCTCTTAAAGGATATTTGTATGCTTGTTACCAGCATTTCTATTTGTCAAGGAATTTAGTACAAGGACAATTGCTGTCTGGGCTATATATATACTGTTATATATACTGTTGTCCAATCATAGTACAAAGGATTGCCCAAACAGCTTAAAGGACATGCCACATACTGTTGCCAGTGGCAAACTCTTGTTGCCCAGTTTAATATGCGTTTCCTTTTGTTCAATGAATAGAAGGATTTGCATAAGATTCTGATATGACACATTCAATAGACTAGAATACGTCAAACAATTGTTTATCTATGACGCACAGCATACACAGATACACTGCAACATCTAATACTATAACAATGTATAGAGCTCTTCCTCCTCTTGTTGAATTGTTGCAACTTGCCATAGCATATTAAAATGCTATAACAATAAGTTCTTGTGGCATGCATAATCCTTTCTATTATTTATTTAGTCCTGATTTTCAACTACTACTTATCCTTGTCTGTCACGTGCTCAGCCCCCCACCCTTCCCCCCACACACAGCCTGAATATATCGAATCAATCTCAAATTTTGCTTAAAATTCCAATTGCAATTTGTAAATTCTTAAGAATATTCTTAATTTTATTTTATATGTAATATTTTCTTATGCTTAAAATATGCTGTATTCCGTCCTTTAAGGATAACATTTATTATTAATATTTATAGAAAATAAATTAAATTTTTATGCAATATAAAACTTGCAAGCAAAAGCTTTAAGAAAGTGCAAACCTGCAAAGCTAGATATCGAAATTTATAGCCTTGACCAATATAACTGCTCTAAGTCACGTTAATCAAGTGTTTATATATATATATATCTTTATATATAGTTTTCAGTCTGTGTTTTAGGCAAAGTTTTTACTTTTTCAATTAACTAAATTTAATTAGAAACTTGTCAATCGTCGACAACTTAAACATTTGCTTAAGGGCTCAAAGCAAACTATATATATATATATATAAATAAATATATATAAATGTTTATATATAATATATAAAGAACTCATTAATTATCACAGATTTTTGTTACTTATGACATTTATCAGATTTGATACTCTTTAGGGGCTGCGGGCAACGAAGGTTAAAAAAGTTTTAAGATTACACAAAAACTTTTTGTGGTTCATTTGTTTAATTTAATATTCATTAAATAGTTTTTGTTTGTTTTTTTTTCTTCCTTTTGTCCCCCTCACTTTATATACTTATAATTTATATATACTATATATAAATTGTATCTTTTCTTGCGTCATTTTTATTTTTTATTTATTTTTTATATCTTTAGGCAGAAAATGTCAAATGGTAATTTGTCAAAAGTGATTTAAGCGCTGCGTCTCATGATTTTCACATTAGGCAAAAGGATACAAAAGGACATTTACAACTATTTTGGGGGCAGAGACAGTAGCATGCTTTGTATTATAAATTCAACACACTCACACATACACATACACACATTCACACTCATAAGTGTATATAATAATGAGCTTGATTTGCGTATGAGCCTTAAATATTAATCAGCCGCAGAAAAAACAGTTCAAATCAGTAACTGTCAAGTACACTGACACTAAAAAAGTCATTTTAACTTAAAGTTAAATACATTTTCAACTAACCAATATGCCCTGACAACTGAGTGTAGTGTATTCTTATGCATTAATAATTCAACTTCCGCTGCTGGCGCAATGCAAATTTTAAATATGCAAAAACATTTTTGTGTATCAAAAACTTTTGAGGTATTTTTTTTTTGTTAAAAAAAGACCAAATATATATATATCTGTCTATATATATATATATATATATGCAAATATATTTGTGATTAACATAATATTTATGTATATTTTTATTACTCTTCGATTATTTTTACTGGTAATAAAATGCAATCAATATGTAAATTTGTATAGATTTTGCTGACTTTTGCATAGAGTTAATAAACTGTAGACTATGCTTATATTTATTATATATAATATATACTATTATATAGTTAAATAATAGTTATAATAAAAGCTCTAAAATATTAAGCGTATATATAATAATAATAATAAACTAAAGACAAACGTTGCATATAAATTGCTTTATGGCTTTCGCTTGCTTTATACGAATAAAAAAACACTAATAGATTTTGTTATATATTATATAAATAATTATTTTATATACATATATATCTCTTATATATTTTATATATATATAGATAAATTGTTGGGCAATATTTAAAAATTTTTGAAATTTTGTTTTCTATTTCTTTTTTATTTTATAATTTCTTCTTTTTTTTTGGACGTGTGTTAAAAATTAGCGACAAGCTGTGAAAATGAAGTGAAAAACTTTTAGCGCCAATGTAAAATTGAAACAGAAATCGAATCAGTTTTGTTTATAATGCAGCTAATGTGTGCGTATGTGTTTAGCTTTATTAAGCTTTATTTAGCCATATTAAGCAGCTGCTACTTTTTCTTTCTCCCATTTTTATTTTTTTGTGTTATATTACAGACTAATTATACAGATTTACGATTGATAACGACAAACAGAGCAGAGAACTTAGTTACAGTCTATTGCAAATGATGTGAGATTAGGTAAAGTTACACAAATACACACACACACACACATATATATATATATATATATATATATATATACACACAGTTAAAGCTAATTGCAAATATGTTTTATAACCACTTTTAGGTCTTGACGTTTATTTTTTGTGAGTGTTTTTTTTTTTTGTTTGTTGCAGCGTTTAATATTTATAATGACACGCCCATTTCTACTGAGCTAAACGCCCTATACCGTCACTTTAATATATTTTGCGGCAACTTTTCACGCTTACAAGCAATTTTTCGCCCAACCTCCTACGCCGTTAGGTGGGAAAAAAAAATGAAAATGAAAAAAAAACAAAAATTAAAAGCGTATGAAAGAAAAGTACAGAATGAAT
Organism: Zygothrica quintamaculata; assembly: GCA_037044455.1. Classification (NCBI taxonomy): domain Eukaryota; kingdom Metazoa; phylum Arthropoda; class Insecta; order Diptera; family Drosophilidae; genus Zygothrica; species Zygothrica quintamaculata. Next base: position 79,274 of record JBAMBS010001586.1, on the reverse strand, counting down.
GAATGAATGAAAGCCTGGGGAAATGGCAACATGGCCATAACCTGTAATCAAAACGGAAATGGCAACCCGTTTCCGGCTGAACCGCTTACAGCTATCCACCCCCCTTCCATCCATTCTCACTACTCCTCCACCTCGTCCTACAACAACTTACCCCCTATTGCTATTCAATTGTGTTGTTGTTGTTGCTGTTTGGCTACTACGAAACATGTTAACCCCTAGTTGACCTTATTTCTTTTGACATTGTGACGTACATATATATATATATATATATATATATATTTCTATATATATATATATATATATAATAGATGTATTTATATAAGTATATAGTTGGTTGAAATTTTGTTGCATCGCATTACAACATAACAAGGCACACGCGACATTAATTAGCCAAAGGCCCGCCTACTGCCAGCCAGGCTGATTGGTCAACTGTTCAACTGGCCAACTGGCTGACTGGCCGGATATCAGTTAAGTTAGTAGTTTACCATTAATGGGCATATGGAAAAATGGTCTAAACAATGGCCAATGGCTAATGGATGACAGCTGACAGCAACCGACAGCAGCATAGACAAACGTTGTACAGTAACAACAGCAACAACAACAACAAAACAAACAAACAAAACAACAGTTGTTCAAAAAGTGTCAAGAGATAAACACCAAAAAGCACAAAAAAATTAAAAACCAAATGACAAAGAGCGTGAAACAACTTTTTGTTTCACTTTTTTTTTTTTGTTTTGTTTTGTTTTGTTTTGAATCAAATGCAAACAATGTGAAAAATATGTTGAGAAAAATGTGACCAACACTATACCCTACACCTCCCCCTTTCTGCTAGCTATATGACTCTCTCTATCTGTCTCTGTGTGAGTGTGTGAGTGTGTGTGTGTGTGTGTGTGCTGTCAGCACTAGTGCGTTCGCCTCTGTTGCAATTTATATTCTCTGTTTACAATTTTTGTTAACAAAATTTTCATTTTTATGAGATTTTTTTTTTTGGTTTCTTTTATTTTATATTATTTAGTTTTTTTCTCTAATACTATTGTGTTTGCAAACTAAGTCAATTTACACACCATTTAATTGACAATTTTGAGGTTAGCGGTGAAGGGGCAGAGATTCTAATATTTGATTTGCCTGTGGCTACTGTGCGTATGCGTAATGCGGCGAAGCCAATGTGAAGCATATTAAGAAAGGTATGAAGCAAGGGAAGAAACAGCATTACAGAGAGAGAGAGAGAGAGAGTGAGAAAGAGAAGGAGAGAGATAGGAAGAGAGCGAACGAGAGAGAGAGAGACCGAGCGATAGTCCAAAACTGGCCACAAATCTCAAATGTCAACGCTTGAGTGACATTTGTATTGATTAGTAATGCGATTAATCACGTGAGTTCATGTGTTGGCTGTTGTGTGTATGTGTGTGTGTGTGTGTGTGTGTGTGTGTGTGTGTGTGTATGTTGTCTAACCGTGTGGTGGCATGCGGCACTTGGTATGTGGCATGTGGCATGTGGCATTATTTAATGACATTACGCATACGACAAGTATGTAGGCCAGGCCTGAACAGACCAAAGACCAGAGACCAGAGACCAGAGCCGAGACTAGACCACGCCAGGCTAGACGAAGCCAAGCCAGGCCAAAGTGATTTCTGTTAGTAGTTTGCGAGCATATAAGTAAAATAAGCCATAAATTATTACAGGCCACAAAACAGCTTTTTGGGGGCATCCCGAAAGCTGCTAATGAAGCAAAAAGTCTTACCACAGGGTTCAGAGTGTTGTGCCATTTTGTTGGATTTGAATTTGGATTAGGAATTGTTATGGGGGATTCGGTTGGGGTTTGGGGTTTTGGGGTTTGGGTTTCAGTTTCAAGATTGGGATTGGGATTGAAATGGGGATAAGGGATTTTTGGCTTTTTGGTATTTCTTTTTTTTTCGAGAGTGTGGGAAAACAACAACAACACAATAATAAGTGTGTGTGTGTGTGTGTGCAGCTGTTGCAAAAAAAAGAGAAAAAAAAACAAAAACTTACGCAATGATTGCGCCCTGATAAAAAAAAGTTGCATATAAATCAAACAGCTGTTGCGGCTTTTGGTTTGGATTTTTCCTTGTTGCTGCTGCTGTTGTTGTTGTTGTTGCTGCTGCTGTTGTGTTGCTGCTGTTTTAGCCACAAAGCCACCTAGTTTAAGGAGCCAATTTCGATTTGTTAAAGAAGTCTTTAAATTAGTTGCCGCCTGCTGTTTGATAACCAAAATGAAATTCTTGTTAATAACTTAAGCAACGGGGACACTGACGTCACAGGATGCAAAGGCGCCACTGAAAAGATGACAGCAACAACAACAACAACAACAACAACAGCAACAGTAATAATAATAACAACTGTGACCCAAATCGTTGCCAATTTAGATACAGGAATAAAGAACATGAAACTAAAGAAGGAGACAAAGAAAAAGTAGACGATGATAAAACTGAAACGCATATTGAAAGTAAATGGCTAACAGCTGTTGCTGTTGCTGCTGCAGTTTAGCATTATGACAGCAGCAGCTGGTGGTACGCAGCTGACAACAAGTAGAAGAACAAACACGTTCGACACGTTGTTCATCATCGCCATCATCAACAACATCATAATTATCTATAGACCGCTTTCTTGTTGTTGTTGTGACCCAATTTTTGCAACTGATATATAATATAATATGGAAAAGAGTGTGTGTACGTGTGTGTGTGTGTGTAAGAGAGAGATAGAAGAGAACGAAAGGGTAAGAACAACTGGAAGGTGGCAATTTGGCAAGCTTTAACTAAACTCATACTCTCCTGTGCTAGATTTCTCTATTACTCTCTCTTTCTTTTCTCCTGCACGTTGTGTTTATTTAATCAACAATAACAACGCTGCTAATTAGCTGTAATTGAGCACGACAACAAAAGTTGACAGCTCAGTATATATATATATATATATATATTTATATATATTTATATATATTTATATATATGTATGTATGTATAGGCATACATACATATATAATGTAATTTTGCAAATTACATGACCAATTAATAAGCAAATTATAAGCAGCTGCCGTCTTAAAGAAACTCGCACAACAAATTACTCCAAATAACCACAAATACAATACCGCAATACTAAATCAGAGAGCGCAATAATGATAAAGAGTGAGCGAGAAAGAGCGCGCCTAACCAAAAAGTGTCAAGTTCAGTAGAAAAACAAAGCCAAAGAAACAAAAGCAGCGAAACGGTTAATCAGCTGCTCTGTCGCTGGCCGCGTTTATTTATAGCCAAAGCATAAGCATTCGTGTGTAATAAAATAGTACAGCAACAACAGCAACAGCAACAACAATGACAGACATTACAATCGATCGTTCCCTTTTACTCGCATTAAACATGTGCTTTGATTTCATTTGATATGCAGCCTATGCGGTCATTCGTCCAAAGGGGATGTAGCTCAGATGGTAGAGCGCTCGCTTAGCATGTGAGAGGTACGGGGATCGATGCCCCGCATCTCCAGGATCGAATTTTTTTTTTATGTTTTTTGTATAATTTATTTTATTTTTTCTGTTTTTTTTTTTAAACCTATTTCATATAATTACTATTTTATTATTTAATATCCATTTATTTCTTAATTATAATTCATATATTTTATAACGATTTTTAAATTATTTAAAATGTATTTTATTTCTTTTTTTATTTAAATTGTATTTTGTGTTTTTATTTAAATAAGTATATTATTATTATTATTAAATTATGTTTATTAAATAATTATCAAAATTAAATTATTTTTTTTATTATATTGTTATTTTTATTATATTATTATTTTTAACAAATTATAATTTTTAATAAATTATTACTTTAAATATATTTAACTTACTGTTTTTTTAAATTAATAATTTTCGAATTAGTATTTATTTAATATTTTCGTATTAGTAATTTTTATTTAATAGTTTTTTAAATAATTTTATTTTAATAAGTAATTTTTATTAAATTTATTTATTTTTCAATATTTTTTATTTATTTTTTTTATTTCCTTTTTGTTTATATTATTTATATTTTTTTTTCAATTATTATTTTTTTAAATTTATATTTTTGTAATTTTTGTCTTTTTTTAAGTCGTTATTTGTTACTATTTTTTTATGTTTATTATAATATTCTTATTTTATTTTAGTGTTTATTTATTTAATTATTTATTTACTTTATTATTTATTTATTATTTCTAATTTATATCTGTTACTTTTCGCTTAAAAGTTTCAAAAGTATAATTTAATATTTTTTTTTTTATCGAATTTTTCATTTGCAGTCAAAGTAGTCAAGTGTTTAAGGCTGGAGGAGGGGCTTTAAAAGCCAACTTTTTAAATCGAGAAAGGAACAGAAAAAGGAAAAAAAACGCAGTGTGCCTGTCAACACTTGATGCAAGGACAAAAGGCCTTAAAATCAAAGTGGACGCAGTGCAGCAGAATTACACAAAAAGAAATGGAAAAAAAAGTATATATAGAAAAAAAAAACACAAATGGAAAAAAAATTAAAATAGAAAAAGAAATCACGAATGCGTCGTAAAAAAGAAAGCAAGAAAAACTTTGCACATCAATGCACAGTAAAGCTTGGACAGGAACAGACAAGTGGCGGGATGCAGACAGAGTGGAAAGGCAGATAGAAAAGCTGCGTCTATTGGCGTCCACTTAGAGTGCAAGCGATGAGCTATGGCAAATAAAGTCCTGACCAAAAATATAAAAAAAAAAATCTGAAAAAAAAGATAAAGTAAAATAAAAGAGCTTCCAACATTGCTGCTGCTTTTAAGAGAAAAGCACTTGGAAATGCAGTAAAAAGTGCCAAATGGAGGGGGGCTATTGGATGTTGAAAGGGGCAGCTGGAGGCAAGGAGAAACAGTGGCATGTAAGGGTCAGCGTGAATATATATATATATTTTTTTCTCCATTTTTTGTACTTTTAATATAATTATTTGCAGCTTTACGTGCTTTAGATGTATGCATATATGTGTGTGAGTGTGTGTGAGTGTGTGTGTGTGTGTGTGTGTGTGCGTATCCAAGCAACCCCTGATGGCAGTTGCCTCATTTGCTGATGGATTAGTCAAAGTACAGCATATACCACAGATGGACGAGCAGTCAGAGAGAGACTTGAGGTAGGGTAATCCCAGGGCCACAGGAACTGATTGCCAGACAGCATAACATTTCGTGGCTTGAAGCTGTTGTTGTTGCAGCTTTTGCCCTCAGGCTTACAACTTTGCTGCAGTTTCAGTTGCATTTACAGCAGTTACAGCATTTGCAGTTGCAGTTGCAGTTGCATTTTGTATAGCTATAACCCATATGCAGTAAGCAATCTTCTTATACCCCCACCCAACCAATATGGAATACTACAGACTGAATATACAATCCGTTAACGTTTTTGCATCATTAAAGCCTTCGCACGCACAGCTTAAAATTTTGATTGATGATTGAATGCAACAACAGCAGCAGCAGCAGCAGCAACTGATGAGCAACAGCTGCTTAATGATCAACCTAAAGGCAAAAAGGAAATAATTCCATGTTTTCATACGTCTTTTTCTCTCTCGCCTCCCCCTTTGTCTTCCTCTCTTTTTGCTTACAATCTTTTCGCTTTACATTAACATTTACAAGTACACAGAAACAGCAAGACAAAAAAATTGTTTCTCAATGTTCAGTTTTAAGTTGCACAAAAAATGAAGAAAAAAAGAGAAAAATAATTCCAATTTTAATCTTTAATTTGGCCTTCAGTTAAACACAGTTCAATGGAGTCGCCCACGCACCTTGCTGCATTCATTAAAAAATAAAAGAAAAATAAAATACTATGTAAAAAGGATGAAAGAGGATGAGAAAGTGTGAGAAAGAGCGAAAGAGAGATGCTTAAATGTATAAGCAGCTTTAAGTTTTTAATGCGCAACTAATTGCTTTTAAAGTAACATTTTTATATCAATTTAAATTTATGTAGATAAAGATATAGATATATTAAGATATATATAAGACGTATGTTACGGCATCATCTCATGAAAATGTTGTAACTTGACTGTTAAATGTTTATGTTAATGTTTCTATTAACATAATATTAGCATAAACCTGTTATTGTAACCCTTTAGCTGCTTGAGTAAGACCTTTCCTACCTAACCTTATAAAATTTTGTTTATTTATGAAATCAAGCGCAATCAATGAATTCAAAAGTTAAATCTCTTATACAAAATTTAACATAACTGCATCATATCCTAACGGTATGTGTCAAGCAATTACAATTTAATTTCTAATAATATAATTATATTAAATATATTTTTTGGTATGCCACAAGTTGCAAGTACATTTCTTACATTCCAATAGTTATTAATTGAAAATTAATTTGTTTAAAAACGTTTCATGGCTGATTTCTATTTTAACAACTAATCACAACATTTGAAATATTTTGAAAAAAATAAAACAGTTAAATAAATAATATGTTAAATTGTTTATAAAAACAAATTTCAAATGTTTTACCTGAAATTTAACATTTGCCAAGTTATTTTTAAACATTTTTTATCATGTGGCTTATCGTTTTCATTTTTTTTTTTTATCATTGCCAAAGCTCTCAAAACTGTAACATGGCAATGTCTGTGTTAGCCAGTAAACAGCAGAAGTGGCTTATAGCTCTCAAAAGGCTAACGTTTCAATTGGCCAGACTATGAGTTATTTAAATGCTTTAATATCTTGCATTTGCATTTGCATAAATTGCATTAAGTACTCTTTAAATGTTGACAGCTTAAATATGTTTGGCATACGGTACGTATACGTAATGCGATGCAT
>JBAMBS010001586.1:45000-70000 GCA_037044455.1 Zygothrica quintamaculata | reverse complement strand
ACGCGATGCGACGCGACGCGACGCGACAGAAAACAGAAACACGCACAAAGGGTTACAAACAGAGAGCGACAGAAAGAGAGAGGGAGAGAAAAAGAGAACGCTAGAGTTTGACCATATTGAACTAGTTGCTGATTCATGAGCTCATCTGCAATTCGCCGTTAATCATTTGGTCAGGGCCAAATCAGTGGAATCAGTTGTAACTAATCTATGCAAGAAACTTGTCGCCCGACTTTTAAAACTATAACATTTTCCCACAGCAGCCCACGCCATAGTGTGGCAGCAACAGAAGTGTCACAACAAAAATGTGACAAAGAGACGAAAATTAAATAAAAATACAAAAATTAAAAAGAAAAGAAGCTAGTAACAAAAGAGTGTGACAGAGACAGAGAGAGAGAGAGAGAGAGATACATTTAAAACATGTTTAAAAATGCATAAATTAAGCGCAACTTAACTCGCCTTAGCAAAGCCAAATGCAAATTACTAAGCACGGAAGGCTATAGCTGATGATTTAGTGGGCGTGTATATATAAATATATATATATATATATATATATATATATTTATATGTATGTGTGTGCATGTTGAGTTGTGCTTTGTCGCATTATATATGGGAATAAACCATGAAAACCACAGCACGACCTGCACACACGGGTTTTCACATCTATTTCCAGTTTGGCAAATGTAACAACAAAAAAAAAAAAATGCAACGCAAGCGGAAATAAAACCAAAACAAAAAAAAAAACAAATGCAAAAGCAGCAAATATACATTAAGCCACTTGCATTCAAGACGACTTTGAAATACACTTTCAATTTTTAAATCTCAAATAAAGTAATTATAAATAATGCGCTGCTTCAACTGAATAGCAGAAATTATATATATAGTTTATACTGTCACCTTACAAGTGCTTGTCAAACTGTAGTATACGTTTTATACGTTTTAAATGGTAGAAATAAAAGCAGCGGCAGAGCGGAGGCAGCGGCAGAGCGGAGGCAGCAGCAGCAAACAGCTGAGATAAGTCAAAAGCAAAAACAAAATCAATTGCAAAGACAAAAGCAAAAGCAAAACGCAAAAACGTTGATAAAAATGTTGACGGCGCGTCGTCAGCTTAGCTTTTTGGCGTCGCTGCTGACGTTGACGTTGACGTTGACTTCGACGTCTGTTTTAATGTTGTTCGTTCGCAATTGCTGCTGTTGCTTCTGCTGCCGCAGGCGTTGATTTTGCTTTTGTGTGGTTTAATGACCTTGCCCAAGTTGCATCCCTCTCGCTCTCACTTACACATTGCCCCCCTTTTTGTTTGTTTATTGTTGCTGCTGCTGCTGCTGCTGCTGCTACTGCTGCTGCTGATCCCCTACCAAGCTCAACGGCAGCGCCACGCCATGTGGTCGAACGACGCTGTTCGATGTTCGTGTCTAAATTTAATTTTATGCGCGCTTCACACGCCTTTGCGCGCACCCCGTTAAATCTATCTTCCCCTTGTCACTTACCTACCGCTTTTTACTCTACAATACACTGATTTACCCACCTTACCCCCCTCCCACCCAAGTCAACCAACACATTTGCCCTATCATCAGTTGATTGGCTGCGTTGTCGTAGCCAACATTTTATTTGATTTTTTTTTCTTCTGTTTTCTTTTTATTTTTATTTTTAAACTATTTTAAAAAGTGTTTTTCGAGAATTGTGTCAAGTGTACGCGACGCCCAAAAATAACAAAAAAGAAATAATAAAAAAATACATATATATATATATATATATAGAAAAGAAAATATATATAAAATCAAATAAAATTTCACATGTTTCTCATGCGGTGATGAAATCTTTGCGTGTGGGCGTCATCGTCCCTAACCTATACAGTTTGTCGTCTGTTGTGATGATGCGCGTCGCATTGCATTAAAAGCTCATAAAAATTGACAATCAAAATTGTCGTTAAGTGCCATAAAATGAAATGAAAACGTACAACATATATACATATATAGAATATATATAGAAAGAGAACCTCAGATGAAATGATAGGCAGACAAAGACTGTGACAGGCAGAGAGAGAGCGCGATGCGATGCGATGCGTTGCAAGGGAATGAGTGCTGTTGTAAGGGAAAACATGAAAATCAAAGTCTAAAACAAACTAAACTAGACACATACATATATATATATATATATATATATAGAGAGAGCTTTACTTGTATATTATAATACTAAGATATCATGATCCAATTCATGAGTATATACAATTTAATGTACAACTTTTTTACTAGACTTCAAAATCGTCGCATTTTTTCTCTATTTTTTTATTTGACTTTTGGCCTTTGTTTTACGGCTTTTCTATAATTTATGGCCAAGCACAAAGTCAATGACATGTATGACTGTCTAGCATTATGTGCGTATATCTGTGTGTGTGTGTGTGTGTGTGTGTGTGTCTGTTGTAGGTGTGAGAAATGTTTATGAAAATGAAAAGGGGCGATACTTATTTTTTTTTATCTTTTTCTACATTAGCAACAAAATTTCTTATGAAATCAAATGATAATTTATATTGATATAGAAAAGTGCTAAAAAGAAAATTGTCATAAAATGCGGAAAATGATGAATGAAAATTTGCAAAATAAGTAAAATTAAACAAAATTATAGTTTTATGTAGCAGTTTTCCGCCTGTTAATTGCTGCTTATGTTTGCCACAATCAAATTTTCCTTTAGTTCTTATCATTGAACGTGTTATCTATGCTCGTCTAGGGATTGTAGGAAAACCTTTACACGTTCTCCCTATAATTGATTTGCAGTACACGCTCACTCCTATCTCTCTCTCTCTCTTTTGGTGTGTTTGTTATTTCTTTTTTAATGCGTTTGCATACTTCAATGTCAATATTGTGCTTTAAGGGGCAAATATCTTTGTTGCGCCATTATCTGCGCCGCATGCTGATTGTGTCATACCACAGGCTTATCATACAATTTGCTGGCACTTGCAACTGACAGCCAAAAAAAAAAAAAATAAACAAAAAGAAAAGAGAAAGAGAAAGAGCGAAACAGCATAAGTAAATACTTGCATACGACTCATATAAAAGTTCAGCTAGAACAAAGAACAAAGTGCACTCTTTCAAGTCATGACTGAACTTAAAACTATGATGATGTTGCTGCTGCTGTTGATTATGATGATGATGATGACAACGCGTTGACAAGCAACAGCAGCAGCAGCAGCAGCAGCAGCAATAGCTGCAACAAGAAATTTCACACAGAAAAGTAATGCGCGACAGACAAGCAAATAATGTAAGCAACAACAACAGCAGCAACAGCAGCAGCAGCAGCCATAATAATAACAAATAAAAGAAGAAAAAACTTTGCACTGACAGCTAAGACAACAACATAGCAAGCACAACAACCACAACAATAGTACTAACAGCAGCAGCAGCAGCAGCCACCAGCCAAGTTGACGTTGTATTTTGGCGCGTGTTTTCACATTTTGTTGTTGCCGCCTTTGTCAAGGTTGCATTTTCATTTGCAATCTATTCAAGTCACACCGCATATGTTGCACATACATATATACACACACACATACATATATATATATATATATAAGTGTGTATGAGTCGCTGCCTGACAACAGCAACAGCAACAGCAACAGCAACGCCTCCCTTTGGTCACCTACTTTTACACAGGCGCCAAGCAGGCAAAACTAAAAGTTGCTTTTTTTTTTCTTTTACTCTTAGAACATGCGTCATATGCAGTCGACTTTATACCCTGTAATAACTATATATATGTTATATTAAACTATATGCTAGAGGGTGTTAAAACATATATGATATAGCTAATATATATATATATATATACAGCAAAATCCAAGGCAATTATCAATTTCTACATTAAAAACTTGTTGTAAGAGAGCATTTTTTGAGTCGCCTCAAAGTCCCTTCACTTTATCATATGTTGCATATATTTATATTTATATATATAATTTATAGCTTTAACTTTTTATATATAGCAAAAGCTGATTATGTATTCATTCAGTTTCATTGTCAGATTGCAGTTTCTATATACATATATATATATATATATATATATATGTGTAAATATAAAATATTTCTAGTATAAGCCTCTTATAAGTTTATGTGTTATATAATTATAAAGTATTCACACGTTGCTGCCCTTTAACTCTCTCTTTCTCTCTCTAATCTTTACTATAAAAGCACTTTAGTTAATTGTATAAAATATATTATATATACAGATAGATATATATATATATATATATATTTACATATGAACTATTTATTGTAGCTGTCAATGTTTCATTTGATTTCCACATGATTTATGAGCAATGTGTTATTCTCTTATCATTTATCCAGAGTTCCTTTCACTGTCTGCTACCCCTTTACCCCCTACCACCTACTACAACCACAACTTGCTAATCAAACTGTAAAATGTTTCTTTTTTTGTGTTTTTTTTAGTTGAATTTGTTGCATATGCGAACCCTAAATATATGTTTTTATTTTCCAGTTTTGTTCAATGCTTTATTTTGTTACTTTTTCATTTTGTTTGTATTTTGTTTGTTTGTTTTTATTTTTGTGTGTGATAAGCAGACGAAATCGTTACGCATATATATACACACATATATATGTATGTATGTATGTGTATATAAAAATGAGTTCAATGTACTCGTTGTCGCTGAGGTGAAATAGATATAGAAAAGTCAAATATAAAACGTAATCAAAGTCAAATTAGTCATCATTTCATCAGTCAAATGCCTTGGACAAACAAAACACATTAAAAGTACAGCAAGGCAGCGGCGGCAGCAGCTCTAACTGTTTTCCCAAAATAAACTAAAACTAACTTTAACAACCTGCCACCCCCCCCCCCTCAGGTAGTACCCCCTCACAATCACACTCAGACTTATACTCGCACAGTGTTATGTGTTTGATAAGATAGAAAAGACAGCGACGACGACCCAAAAAATAAAAATAAATAAATATATAAAAACAAAAAGAAAAAAAGTAAAGAAAATAACAAAATAACATTGCACTTGAGTTTAGAATAAAATATAAAATATTTTTGGGGTATATACATTTTATGCCAATCTGCATAGAAAAATTATTCATAAAAAAGAAAGTAAAAGCTTAAAAGTGCAAGAATTAAACGAAAGCGTGGAAAGAATTCTTCTAAAACTTTTGCTAAATTATTGTATATACTGAGAGTTAAGAGATCCTTGCTGCATATCCTTACTTTAAGCTTTCTTTAACAGTCTTCAAATATTCAAAAATTCGCTTAATAAAAACTTCATTTAATTTTCTTCACTTTTTATCACATAATTTTATATGCCAACAAATTGAATTTGAATTTAATGAAAACATTTAAAAAGCACAAAAAAAATGTATTTTTTTGGCCAAAAGCAGTTGCAATATTATAACCAGTTCAATGCGCCTACCTGACCATGAGACTTGGCTTATATTTTCATTTATTTATTTTTATATTTTTCATTAGTTTCCATTTCTTTTTTACCAACGTATCAGTTGAAGAAAATGCTTACCTGTAAATAGAAAAGAGAGAGAGAGAGAGAGAGAGATGTAAGTAAAAGAGAAAAACAAAAACAATTTTAATTAATCAATAAATGGCAAAACTCGTAAATAGCTCAACTAAACTAACTAAACTAACTTAATGTTAAATGGTTATAATGGAAAACTGGTAACAACTGTTGAAATTTATGCAGTTAATAGGCATTAGCCAGTAAATGATGTGGCAAGTGTCATAAATAACATTTAAGTTGACTGCAATTTCGTTGCAATAGAAAAAAAAATATAAAAAAATTCATGCAAAATCTTTGAAATCATTTTTATATATATCTTTATATATATATATATATATATATATATATATATGGGGATAAGTCAGGAGAGTTGCAAGTTTTGGATAGAGTTGTAGACAAGTGTACTCATAATTTATGTTTGCATCCTTTGGTTATGTGCAACAAAAGTGCAAGCCACGTTTTTGTACCAATATTTAAATGAAAACCAGTTAAATCGATCGAATGTTCGATTCAATGATTGCAGCAGCCACCGCCGTTGTCATCGCCTTTGCTGCACATAAAGCTAAAAAAAAGAGCTAAAATATTTACAACTTGGCTAAAACACAAAACAAGTACAATCATAATTGATACGACTAGTAGATACCCTAGAAATAATTAAGAGTTCGCAAGCTGCCTGAAACTATTTATGCTTAAAGTTTTTCACAAATTTTCTCTTCCTTTTTTACTCGTAATTTTCTTTAGCTTTCTTAAGTATATTTAATTAAAAGTAATTTGCAATTGTGAAAAAATAAAATTGATTTCCTCTTCCACATTTTCAGTTATCCCTTGTGCCTTTTAGTCTGTTTCTCAGTTTTTGTGGCATTTGCTGTGAGGTGCCTCCTCACCCAAAGCAAACAATGGCCCACTTCTAGGATTTTTTTTTTGTTTTTATTTTGTTCATTTTTAAGGTTTATATCTGTGGTACTCTATTGTCACTCCAGTGCCTGATGTTGCTGCTGCTGCTTGTGGCATGCCACAAGCTCAACGTTGCAGCGTTCCAATCGCCTGCAGTTGCAATTGCGGTTCTAATCTTAACTTTTTAGGCTGGTTGCAGACAGCAAAAGAAAAGCTTATGAACATCAACTAAGGACTGCACGACTATGACAAGTCCTTTACCAATAAACAAACACACACACACACACATACCACACACTCAACATACACACACCCACACACACGCATACTTATACATACATATAATATAATCTTATATATAAATTCAAGTGAAATATCTCTGCAAAGTATCTCTCGCCTTACTTTCGTATGCATTATTCGATCTTTCTAAAATTTCCCATAGTGTTTAGTTACAGCTTTAGCTTCAAGTTCTCATACCATAATTAACTGTGTTTATTATCCACTAAGCCAATAAACAAAGCTGAAAGCTCACATACTTCTAGTCGCCGCTTAACAAGCATTGAATAAACAGCGCTTTGATTTCAGCTGTATATATAATGTATATAATCTACAGATTTATATATATACATATACTTAAAGCATACACACATACATACATTATATATACATATATATATTCTGTGTTTATATATAAAATAAATAAACAAATATCAAATAGCCTTTCTATTGTTACAATAAACATAAATATATAATAGTCATATTATATCATAATATGAAAAGAATTTCTATAAAAAAAAAACACAGACATACACCTGCCATTTCCCACACACACAGACACACAGACACACAAACACACACAGACAGACAGACACAAGCACACATATATATAGAAAATTCTTTATAAATAATTAAACAATATTGAAACTGGCAGCAAACACATAAAATGCATTTAAAATAATTTTTTTCTTTTTAATTGTTACAAAAAATCAATAAAAAAAATTCTTCTCCTGCTGCTGCTGCTGCTTCTTCTTTTTAGTTGGCTTGTGGGCGTCTTCTTTTTTTTTGCTGGTTGCCAGCTGAATTCATTGAATGCTCTTAATGATTAATTGCAATTGATCTATCACGCACACACACACACACACACGGACAGAGAGAGAGAGAAAGAGATAGTGAGCGTTTAGTTTGTTGGCCAATTGTATTGAACCCGCATATTGGTTAACTGCATTCAATCAATGCCATACTAATTATACCCGTTACTGCTGCTGCTGCTTCTTCTTCAGTTATTTTTAATAATTAAAAATCTGCAGCATATACAAAATAACCGCTAATTACTTTATAATCTAAGCAGATTCCAATGGAAATATTTTTTATAAATTGTTGCCGCAAACATTTTTTTTGCTTTTGAAACAAATTTTTCATAGTTTAAGTTGCCTCTTAAACTATTGAAATGAATTGATTATATATATATATATATATATATACATTCAATGTTGAATTGCCTTCATCATCATCATCATTATCATCATCATAATTGTTGTTTGTTTTTGCTTTTGTTTTTCTTGTGGCCGCCGCTGATTGCTGATTAGTTTTGATGGGGGGGGGGCTAACATTGACTGACTTGACTGCACTATAACTAACTTTTTAGTATGCCCAATCCCCAATCCCCAGTCCCCACTCTGCCTGCATCACCCTTTACCTTAACCTTAAACCAGCTGTGGTTTCTAACTTTAATCTTAGCTTACCGCTTGCCCCGTCTCTAACTTCAGGCATGTAATTATAACTGTTTACAATTGCAGCTACGTATCAAATCTTATACGCTCTAACTCACACTCGTACTCGCTCTCTCACTATCTCTGTCTCTCTCACACTCTTCCTCTCTATATATATATAGTACCTTCTCTCTCTTTTGCTCTGCATGTTGAAGCCGTTAGAGCAATGAGACGGTAACAAAATTTGAAAAAAACCCAACCAAAGTTAAGCCTGAAGGCAGAGTCCAGTAGTAACCAGTGGGGCAATGAGCACAGCAGCAATAATAACAACAACAGCAACAACAGCAACAACAGCAACAACAGCAACAACCGCAGCAACAGCAGCAACAATCAGCAACAGCAACAACAGCAGTTGGTAATAAGAATCCTTTAAGTTTAACAAGTTAAGTGCTGCGGGCCATAAGCTACAAATAACAACAAAAACACCTAAAAAGAACAGACAAAGACAGAGGGAGAGCAAAAGAAACATAGAAAGAGACAGAAAGAGAGAGAGAGGGAGAGAAACAACGACAAATGCAAAGTAAATAAATAGTTAAATAAATGAACAGCAAACAGCAACTAGAAACTGGTATTTTTAGCATACTCAGGTTCTATAGTTCAACTGAAACCCCCCCTCCCCCCATCCCCATCTTCCTCTCCCTTCAACTACCAATTTCTTTACACTTCACCTCTCTCGCTCACACTCTATCTCTCTTTCTGTCGCGCACTCTATCTTTCACTACAGTTTACCTATTGCGTTTTGTCGTCTGTCTACAAAGTTAACTTTCAACGCCTTTTCCTGTAATGCGTTGCTGCTGTTGCTGCTGTTGTTGCTGCTGCTGCTGCTGCTGCTATTGCTGCTGTTGTGCGTGTCCCTTTGGCTAACGAGTCTACGTATACGTAATATCTATAATTATGCATTTTCTGCATTTCCTTTGATTAGCTTCTAGGTTCTAGGTTCTAGGTTCTAGGTTCTAGGCTGAGTTTCTGTCGTTGCTGCTTGCTGCAGCATCTGTCTGTTGGCTGAATGAAAATTTCAATAAGAAAATTAAACTAAAAAAAAACAAGGAAAAATAATAATTCAAATGGAGTTTTCGCTTGTGGCAGACAGACAGCAACTGAGATGCAGCAACTGAGATGCAACAACTGAGATGCAGTTACATTTTAATTGGTATTTAAGTTGTCTACATGTTGTTGCAGAGCAACTGCAGCTTGATGCAATATCAACAGTAGTTAACACTAACGGAAACGGAAGTAAAACATTGCCACATGCCACATGCCACATGCCACACACACACACACAGACACACACACTCACACATTAAGTACACATAAAATCTGCAATAAGCACAAGCTAAGAACAAGCATACAACTACAAGCAAAGGGTGTGTGTTGGTATGGTAAGGGGGGAAGGCGGGCGGTTGGCATTGTAGGGCGTGTCATGGTTAGCAAAAAGGTTCGTAAGCTGCAAGCCACAATTAGACGATAAGGCGAACATAATTGAACCTTGGCCATTGAGCCTTGAGACCAAAAATAAAATGCCAAAGCTGATGATGAAAACAGAAGCAGAAGCAGAAGCAAATGGAGAAGCAAAAGGAGAATCAATAGAGGTAGAAGTAGATGAAGATGTAGCAGGCCAAAGTAATTGCAATATATGAAGGCCAAGTGCAAGAGATGAAATAGAAAGGGAAATATAAATAGAGAAAATAGAAATGGCAAAACGGAAAACAGCAGGAAATGAAGGATTTGTCAAAGGGATTAGAGCAAACATACAACTTAAGGAAGAAGAGACATGTACTACAACAACAACAACAACAACAACAACAACAACAATAACAGCAGCAGCAGCAACAACTTCTTTGATTTGTCTGCTACTAAAATTTTTCAGTTAGCAACAAGAAATCAAGTTAAAATATTTAAAGACATCTGTAAACATTTTCTGCCACAACATTTATAGGGCGTAAAATGTTATCCAACATTAATCAATGAAAATTTTTCTTTTTATTTTCTCATTATTGATTTTCAGTTACAATTGATTTTCAATGCTAGTATTAACGTGTTTAACATATGCCAACAACAATCTTCAAACAAAAGATTAAAGCCATGAAACGTGTTCAACTTTTGCTTTGATTTTATACGCAGCAGACGAAACATTCGATACACTGGGAATAATTTTGTGTACTTTGTTTAAATTTAGGTAGCAAGAAGTGTGCGGGTGTGCGACTGTGCGTTGGTGGATGGGGGGAGAGGAGTATAAAATTAACATATTGTTAGTACATTTCGTTGGCACAGGAAACCACCTGCTTAGATTATTGCTAGGTTTTTTTTTTTTAAACCCATCTCTCTCCCACTCCCTCTCACTCACTCTGTTCTTTTCTTTTCTTTTTATATTTTTTGCGTGTCTGGCATTCAAAATAGAGTTACAAAAATAATACCAAAAAAAAGTCTATATATAAAAAAAACAAAAGTATTTATATATATCACAGGGAAGGGCTGTCAGCCAGAAAGAAATGCAGCTAAGAGCAGGCCAGGCCGGGGCAGGGTAAGGCAGAGGAGCAGCAGTAAGCACGGGGCACAGTCATGTCAACTAGACAATTTGAAACTTCAACTATGTACTGAGACTGACGCTTAGACTGAGACAGCAGCAGCGGCAGAGGCAAAGACTGACACGCAATAGTTAGACAAAACTTGTAACGTCCCTCGGGTTCGTCGGTCTGTTTGTCTTTCTGTCTGTTTGTCTATTTGTCTATATGTATGTCGTGCCATGTCTACCTGTAGTTGCTAGTTGTTAGTTGCTGGGTTGCAAGTTGCAGTTGCAGTTGCAGTTGCATTCGCAGTTGTATGCCATGTAATTATGCTGTTTAACAGCGAGAAGTTTGGTTAACAAATAAGACACGTTGAGCTAGCCAACATACTAGTATAACCAAGTAATTATGGTTAGGCACTCAACTATGGCTTGAGACTGATAGAGAGAAGGCAGAGGGGTGAAGGGGCGGAGCTGTAAGGTTACGTTTATGGACTACTTCGCATATGAAATTGCTTTCAAATTGGGCTAACAAAAATAAAACAAAACAAAAATATGTAATTACAGTTTTAGTTGAGAAGGAAATGTGAATCAGCCAAGAGTCCAAAAGGATAACGAGAAACATTAGACAGAGAGAAAGAGAGACAGAGAGATGGCGTGTGTAGACTGTGTTCTAGAGACGAGAGAACTTAAACTAGTAGAAGAGACAGCGAAGAGCACTTGAAGTACAGCAAAATCAGGCCAAAAAACTGACTCAAAGGATAGCGGCAACAACGTACTTTAAAAGAAAAAGAAAACAACAAAAATAACTATGAAGAAATCTAGCAACAACAAGAAGAAGCATGCTGAAGAATGTTGTAGAAACAAAACGCAAAGAGAGCTCAAAAAACTAGTGAAAAGTCAATGGAAAACCATGAAACAAGTTGCCAAAATCGTAACAGCTTCAAACAGGCTTTAAATACAGCAACTTATAAATATTTCTTTTTTTTTTGATATATATAAATAGTATTAATAATAAAGGTCGAAGGTCGTAGGCCAAAGGTTCTTTCAAATAATATATATCTCTTCCATATGCGTCGTCGTCGTTGTGCATTCAAAAGTTATTAATGTGGCAATATTTTGATAAATGATTGCCAAAAACAAGCCCCTGCCGTGGCAAGCGAAACCAAAATTGTTGTTTGAAATAAGGCAAGTGGTGAGGGCCGAGGGAAGCGACTAACAATTTCAACAAGCTGCCAAAGTAACATACAACCAAACACACACACACACATGTAGGCATACTTCATATAAGCAAAGAAGCGAGAGAGAGAGACAGAACGAAAAAAAAAACCATTTCATTTTAATGTGCGGCCTTAAATCAAATGAAAAATGCGTCAAGGGTGAGAAAAACACACACACACACACTTAAGCGGGGGTTAAGTATATATACATATGTGTGTATGTGTGTCATAAGAATTGAAGGGGGGAAAGGAATACAGCACATAAAATTAGTTATTGATGCCCTCCCACTTCCACCCCCCCCCCCCTCCCCCTCTCTCTGTCTCACACAGAAAATATTGCTTATGCTTAATGTGCTTTCAATTGTATTAGCGACGGCGGCAGCAACTCGAGCGAAGGGTATAAATCAAAACAAATACAATCCCCTGCGAATAGGGTGTGGGAAGAGGGAGAAAGAAAGAAAGAGAGAGCGAGATAGGTAGAGGTAGCACAGCCAGCATCCTCATAATATAATATAAATATATATCGCATTATAATAATAATTCCTTAAAGCAAGTGTGGGTTAATGTTCCTGCGCACAGGGCGTGTCGTGCATTGACCAAAAAAAAAAAAAAAAAAAATTAAGTGAAAAAAAATAAGTCAAGTGAATGCCGCGATATCAGGTTGAATGTACCTAAAAAAAAAAAAAAAAAACGATACTAAAACCATAGAGAACAACATACATTATTGTCGACTACGTCATCATCATTATTATGATTACAATCATCATGATCATCTTGATGATGATGATGATGATCATTATTATTATTGTTGTTTCACGATCGGCAACCGGACAGTCGCAAAGTTGATAACCTTGAGAGCATTTTCATGCGAAAGTTCAATGAATTTAGTTTTACTTCCATGTCTCAGAGTTAAATGAAAGAGAAGAAACAAAACCAACAACAACCGAACTAAGAATACAAAACAACAGCAACAACAACAACAACAATAAGAACAACAATAAGAACAACAATAAGAACAAAAACAAAAAGAAACAGAAACAGAAAATAACATTGCGGAGCTGGTAGAGCGCTCTCTGTGGCTCTTTCTAAATGGTCAGAAGACAAAGTCACAGGCGAGTTCTAAAAAGAAACCAGCACATGTGAAGAAACAACAACAAACAACAACAAAAGGGAAAAATAAATAATACAACAACAACAAAAATAAATAAATATATAAAGAAAGAAAAACAAGCAGCATATAAAGAGAGACGAAGAAAAAAAAAGTAGTTATAACTACTGAGAAAAGTGAAACAAAACCAGACTAAACATTGCCTGAGAACCAGTTCAAAAGCAAATGGACAAACTGTTGCAGTTTTATTTATTTTTTTTTGCCTTCGCCGCCGCCGCCGCTGTCCCTCTACACCCCTTACTTATCATCCCACTTTTTACTAAAGATCTTTTTTTTTAAATGTTCTATGAGCAGTGTATAGAGGGCGCACAGTTGGTAAAAAGGGGCGTGAAATCGATGCATCGTCTACGTCTTCGTCGTCGTCTTCGTTTTCTTCGTTTTTTTGCCTTTTTCGTTTCGTTTTCGAAGCTCATGAAATGCGCAGGAAATCAATGATTCGGTTCGATTCGGTTTCGATTACACGCACACGACGACAATTGGCGACGACAGACAAGAGACAACAGACAACAGACAACAGACAACAAGAGAAAAAAAATAACAACAGACGACAACAGGCAACTGCAATAGCAACAATAACATGTTGCAGCAACATGCGAGTGAGGCACGCAGCATGTTGCTGAAAGCATTTGCAATAAATTAACTAAAATTATAGACAATTATTAGCATTGATCGAGTCAAGCGATTCAAGCGATTCAATCGATTCAAACAAGTCAACCGACTGCGTTGAGTGCCAAGTACCGATTGTCGTGTGTCTTGTGGCTTGTGGCAATTGCAACAACAACAACAGCAACACAACACCAGCAACAACAGCAACTGTTGCAACAAGCAGTTGCATATTTATTGGGGCGTTTGCGCATTTTAATTAAGCGATTTGTCATTGCAAGTGGAAGCCGATGCCGAAGTCCAAGCTGAAGCCAAAAGACCCTTTTTTTTAGTTGTTGTTGTTGTATTATTATTAACCAAGTTTGTTGCTTTAGGCCAAGTTGCCACAAAAGGTAGTTACAAGTATGATATTGTATTTAATTTTTTCTTTTTTTTTTTTTGCTTTTTTCTATACGCCTCGTTTTTCTTTACCTTCAATATCATAGTCCTCCCTCTGCTCTTCTTCTTCCACTGCTGTTTTTTCTTCTTCTTCTGGCTTTTCTTATTGATTGTACACGTTTTAAGCCCGGCTCAAAAGAGGCCAAAAGGGGCAGCCAGATAAATATATACTATTGGGGCCGCAACAATCATTATTCAATTACAATGTTCGATTTGCACTTAAGTTGAACATTGAATATTGAACATTGAATGTTGAACATTGAATGTTGTATATTAAATGTTGTATATTGAAATTGAAATGTTAATATTGAATTGTTGCAAAGAATTAAAGCTAGGAAATTTAATCAATACATCAACGCATTGATTTTCAATAAAAACTAATTTGAGCACGATATTTAAATTGATTCATAGTTGAAATTGAAAGTGATTGTAAAATTGATGCAAAATCTAATTGATATTCTCTTTGCTTAAAATAAAATCGAATACAAATCTAAGTTGAATTTCGAATGAAACAGAAAACCCTATTGAAACAACAAAAAGTGCAAGCCACATTCAATATTGAATACAAAATTGAATTACTATTTCAGTTAAACATCAATTTAATATGTAATTGAAAGCAAGTCCTTTACTTAGTTGCGAACTTAAAGCTAATCCTTGTTGAATATTAAACTGAATATCAAATGCCTGCAAAGAAGTATATCAAGTTGAAATATGAAATTGATATCAACAAATGGTTGAATATCAACTGAAAGCAATAAGTGTTGCAACTTTCTCAAAAGTTCAAGTAATTCAGCGAAATATCTAATGGATATATTTATATATATATATATATATATGTAAATTATATATGATTGATCATAAAAATTACATTCAATGACTGCTAATTGAATCTGAGCAACACATGCGAATCAATTGCTCAACTAAATATGAATAATGTTAATGAAAACTGAACAATTAATGTGAAATTAATAGTCAATGCTCGCTGTGTTGTGTATATAAAAATTATGAAAATTTAATTTAATTAAAGCAATAAATATCGAAAGAGCGAAAAAAAACATAAATACTAATTAAAACTATATCCACAAACCATTAAGAAAACTATAAAAATTATATATAGCTGATAATAAATTCCTGCAGGCTGACTTCCTGATATCGTATAAAATATATATATATATATATATATTGATACTTGTTGCTGTTGTTGTTGGAGAAAGGAAGCATTAAAAATGTAGCATATATAGGTATATATTGGTATATCATATGATATAGATTCTGATCAGGAAACAATTTATGTGAGACCTAAATATTGAATTGACTTTCTATAGACGTGACGCTTCCTGCAAGCAGGAAAAAAGAAGCAACAGCAAAAAAAAAAAAAAAAAGGAGGAGAGAAAAAAACCTTAAAGCATTGAAAAACTATGAGAAGAAGCAGCAGAAGGTCTCTGCAAGTGGAAGAAGAACCCACAGCAAAGAAGAACCTCGGGCAAATGTAATTTGAGTGCCGTGTAAGCCGCAACAGACATAAAACCCGCAGCGTGCATAATTTAATATGAATATTATAAGTGTATATATATATACATATATATATATAAAAGGTTAACACACACACACACACACACACACACATCACTTGGCTGTGTTCCCTCTCTGCTGGCTTAATGACAAACCAAGTGCAGCACTTCAACACTTTTAGTGGCAATTTACAGGAGCTGACCACAAAGACAAAGAGGCAGCAACAATAATGACCACGTTCAAGCTGATTGCTGATTATGACATGGCTCAAAGTTGGCCTGAAAGCATAAGCCAAAGAAGAAGCAGAACACAATAAAAAAATAAAACACAAAGAAGAAGTAGGCGTGTGTATATATGTGTGTGTGTGTGTCTGCATAGTAGGCCGCCTTTGGGTATTGAGCCCTGAGGCTGACCCAAAAGGGTGAGAAAAAAAGTCAAGTTAGATTGTCGTCAGCCACATGCAGATGATGTGAAGTGCACATAATTATGACAAGCAGGCGAAGCAGAGAGTAAAAAAGGAGAGAGGGAGGGTGGTAGGGAGAAGAGGGGATAAGTAAAGTGCATATAGCAAAGGGCAGGGAGGGAGCAGAGTGACTAAGTAAAGCTCAAACCGTAAAGGAAGAGTGAGGTGAGTATTGCTGCCGCCGAACGGAAGCAGTGAAAAACCAACAGCAACAACAACAACAATTGCAACTGCAACATAAACAAAAAAATCATTGCACACCTGCAAAATGGCAAACAAGAAAAAACAATAAAATAAAATAAATTGCGTGGTGCGAAGTTGAAACAGAAACAAACAGAAGAAACAAAAACTCCAAGCAGCAAACTACTGCGACTGTTACTTGAGGGAGAAAAGAAGCAGACAAAAACAACAACAACAACAGCAGCAACAACAACAATGTGCAACACTTGAACTTTGGTGCAGCTGCAACAATCAGGCATAAGGAGTTGACAAGGGTATTAGAGGAGGCAGATACCGGCAAGGGGGTGTGGAGGGTACAGACAGCAGAAGGCATTGAGTCAGCGGGCAAAAAATAAAAAGACACACAGCCTCAGCCACACCTCCAACAACTTGCAACTTGCAACTTTAAGTTTAACGCCAACAGGCAACAGCCAACAGCTAACAGTTTCAGACTATGCCACATAACGATGATTATGAAAGACAATCAGCTGTGCTCCATTGTTGTTGTTGTTGCTGCTGCTGCTGCTGTTGTTGTTGAGGTTTGTAGGGTAATTGACAACGGCTGTGGCTATGGCTATGGCTATGGCTATGGCTATGGCTATGACTATAGCTATGACTGTGGCACACAGACTGGTGCAATCCATTGCGATCGACCGACAAACCGACAAATAGACTGACTGCCCCTCAATAGACCAACAGCAGCCGCTCATTGAGCCAATGAATGAGCCAACCAAGCGGTAAGGCAGACAGACAGACAGACAGACAGACAGACAGACATAAAGACAATACGAAATGCCTTTGGTTATTGGCCTCAAAGAAACGAACAGTAAAAGAACAGATTAAAGACAGAGAGAAACAACCTAACAACCTATCAACCTGGCATGGGGTTAATCTTGTTTGTGTCTAACAAAATGACTAAGCTCCACGCTCTGATTGTTGATAAATGTGTTAAAACCAAATCAAGTTGGTACTTTGAAGTTATATATATATATATATATATATATATATATATATATATATGTATATAAAGAATATTGGCCAATTGTTACTCTATTACAGAGGCCAATAAAAGGGGGTTACTAAACAAGGCTAAAGATTAACAACAAAAGCATTAAAGAAAAATAAAATAAAAATAAAGAATTTGCAATAAGCAAATGCCAAAAGAAAATGTTTAATAATATTAAACGAGAAAAGAAACTTGGAAAAATATACAAAAAGAAAAAAAAAATACAGAACAAAAACAAAATTAATAATAACTTAAAATCTTATTTTATGCTACGTATTAGCCAAGTTAAAACTAAGCAAGTTTTCAAGTCTTGCCCGCAGCTAAATTTGCTTTAAGAATTTCCATTGAGTTTCAATTGAGTTTCACGGCGGTCGCTTGGTTTCATCATTAAAATATGCCGCTAATTATGATGGCCCTTCAAAAGTCAAAAAGTTATGATGGCATTTAAAAGGCAAAAAACCAACAACAAGAAAAAGTAGAAGAAGAACAAAAAAAAAATGTTTGGACGCAGCAGCAGATTATAGACAAAGATTGAACTTTAAGGGCAAGAGACTAAAAGGCAAAGTCAAAAAAGTTAAAGCAATCAAATTTGAATGTTAATAGAAAACCTTTTTGACAAATTGCAGCAAACCAAAAACAAAATAAAAAAAAAATACCATAAAATAGAAGAATAAGCAAAAAAAAAAAGTGTAAACGAAAGAGAGAGAGGTAAAACAATTTGGAAAAATTAATATTTTAAGCGTAAAGATTGTCGATAGACAAGAAGAAGCGTTCTTAAAGACAATTTAGTTACACTTTTAGGGAGCCCCAACAACAATAACGGTAAAAGCATAGGAAAATTGTAGGAAAAGTGTAGCAGCATAGAAAAATAAAACGTTAGGTTGATATTATAATAACAACAATAATGTTTTCATATTGTTAAGTAGCAGCAGTGCTGAGAAATGTTAGTAGAAAATGCTGGAAAATTTGTTGTTTGGAAAATGTTGTGAAACGTTTGGAAAACTTGCGTTGCCTTTCAATTAGCAGTTAAACCTTATGGATGCCACAAGTTGACCTATTATATTATCTTCTTATATATACACGAACATTGCTGTGCTCTTACGACGACTACTCCTCCACCCCTCCCCCTCCCCTTCCGCTAACACATTTTATGCTCAACATTTCGCTTTTAACTGGCCCCGCAGGCCAATTACCAATGTCCGCTGTGGGTGTTACGTTTGCCGTCTGCTGCTGTGTCAGGTGGCAAGCTGACAGACAGTGAGATAGATATAAATACATATAGTAAGTTAGTAGAAGTAAAAAGAAAAATGGCAAAGGCAGCAGAGGTAAAGGAAAAGGGAGTAAAAATAATAGAAGGACATCTACGCATAATACAATTGCTAGCCTCGACTCAGCTTGACTTTAAGCGCGTTATCAAGGAGCTGACTTAGCCAACACTTTGTGTTCTGCCACCCACAACAACAACAACAACAACAAGAGGAAGAAGAAGAAGAGCAACAACAACGAACCAATGTCACATCCCATTGCTATACACATCATCTGTGGCTTTCACAGCACGCAATGCGCTATGGCGCCAACAGCAGAAGCACTAGAGAAAGACAGAGAGAGAGAGAGAGAGAGAGAGAGAGAGAATAGTGGAAAAGAAACAGCAACAGGGACAGCGACAACGGAGACTACGACAAGTGTCATTATTTCAAGTGATTTTCCTTTTGGCCACTGCCACTGCCACTGCCACTGCCACAACCACAGGCACTGCCACAGTCACTGCGCCATTGCAACGCATTTGCCTCACTTCGCATACCCATGTTGCATGACGCTTGTCGCAATGTCGCCTGTCTCTGTCCTTATTCCCTTATACGTCGTCCTTGTCATACGCTTTGCCATTGAATTCCAACTTTTGAGTGGCTTAGCTGGCATTCAAACCCATGCAAAAACCGAGACCCAAACCCAAGCCCCATATCCGCAGCTTCAACCTGCTTCTCTCTTTGTCTGCCTCTCTATCTGTCTATCTGTCTGTCTGTCTGTCTGTCTGTCTGTCTATTTGTCTGGTCTGTCCTTAGATTCATCCTTGGTCCTCTTCCTTTGGTTTCTGTTCGTTTCGACAGTTCTGAAGTGTTATGCGATTTTACATTATTGGCTCCAGCTGTCAGTCTATAGCTGCTTTATTCTGACCCTGCCACAACTACATGCACATATATATTCTATTATATAGTTTTCTTCATTCTTTGCTTTATTGCCTCTCTTTGCTTACACAACCCCGCTCGCCCTCGCTTGCTATTAACAATCTTTCAATTGTTTTCTCTTTACATTTTGCCCTCTGCCACCGTTTGTGGCGCGTGTTGAAATAGTTTTGACGTACTTTTTGCATATGGTGGCTAAAAGTTTTTTGCATTGCTGCTGACGTGTCTAACGTCTAAAATAGATTTACAGTTGGCTTTAGCAGGTTTTGTTGTCAGTCAGCAAAGATAACAACAGCAGCAGCAACAGCAGCAGCAGCAGCAGCTAAACAAAAATCTAAAGAATGGAAAAGCAAAAACTCAACAAAGCTAAGGAAAACCCTCTTTTGTTTTGTTAAGTTTTCATCAAAGCACAACGCACGTGGCAGCAACTAAACACAATACATAGCTTGACTTTCCTTTTCCCCCCTCCCCCACAAACAAAACCTTTTCAACTTATTTCAGCTATTATCAAAAAGACTTGAAAATTTTCAAACAAAATCTGATAAGAATTTACCAATGAGTTTTCATTTAACTTTTAGCTGATAATTAAGTTTAGGCTTAATGCTTTTCGCTAATTTAGTTCATTATATATATTATATAGATTCTATATAATTAGCTTATATAAATCAGATATATATATATATAATATACATCCTTTGCTATAGCTTTGTTTTTGCTTAGATTTTCTTATAACTTTTCTCCTTTCTAAGCACAAATCAAATGCTGAAATTTATTTGCTTCTAAATTTTTTATTAACAAATAAACTTTATATATATATAACCTGTATATATACCTATAATTTGCGCATATATATAAATATATATATATCTACGATTTACCTTCATATACTATTGCTTAAGATATATAATTTTGTTGCCTTGCACAAAATGTCATTTTAATACTTCTGCAACTTTTCTTACTCTTTTGCTATATGTCACTCTTCCTCTCCCCCTCTCTCTCTCTCTCTCTGTCTGTCAATTACTCTTACTCTCTGTTAGTCAGTTTCAGCTCATTTTAGAGCCAATTAAAACAGCGAACTTTTCACTTAAATTGCACTTAAAACTTTGCGGCAACTGCAACGGCAACGGCAACGGCAACGGCAATGGCAATGGTAGCTGCATATTATGAACCCACACAAACACACACATATATATATACGAATACATATATATATATATATAATATTTATGATTGGATTATAAAAGTGTGTATCCAATTCATATATATATATATATATATATATATATATCTACATATATATAATTCGCATATCTTTTTAGAATCTCTTTGCCCCTAATCCACATTCACATTTAATGCAGTTAATATACTTAGCTTCTGTTTCTTCTTCTACTGCTACTACTACAACAAAAGTAATAACAACAACAACAACAACAACATTAAAAACAACATCTCTAACTAACTATAGCTAGTATATCTAAGCTCTTCCTCTTACTGTTCTACTCTTACCTACAACTATACCTCTCCTACCTCTATCTACTTCTACCTCTACTCTATCTGCGCTCTGCTGCTTGTTATTCCATTTCATCTTTCATATTGCAACTTCTTCTGCTTCTTCTTCTTCTTATTGTTGTTGTTGTTGTTGGCAACTTGTTTTCCATTGCTGCAAGTTTCATACCCAATGTATCAGTCGGCATTCAAGGGGCATACGGGAGGCGCAAGGGGCAGTTAGCTGCCATAAGTTTTGTTTGCAATTTATGCACATGACATAAAAACGTGCGCACAGAGACACAGAAAACAAGTCAGCAAATGGTTGCAAATAAAAACAAGTAAGATGCACGCAACACGACTAACAAATACCCTCTACATAATGGGTGTTTTCAGTACAATGTGTAAGCTATTAAGTTGAGTTTAGTCTACCCTAAGAATTCCATAATTACAGGGTATCATGTTTATTTTTCAGCTGCTGCTGTTGTTGATGCTGCTCTTCATTTATAAGTCATAATCTTTGGCTACGATCACATTTATATATATATATATATAACTAAATATATATTTGTATATATCTTTTATAAGTATATTTTATTTTTTTATATATTTTATATTATTTTATATATATATATATATATTTGTTTTATATATATATTTTACTTTTTTATATATTTTATTTTATTTTTAATGTATATTTTATTAATTTTATATTTTTTTTACATATGATTTATTTTTATAAATAAATATTTTTTATTTAAATAGATTTTTTTTAATTTTTTATATATATTTTATTATATTTTTTAAATATATTTTATTTTATTTTTTATATATATTTTATTTTTTATATATATTTTAATTTTTTATATATATATTATTTTTTTATATTTATTTATTTTTTTTTTTTATATATATATTATTTTTTATATATCTCATTTTATTTGTAATGTATATTTCATTAATTTTATTTTTTTTTTTAAATGATTTATTTTTATAAATAAATTTTATTTTTTTTTAAATATATACTATTAATTTAAACTGATTTTTTTTTTATATAAACTTCATTTATTTATATAAATTTAATTTTTTACACATATTTTATATATATATTATCTTTTTTTCAATTTTCTTTTATATGTATATATTTTATTTTTTTTTATTATTTATTATATATTTATATCTTATTATTTTAAATATATATTATTTTATTATATATATTTAATTTTTTATTGAATTCCATTTGCAGTCGCCTCATAATTTCCACGTGGTAATTCTCAATAGAATTTTTCCTTCAAAATTATTGCAGCTGCTTTTGTTGTTGCAATTGTTGTTTTTGTTGTTGTTATTGTTGCACCTAATTTATTATTGATTCGACTAAATATTTTCATAGTTTTTCTTTAATTGTATTATAGACAAAAAAAATTAAAAGGAAAATCTAAGCAAAGCCCATGAAATAACAGAAAACATACACAGGCACATACAGACGCACACACACACACACACACACACACACACACACACATACAGACGCACACACACACACACACACACACACAAGCAAAATGCAACAGAAAATCTTAAAGCGGCTGCGGCAGGCGCATAAAAACTGGGTCAAAAGTTGGAAAAATTATAAAGTAAAAAGAAAAGTGTAGAAAACTTGCGAGCTAAAAAGAAAAACAGAAGCAACAACGTTGCAACGGCGACTGTTAGGCGAATGCTTAAGGCACACACATGAATGCACACACGCACACAAACATATAGAGAGCGAAAGAGACATATAAATACTAGAGAGAGAGAGAGACAGACAAACTTCTTTTGTGCATTTTTTGTTTATTATTTTGCTTAGTACTTTTTATTTACTATTTGTTTGTGTTACTTTTATTGGAGTTGCTGCCTTTGCGATCTGCCTCCCTCCCTCCCTCTCTCTTACTGTCTATCTGTCTGCTTGTCTAGCTTATGAGTAGGGGGGAAAGGCAACAGTTAAGATATATATATATATATATATATATATATATATTAAATGTATTCAATGATACTGCATTATTCGTATAAGTCTACATAAAACGATTAATTTGTGCTACATTTTAGGTGTGAAGTTCTGCGAAGAGGAAATCAAAAGAGAGCAAAAACTTTAAGCAGCTTTTTATAAGGAAAAGAATATGAATTAAGAAGAAACAGACAGACCGACCTTCAGGCAACAATATGTAACATTTAGTAAAAAGAGTTGAAAGGAGTTAAAAACAGTTAATTATAGTTAAGTTGTAAACGGAAAGCAAATACAAAAAAGTCGACAGATAATACATGGCGTATACGTAATGTTAGACAACTATTTCTTAACCCTTTTCTATAGCAACCTTAAATAACGGAGTTAATCTTAAGGTGCCAGCGCATTGATCTATACTTTGCCTTAAAGGTGTTAACTGCAATTTAATGCAAAATAGTTAACACAAAAGCAAAAATTGATGCATATCCTCAAATGCTAATTGCATATAAAAAAAGAATTCTCTCTCTCTCTCTCTCTCTTTATCTTTACGTAACAATAATTAACATTAAACAAGCAGCAAATGCCACACCTTGACAACAACCAAAAACTATAAGCTTAAGCCAAACCCAACTTCTATATATATATATATATATAAATATATATATATATAACACCTACTTAAAGTTGACTAAAATCGAATTTATGCTATGAAATTGCTTGAAACCAAAACAAAGACCGATAAATATTAGCTAATTATCGGGTACAAAAAATAAAAGGGGTAAAGAAGAAAGAAAAACAAAATTTGGCCTTGAGCAAACAATTCAAAAGCAACAAGCAAAACTAACAGCAACAAAAGACAAACAAACGAAAAAATGTCAAAGCAAAAATAAACAATCAAAAAAAAAGTATTTGCAGTTAGATCTTGTTTTTGCTTTTATTTTTTTTTTAAATTTTTTTTTATTTTGTTGCAACAAAAACAAACAAACAAACAAAAACAATGAAGAAAACTAAGAGTAAAAAAAAATAAAAAAAAAAAATTGCACACAGAAATGTAAATAAATCACATGCAACAAATGCAGCACAACATTGACGCCGACGTTGACGTTAACGCTAACGTCGCAGTCACGTTGTATGTTGCTGCGACGACTGCGCGACTGTTGCCGCTGTCTGTGCCACTAACCCACTTCAAGACAACTTATCGCTGACTCTGTCTACTTAGTTAGCGCGCGCTCTCCCTTTCTCCCTCTCTCTCTCTATCAAGCGCGCGCTCTCTTTTACACAGCGCAACGTGAAACTCTGACAACAACAACAATGTTGATGTTTTTTTTTTCTTTTTTGCATTTTTATTACGAAAATTCTTTTATATTGAGAAAAACCCAAAAAGCATTTCAATTAATCAGACAAACTACAAAAGGCAGGAGATCCCATTGAAAGGCAACCAGAAGTGATGGGGCGGTGAGAGGGGGGGAGAGGGAGGGCAAGGGAGAAACTGTATAAAGCCTGGCCTGAAACAAATTAGCGGCTTTAAGCCGAAAGGCGTTGATTGATTTGAAGGGCTTTCAGCATAAAACTCTCCATACACAATATAAACTTAAAGAAGCATCTCGGACTGAAGGCAGCGTTGAGGGGTGTGTGTGTGTGTGTGGGGGGAGAGGTGGTTATGAAGTTGGTAGCCCATTTGAACATTTGCTCAATGGGTCACATTTGGCAGCTGTCAGCGGTAGGTGGAGCCAGGGGTTGAATTGTACCAATTGTGCGGGGTTATAGATGAAAAATTTAGCTCAATTGAGACGCTTATTTATAGGCACAATTTTTGTTAGAAAAAAAATAGAAAAAAAAAAAAACAATGCCCAATGCTGTCGACAGTTGTGACCCAAAAATATGTGTAAACCACATAAAAGGAAGATAAAAAAAATGCTTTTGACCACAAACAAACTGCCAAATAAACCATATAGAAAAAAAATAAGATATATAAGAAAATAGACAGACACTTCAGAGATAAAGATAATGACACAAGAGCACTCAAAACTCTTTGGTACAATCAAAACATACAAAA
>JBAMBS010001586.1:20000-40000 GCA_037044455.1 Zygothrica quintamaculata | reverse complement strand
ATACGTAATGTCATGTTAAAAGTTGAGACCACTTAAAGGTTCTAATTTATGTTTATTTATTTATCTTGCGGCAGTTTGTAAAAGTTTAAATATAAATTATATTTATTTTAAAGAATAATTTAAAGGAATAAATAAAGAGATAGAGATAATAGAACAAAAAATAAAATAGTACATAAAATATATAAAACAAGTAAGAAGTCTGTAGTCGAGTGTACCCGACTACGAGAGCCCCTTTGCCTACATATACAGCCATACACACATACTCATACATACACACATACTCATACATACACACAGTTCTGCACGTACTTGGCCATTGCGCGCGCCTTTTAGCCCCCCACGCTCTATAGCGCGGTACTTATTGTTGTATAACTTCCGTGTTTTTCGTTCAATTTTAACGAAACTCACAACGTAAAAGAAGAATGGTCTTAATATGTGTGCGAAAAAGAAATCTTATCGACTAAAAATTGTACCTTATAATCGTTTTTTTCGATTTGCGGGGGTCAGGGGAGGAAATTCAAAAATCAAAAACAATCTCGTATAGCGTACGAATATAACGAATCTAGATGCCAAATTTCGTTGCTGTAGCTCTTATTTTGCTAGCGCTACTATACCCCCCCGGGGCCCAAAACGCCACTTTTGCTGATCTATAACTTCCGAGATTTTTGATCAATCTTACCCAGATTCACAACATCGATCAAGAATGGTCTAATTATGATGTGTACCAAAAATAAATTTGATCGGTTAAAAATTGTGCTTAATAATCGTTTTTTTCGATTTGCGGGGGTCAGGGGGGGAATTTGAAAAATCTAAAACAAAATCGTATAGCGTACAAACATAACAAATATACGTTCCAAATTTCGTTGCTCTAGCTCTTATTTTGCGCGCACTACATTAACCCCCCCGGGGCCCATAACACCACTTTTGCTGATCTATAACTTCCGAGATTTTTTATCAATCTTCACCAGATTTACAACATCGATCAAGAATGGTCTAAATATGATGTGTGCCAAATATAAATTTGCTCGGTTGAAAATTGTGCTTAATAATCGTTTTTTTCGATTTGCGGGGGTCAGGGGAGGAAATTCAAAAATCAAAAACAAACTTGTACAGCGTACGAACATAACGAATCTAGATTTCAAGTTTGGTTGCTCTAGCTCTTATAGTCTCCGAGAAACAGGCGTTCATAATACGGACGGACGGACGGACGGACGGACGGACGGACGGACGGACGGACGGACGGACGGACGGACGGACAGACAGACGGACAGGGCTAGATGAACTCGTCTTGTCGTCCTGATTCAGAATATATATACTTTATGGGGTCTCCGATGATTATTTCTATGTGTTACATACTTTTGGATTTTGCATATTTCCAATAGCTCCGCTTTGCTCTTTTTTTACAAAAAAGGCAAAGGGGCTAAAAATAAAATAAACTTAATAAATTAAATTATTAATATAATAAATAAAATATATAAAATAATTAATGAAGTATATAAAATAAAAAAAAAAAATTAAAATTTATAAATAAAATATATAAAATAATTAATGAAATATATAAAAAAATTATATATAATAATTATAAATAAAATATATAAAATAAAATATAACAATTATAAATAAAATATATAAAATAATAAAATAAAATATTTAAAATAGTAAAGAAAATTATTATAAGTTTAGATAAAATATAGAAAATAAAATATATAAAATAATTTAAATAAAATAATAAACAAAATTTATAAAAATATAAATAAAATATATAAAATAATAAATAAAATATATATTAACTAAAAATTAATATATTATAATTTTGCTTAAAAAAATCTCTTCAATTAGATTTAAATTTTTAATTCTATAGCATTACATTATTTTTATTTTAGGTATCACTCAAACTAAATTATTATTAAATTTGATTAAGAAATATTAATTATTAATTATATAATGTATTACATTTAAAATTTTGTAGTTTTTCATGAAATTAAAATGATGGCGCGCAAAAAGAAAATTCAACCAAAAATCCAATAAATTTCATTTAGCTGCCAGCTAAAAATTCATCACGCAAATACAGATACACACGTACACACATACACAAATAAAAATAAATATATATATACATATACATATACATATATATATATACATATACATAGTGTAAGAGATTGAGAAAAAGAGAGATAAACATAGAGAAAGCAAAGCGAGAATGCGGCACAAAAACACGTACAATAGCTCTGAAGTAATACAATAACAAATCGCCTTAGAGACTCGAGAGGAAAATCGAAGAAGAAAATCGCTGGTGAAAATCGCTGTGAAAAGCATGTTGATTGTGGGGTGATGTTAAAGGGAAGGCGTCAGAAGAGCAAAGAGGAGAACTTTTTCTGACTGAAGTTGCCTTGGCTTCTACTATTTGTGCCCGGGAATTTTCCTACTTCCAGGGGCATACGCACACAAACAAATATATATATATATATATATATATATATAAATATATATATACAGTTACACAGATACATATATACAGTAGCAACTTGCACCCAGACACATACAGAAACATGAAAATCTACTCAGCAGCTGCTGCCGCTGCTTTGAACGCGAAGGGTGCAGAATATTGTATATATATATATATATATATATAATTTTATATTGGTGTGTGTATGTATGTGTGTGTGACTACGAAACGAGGGTGTTATAAGCGGTTAAATTTCGAACATGCCCTGACTTCCTATACAACCCCCTGGTCCTGGCACACCCATGTAACACAACGTCTTACCGCTCTAAGCGCCCCGTACTTACACACACACACACACACACACACACACAGATGGCGCCATCGTTGCGACCAATTTCACCATCGTCATGCTTTACATTTAGTTTTTACTCTCTTTCCCGTTTTGCCTTAGTTACTCTCTCTCTCTCTCTCTTACTTTTTTATTCGTTCGCTTTCTCTCAGTCTCGTCGTACTTGGCTGCTACTGACTGTGTTTGTCCTTTATGCGACCCTCAACCCCACAATGCCACGCCTGCTAAACGCCCAAATAACCATCCACCAACCATGCACCCACCCACCTACCCGCACACACACAC
The DNA here is from genome assembly GCA_037044455.1 of Zygothrica quintamaculata. Taxonomy (NCBI): domain Eukaryota; kingdom Metazoa; phylum Arthropoda; class Insecta; order Diptera; family Drosophilidae; genus Zygothrica; species Zygothrica quintamaculata. Next base: position 36,917 of record JBAMBS010001586.1, on the reverse strand, counting down.
ACACAGATATATATATACATGCTCCCTACCCGCTTATCACATCCGTTGAATCCACGTGCGTTTTTTGACTGCCCATTTTAGCAGCAAACGCTTAGGTCGGTTCAGTTCAGTTCGGTTCGGTGCTGTTTGGCTAATTTTACGTTACGCATACGCCTTGCTGTACATGTGTGTGTGTGTGTGTGTGAATGTGTGTATGCATGTATGCTCTTTAAAATTTGTGTTGTTGCTGTTGCTGTTATTCTTGGTGTTGTGTGTTTGAGTAACGAAACGCTAAAACTAAAATTCAGTTGCCTAGTTTTAAGCGCTTTATGGCCGCAAAGCTTTGGGGGCATTAAACGCAAATTGTGCGCGTTTATAAGTGCATATGTGTGTGTGTGTGTGTGTGTGTGTGTGTATATGTGTGTTTGGTTGCACACTTATATGTGTTTACACAGGCAAAGGCAAGCAATTTAAATTTCATGATGAGCCAAATACATTTTTAACTAACTAAATACCAAAAACAACAAAAACTACAGCAACAACAATGTTGCAAGTTAACAAATCTAAGCAACAACAAAAAGGAAAGAGAAAGGACATTTACAAGGTAGCAATTTAACGTTATATAACAATAACAATTTTTTACACAGACTCATTTATCACACACACACACACGCACACATAATTTCAAAAGAAAATAGAATATTAAAAGAATACGTTAAATAATCTCAACTGCTGCTGCTGCTGCCGCTGCTGCTTCACTTCAAAAAAAAAAAAATAAAAAAAAAACTTTTGCGTTTTTTTTACTTTGCATATTTTCTTTTCTTTCTTTCATTTTTATGCTTCTTTGTTGCTTCATTTTTTTTTTATCTTTTCAGCTGAACGTCGCATGAAATTAAACAAAACACAAGTTGGGCATCCCTGGGATGAATCTCAGTCTAAAAGTCAGTAGCCGCCAGGCAGTCAGCCAGTCAGCTACCAAGGCAGGCTGGCAGGCAGTCAGGCAAACCGGAAGTTGACTTTTGTCCACCTCTCGTTATGCCATAGCCATAGCCATAGCCATAGCCATAATCAACCCAACCACCCACATTACCTACCCAGACGACTCTTCAGCTGTAGTCAACGCCTCTACTACTGTAGCAGCATCATACTGTACACCCGCGTCAGAAGCTGCGTAATCTAGCAGCTACTCGAGCGGCATAAATTTTAGCAGGCGGCAACAACAACAACAACAGCAGCAGCAGCAACAAACCAACGTTGACTGCAACGTGGAGCCATAAAAGTTACAACCCAATACTAGATAGAGAAGCAAAGCAACGAAAAGAATTAAAGACAAAAAGGAAAAGAGAGAGTAACATACAGAAAGGGATAGAGAGAAAAGAGTAAGTTCAAGACCTGACCAAAGAGAGTTACCATATACATAATTTTCGCACTAAAAGAAGGCACTGAACTTGGCGACTCTTCAGCAAATCGGCAGCTCGGCGACTTGGCCTGCATAAGTAATAAAAATAGTAATTTGCTCATAAAATAGTTGCGCTCAAGTAATTTTAACGATTATGATCTTAATCAAGTTGCTAACGGTCACAATCTACTAAGGGAGAATGGTTTGATGGGGTAAGGGAGGAGTGTCTGGTTGCGGGTGATGAAACAGAGGGCAATATTACTTTTGAGTGTTGATGGGTAGGCGGCGGGGGAAGTTGTAAAAAAAAAAATTAGAAAAAAAATGTTATTTTCCAACGTTTTTCTCTGCATATGTTTAAGCTTTTATTAGCCCAGTTAAGTATTAGAAAATTAAAGATTTCCACTTAAGTTTTAATCTAATTAAATTGTAACTAAAGCAAGTTTATGGCATACAATTATCCTTGATTATATAATATATAATACTTTCTCTCAAGAAAATAATTAATGCCAACAATATTAAAGCTGAACTGTATACTATATACAAAAGGATATACTACAGTTGCTACCAATGAAAACACTAAAGAGCCCAGTTAATGCAATGGCCATAAATGAGTTTCAAAATGAAAATCAATTGAGAATCAACACTATAAACTGCTTTATCTTAGAGTTAGTTATCTTACAGTTATATGGCACTTAAAATGCTTTAATTTCTATCATATTTAACAACTATTCAAATATTTTGTAGCAAATTACAAAATATTCCATGCAATAGAAATATTTTCACATGGAAATACCTTTTGTTTTAATTAGAAAATTAAATTTGCCACAAGCAATAATTTTTCACTTATTTTCTCATCAATTTCCTCTTATATTTTATACATTTTTTAAAGAAAAAATAATAATAATAAAAAATAAAAATTAACCATGAAAAGGCATCTTTAGTTTTTTTTTTTCTTCATGAACAATTCAATTAAAAGTTCAACTTCAATTTGCAACAATTTTAATATTTTGCCACAAAATTCTATGCTTATCCTTACACGCATACACACACAAACTCACTCACACATACACAAACTCATACACATATAAAAAGTTATCAGAGCTCAGCAATTTACTAAGCATTTTCTACAGTATTTTTCGCATTTTCGCATTTTTCCCATTTGCCACCAATTTGCATACACTTGAAAATATTTTCATTTCATTTCTCCTCTTAAGTGAAGCAAATCTGAAACTTTGAAAATCTGATAAAATTTCCATTGAATTTGATACTTCAATAATTTTTCTCTTTTTTCTTATTTCCATTTTTAGTTTTAATTGTCTTATTTTTTTATTTATAATTTTTTTATTTCTTATATTTTACCTCTAATATTTTTATTTAAAATTTTATTTACATTTAACTTTTAATTTTTTTTAAATTTGAATTTTTTATTTTTAATATTATATTTTTTATTTTTAATATTTTATTTTATTTTTATTTTTTTTATTAATTAATTCTCAATTATTACATTTTTAATTTTTTTTATTTTTATCTTGTTTTACTTTTGCTTATTTTAAATTTTGTTTTATTTTTAATTTTGTTTTATTTTTAATTTATTTAATTTTGATTTGTTTATTTCATTTTTAATCCAAGTGAATTTTAGATTGCATAGAAATTGCACCAATTTTATCGCAGTTGAAAGATTTCTTTATCAAATCAAAGAATTAAGTGTTTTATCTTTGATTTTAATTTATTTCTGATATAAGCTGGCAGGATATTAAGAAGAATTGAGATTAGCTGTTTAACTGTATTTTCTATTAGCCTTTATTGAGCGCACAATAAACAATTATATTGAGCATAGTTTTAACTAGATTTAGATTAAAGTTCGAAAGCTTTGCCTGGAGGAATTTGATATTATATTATTAGGCGCTTTTCAGTCAATTTTAATATATATTTATATTTATGAAGAGAGAAACAGATAAAGAGAGAGAGACCGTTAAAAATATACTGAGTAAATATGATAAAAACGCAAAAGTTGATTCGGAAACTAGAGAAGATTTAACGATGTCAAGTAATGAGTATAAGCAGCCAAGTCAGTTGGAAAACCTACAACAAGCAAAGAAAAATTGGCTTAAAGCAAAAAAAAAAAAAAAAGCGAATAGAAGCAAAACATAGATAAAGGAGCAAAAGGAAAGCCAACACAAAATGGAGCAATGTAAAAAAAACTTTAACAGTTGAATTTATGTGCATAATTTTTTTTTACATGCGACAGCAGATAGAGCACAATTGTACGCCTTAACTAAACTGTGGGTGTGGCAATTACATACACACACACATATATATATATATATATATATATATATATGTGTGTGTGTATAGAGAGAAAATAAAATGAAACTTTTGTGATTTACTTAAAAACAGAAAAGAAAAATTTGTAACTACGAAACATTTCTAGGAGTTTGCCAAAGGTAATTGAAATGGCAAAACAAGAAAACATCTAAAGGGCGTCCAAAACAACAGCAACAACAACAGATGAAGAAACAGATTTGAGTGGGGGGGTAAGGGGATATAAGTTAAAAAGGCAAGGTCCTGGCCAGTTGAACTGAACTTACAGCAGAAGAAAACAACAGAATGCAGAGACAGAATAAGATAAAAATAATGAGCCAAAAACAAAGCAAGTGAGTAAGACAAAGAGAAAGAGTAGGAAACGAGAAACGGAAAGAGAAAGACAACCTCATGTGAGTTATGTGCAAAAGTTTTGTATGCAACATCTACAAGGTATCATTTTAAATGCCACAGGCGTTCGCGTTCAAGGAGTGGGGCACGTCTGATATGCATTAAGGAGTGTGTGTGTTCGGTTGCATGTGCTTAACAAGTTACAAACAAAACAACAACAACAACAACAACAACACCCAAAAACAAAAGCAAGCAAAAATAACATGCGTAGAGCAGCAACAAAGAAAAAGTCTACCACACAGTGGCTGCCCGCAGTTGCTCCATTTGGCGCTGAAAACTGTGCTACAGTTTTTTGTCTGCCTTTTTCTTGTCTGCCGTTGAACACAATTAAAGCTGCGCAGGTGCAATTGTGTACGCATGTGTGTGCATGTGTGTGTGTGTCTTTTAGATATGCAAATTTTAGTTTAAGCATATTTGTTGCGACATTAAAAAAAAACTAAAAAAGGAAACAAGCGAAAAGAAAATGAGTGCAAAAATAAAAGGTGTGAAAACAAAGCGAAAGTCAAAGCCAAAGTCGAGTATGCTAAAACTTTCAGGCATTATAACAGTAATAAGTACAAAAGCAGTTATATATACAGGCAGGCAGGCAACAACACACACACACACACACACACACACACTCACACAGAGAGCAACATAACAAATAACAAAAACATTGCACATCAGTGACTTTGGCTTTGGCGTTGAAGTGTGTACTTTGTTTAATGAGTTTTCAAGATGAGTTTTTGTGTCGAGTTGCAAAAATAAAAACAAAACAAGAAACAAGAAAAAAAAAACAGAAAAAAACAAGAACAGAACAAAACAATACCTGCAACTGCCACGCCCAGCTGCCTACTTTTTGTAAATAACGAGGCCAAGCGACGAGCTCGAGCCATAAAGCGCATCTTCTACTCAACTAAAATATATATACATATATATAAATAGATTTATATATATAAATATATATATATATATCCAGAGTATATATAATTTTGATTGAAATGCGCGCCAGGCATTCAAAAAGTTTTTTTTCGGGTTTATTCTCAACTCTTTTTGAGTTTTCACAAAAATAAAAATAAAAAGTTCTCCAGAGATTGCCAGAGGAGCAGGCAGTAGCAGAGGCAGTGAGGAGAAGCTGGAAAATGTAAGGAAAATGTGCAACAAAACAAGTTAAAGATAAAGCGCAAAATTGAAAACAAAATGAGCTACGCGATGAAGGGCAAATTGGGTGGAAATTTTCACAATCTGCGGCCAAGTATCGAAGGCAACAGACCAACAGCAACAGCAGCAGCAGCAGCAAAGACAATAACATGCCACACAGACATACAAACGAACGCACACACATATATATATATATATATAGAACACACACACCCTCAGTAATGCCGGAAAACATTTCAGGATTTTTTACTAGCAACAACAACAAAAAAAAATATAATGCAGTTGCCGCTACTGCTGCTCCTTGCCACAGCTGGGACACGCCCACCTTACCAACAGAGTTTTCAACTTCTAACGAAAACGAATCGCACAAGTGATAAGGTGGAAGGAAACTAAAGAAAATTGTTGGAAACATTTAAAAAAAAAAAAAAAAAAAATTTAGCGCACAGCAGGTAACACACAAACACATACACAGACACACACACAGCAGGAATAAAAAAGAGAAGAAGAAAACATAAACATAAAATGAGATGTTGTTGCACTGGAGACAAGATAAATCCGACAAGCAAGTTGCAGCCAAAGGAATTTAAAGGAATTTAAAACCATAACAAGAACTAAAAACATAAAGAACAATAATTAAAAACAAACAAAAAGGCAACAATAGAAAAAAAAAGAGAAAAACATTTTTATAGTTAATGATAATTTCTGTATAAAAATGAAAAATCAATTGATCAATTCTTAAATGGAAATCGAAATTTTTGTTACCCTATTTTAAAATTAATGTTTTTCTTTTCTATCTTTTACTTTTCTCATTTTCTTTTGTAACAGGCAAAAGGAGGCAACATTAAAGTAAAAAAAAAAAATAATAAAAAAGAAAACATTTAATGATGGATATGAGAAAATGAGTTACACAATAAGATTTGTCAGTTGGCTGAGAGGATACATAGATCGATAGATCTATCCATTGAAGGTCATTAAACTTTGATCGATCGTTGGGTAAACAGATGCAGGAGCTCTGCCTGGATTTATATACATATATATATATATATATATATATATATATGAACAGCTGGGTAAATAGCAATAAGCACAACATTAACAAACGTCAACACTACACAACATGCACATAATTATGTTAAACCTAATTATGATCATATTGTGCTGCATACATAGTTGTAGATGAGTCAGTATCTTGCCCCAATGGGGAGCATTTTATATATAGCTAAATATCAAAAGAAGAAGAACAGAACTAACAACAAGCCATATGAACTAAGGGGAAACATTGACACCAACATCTGTGATAGGGATCGTACGCTGTTCTCCAAAGAAAAAAATACTTTTTCCTTCTCCCAATGTACCGCAATCTACTCCTCCCTCGATTCCTCCGCGCTGTTTTGATACTTTCTCCCTAAGATACATATATCATGCATATCTGTCAACATCTTCAATGTTGCTATAAATGTTCTACTCAAATTATTTTCAATAAAAATACTTTGAATTACTTCGCATTAAAATTAAAATATGTCTCTGAACCATAGATATAATATCGCAATAAATCTGAATATATATCTTTGCTAGACAAACATTAACCAAATATTTAATTTCTATTTATTTTTTATTTATTTGTTTATATTTTATTTTATTATTTTATTCATTATTTATTATTTATTAATTTTTTATTTATTTCTGTATTTATTATTATTTTTTTGATATATTTTTCTTATTTATTGTATATTAATTAGCCAATTAATAATTATTTATTAATTATTTATTAATTTTATTAATTATTTATTTATTAATTATTTATTTATTAATTATTTATTATATATTAATTATTTATTATCTATAAATTATTTATTTTTAACAGTTAATTATTTATTTCCTTTAATTAATTAAACTATTAATTATTTTTTTTAACAATTTATTATTTACTTTTTTATTTTAAACTATTAACTATTTATTATTATTTTTTTTTATTTATTATTATTTTTTTTTATTTAATACTTTTTATGATTTATTTATTTTTTCTCTATATTATTTATTTATAGTGTTTATTTATATTAATTATTTATTTATATTATATATTTATATTATTTATTTTAATTATTTATTTAAATTATTTATTTAAATTATTTATTTAAATTATTTATTTATATTATTTATTTATATTAATAATTTATTTACATTATATATTTATATTATTTATTTAAATTATTTATTTAAATTATTTATGTAAATTATTTATTTAAATTATTTATTTATATTATTTATTTATATTAATTATTTATTTATATTATATATTTATATTATATATTTATATTATTTATTTAAATTATTTATTTATATTTTTTAGTAATATTATTTATTTATATTAAAGTCAATAAAATTGATTTTAAAAAATTTACTTATATATGGATTCACGGCATTAAATATTAATAATAATACTTACTCTCACATATTTATAGTTAAAATATATAAATCCAATAAAAATCGAATACTTCCATATATTTGATATACATATATCATTACATCAGTTTATCATTACAACATTTTCCTTACTATTGAATAGTTTTTTAATATAAAATCTTACTTTATGTGCAGAATTTCAACAAATTCATATAAAGTTCTGATGTCAGAAACCAGACAAACAATTATAAACCGTTATCGCAGCAACTGTTAGCTGTATGTTTGTGTGTGTGTGTGGTTTAATATAACTTTTTTTATGCACACTTATAGCAGTTTTTTAATTATGGCCAACATCAGCAGCAGCAGCATCAAGTGGCTATAACTATGGTATAGAATATAGCCCTCACTTATGGTAAAAAACTTTAAATAAAAATTCCAAGCTTTTGAATATGTGTGTGGTTGTGTGTGTGCCTCGCCTAAAAATAGTTGGAGCCGTTAGTGTAGCCCCCCACCAAACCCCTTACAAGCCATCATCTAACAAAAAACCACCATAACCCAATCCAAACAACAGCTCAGAGAGCTTGGGTCACCACAAGCTCATCATATTGTGAATGGTCTTAGTTTGAGTCTGGACTCTAGAATGAAGAATAGAAGAGTCTAGAGTGTAAAGTGCAGAGTGCAGAGTGGAGAGTGGAGAGAGTATAGAATATAGTTTCCGGTACATTGGGGTCTGGGTTGGGATATGCCTTTCGCTATGCCTCGCCTTTGGCCAATATTGTTTTATAGCCCATACAATATTACCATTAGATAAATTGCCTTTCGGCTTGGACATGTGAGGTGGACACACACACACACACACACACACACACACACACACCAATACACACTAACACATAGTAAGCTGCAGTTAAGAGATGAAGAGCTGTAGCTGACGTCTCACATGAATCTGTATATGTTGTGTATACTACTGTATAACTATCCAATACCATCATATAGTCAACGTCATCCTCATCCTCATCGCCATCGTCATCGTCATAGTCATCGTCATTATTATCAATGGTGCCACGTTTCAAATTACTTTCTTTATTGATTTTCCGATGACTCGCATTGTTGTTGTTCTTCTTCTTCTACTACTACTTGTTTTTTTTTTTGTGTTTTGCCTATTTTTACTGCACTTCAAACATGCATTCCAATCGTTCTACTGCCATCCAATATGCATTGTATTATTAAATAGACAATTCCACATGAAGAGAGTGTGGAATAACTAACTACAAACTACATGAAGATATGTTGGAATTCAATTTATATATATATATATATAGTTTTAACTATTTAACCTTGTCACACCAAAACACTCACACTTTATATATACACAGGCTATATGTGTGCCTGTCAATTTGTTGCATCTTCTATTCTTGCAACTTGACCCTCGAACTTAATGGCCCCATTTACCCCACACAGCCACAAATAGCAGCACTTTGTCAACATTTTGCCTAAGACATTATAAAAATATGTTCTTCTTTTTCTACCCACACACGCACACGCACACACCTACTCTAAGTATTTATTAGGCTTTTTTTTTTGTATGTGAAAATTCTCAAAATTTTTCCTAATTTTTTCCCCTTATTTTTTTTTTTTTTTTTTTTGAATTTTTATGACGCATTTTTATTGAACATTTTTTTAATGCATCTTTTTTGTTGTTGACTGCATTTAATGTGGCAAGTTTTTTGTTTTTGTTTTATATATGTATTGCGTGTCTCTGTGTGCGTATGTGTGTGTATGTGTGTGTGTCATTCATTGTTGTATGCCACAAAGCACAACATAACGTAGTATATTACTCATTTCTGGCAACTTTTACAAAGAAACGTAATCAAGCTTATCGCATGCGGGCTTAAGTCGTAGTCTAATTAAACCCACACACACACACGCACATATATACACACACAAATTTATTAATTAGTCATACATTATTAACATACATACATGCATATATATACTTATATATGTATATATATATATATATATATATGTAATTCTGGCTAATTGCCAATTTGCGTTTATAAACTACTCGAATTGTGGGTGCTCCTTAAAGATTTTCATCTAATATATAAATCGATAGAAAATTATGCACTGAATTGGAAATAATATATATAGAAATCAATATATATACATATTTTTAGTTGTATGTGTAATCATTTATAGTTGTATATGTTTTAACAAAAGCTTAGGAAAAACGAGTTTATTTTATGATTTGTGTTTAGCAATTTGATGGATTAAAGAACATATTCTATGCCGATTTCTATATAGTAAAGCTATTGTAAACATACTTCAGTTTACTATGTATATATCAGATTAAATAAGATATATAGTTTATAGAGTGGTATATGCTCTATAGAACGCACTTTTCATATGCTTTCGATATGTGGCAGACAATATGAATGAATGATGACAATTCAATGCGTAAGAATGTGTGGCATATGCCACAGGACATGCCGCAACATCAGTGGCAAATATACATATTTAAATTAAAAATCAATTTAAAATGATCCTCCAAGCAAAGAATTACTAAAAAAGTTGAGTTATAAGCAGTTGATTCCATTAAGATGCGAATTGAAGAGAAAGAAAAAGGAATCCAAATCGAAAGCATAGAAAAAATTCTTAAATAAATAAAGACAGGGTTGTCAAATATACTCGAAATGCATTACAATTTGCTACATATATATCGATAAGCTTTCGATTACTTTTCGATTGCATTGCGATTACAATTAAATATAAGTTTAAGGCTTACTTCAAGAGATTCTTGAGATAAGAACCCTTAAAGTATTATATACAAAATACCCATATATATCTATAGAAACACATATTAATACAATAGTTTACATATATGTATAGTACATATATTTATATATATACATAATCTGATTATGTTTGACCAGAATTCTCGATAAGTTTAATAAAGTTCTTGATAATAATCGAATCAATATAAAGAGTGTTATTAACCACTTCTATAGGTTATATGTGCGAGTAGAGTTTCAAGAGGTTACAATCAAAAGCACTTTTGACCTCCATTTCTCTAGCTGTCTTACACTTCTTTTCGCTCTTCTCTTTCACTTCTTATTGTAAGATGCCAGCAGATAATTAGCTCCACTTCATGTGACCAAAGCAGCGAATTATAATGTTAGTTTTTCTAACATTTGAAGCATTGCTATGCGTATGTGTGTGTGTGTGTGTGAATTAGTACATGTGTATATATAGTATATAGCACATACATATATGTGTGTGTAGAAGGGTGCTGGAGCTTGTGTACTTACTTCATCATACATTGTGATATCTATCTAATCAATAACCGCAAGAGCCACACCCCGACCGACCATAGAAATGCTCCCTCTTCCCTTACCCATTAGTTGTACTCCTGTCCCTTCCCCTACACCTCCCCCCCGCGATCCAATCTTACTCTTTTTGTACTATTTCCCTTCTCGCCTCACACTCTATGTCCCCCTTCCTCTTTTTCTCTGTTTGCCAGCAGTCATTAGTTTGCCCCCTTGCGGTTTTCGACATTGTAGTAACAAAGTTAATGTTCATAGTTGTTGTTGTTGTTGTTGTTCGTGTTGTTTGTTGTCTGTCTATTTGGGTAGTGTTCTGTCCATGTTGCACGTTGCAAGTTGCTAGTTGCTTGTTGCTAGTTGCAAGTTGCTAGTTGCACGTTGTCTGGAGGCAAAAGTTCAATTAAAAATATTTAAACTGCGCTTGCCGCCTGGGGATGGGCACACACTGTGCATCCGCATCCCATTGGCTGATGCGTGTCAAAACTCAACTTGGGATAGGTTGGAGAGCTCCCGCAAGGCAACAACAACAACAACAACACCATCTACCACAAATATATACATATATATATATATATCTATATATAAAGGAAGGCAACTTTTAGTGAAAAAATGCACAACGAACGCCTCGCAATGGCCATAAGCCGCAACGGTCAACGTTTGACGACCCCCCTGGCCATTGGAGGTCCTCCTCTTCTCTCTGTTTTGCGCGTCCCTGGTCCAACTTCAGAACTCCCTCAGCTCCTCAACTCAACTCTTTATGCTATACACGACAACCCTGTGCAGTATTTACTCTCTTCATTCCCCTCCCCCCCCCCCCCCAAAGTACCATTCTCCTTCCCACCACAGCCCATACCAACACATCACTCTTCAGCTGTTGGCCTTCCCCTACACAGCCGGGTTGGAGTTGGGGGCACTGCCAGACCATCCGGTTCTCAGCCGACGTCGTAAAAACACAGCAACAACAGCAACAACAACAATAAAAAAAAAACCCAACGAAAATTTCATTCTTCTTTTTGTTCTTTTTATTTTTGTATTTTCGTTGTATATTTTTTTGTGTTGATGTTTTTTTTATCTCTTTTTTTTTTGTTTTGGGTGCAATGAACGTTGCGTCGTCGTTATTGGTGTTGTTGTGGTTGTTGTTGCTGTTATTGGCGCTGCTGCGCATGCGTGCCAGCAACAGCAACGGCAACGGCAACGGCAACAACAGCAACAACAATGTAGCTGACTGGCCGATCGGCTGTTTGGTCGATCGGTCGGTCGGTCGGTCGTCTGCCCGTTTCGTTGAAAAATTCGTTAATAAATTGGCTACCCGAACTGCCAGGCAAAGTTCCAGACCCATACCCCAATCCCCCAATTGCCCGTCTCTTGCTCTCTCACTCTCTCTACTCCTTCTACTTCTACTTCTCTCTCTCTCTTTCGCTTCCTCTAGCTGTTATTCAGTGTCTACCAATTTGCCGTCGCACTGTCCCTATGCCTCTGCCCGCCTGCGCACCTCCCTGCCTGCTCTTCCTGTCGCCCAACTCTTAGTCTCGCGCGACCAGAGCTCCACCTTGCGTCAATATTAACATTCATGCTCATCCTTTCTGCTAGCTGTTGTTGTTGTTGTTGTTGCTGCGTGTTGCTGTTGTTGTTGGTGTGCCGGCTGCTGCTACCCCTCAGGGTCAACGGCCCACTTGTGTCGACGTCGTCGTCGTCGTCGCTGCTATTATCTCAGACCATCTGCCGTTCCTTGCCAGCATTCAAGATCGAAAATGAAACAAACGAAAAAAAAAATATGTCGAGTTCCAAACAAGCGGCAAACCTGCTGCTGTTGCTGTGGTGCATGTTGCTGTTGCTGTTGCTGTTGCTGTGTGGCTCCCACAATGGCAGAGCCAATCGATTTGTGACATGTGAGAGTAAAATACAACAACAACAATAACAACGAAAATCAATAAGCAACAGCAAAGTACAAAAAGGATCAGCAGAAAAAAAAACTCGTAGACTGCCCTTTGGCAGCTGCAAGTGTGCATTGAAAGCATCCTGACAATCATTATACAGGTAGTCCTTATTCTGTTATGTTATACTCAACTATACTATGTACACATATACAACATAAGATCTTAAAGGATCTGCTAGATTGAGCGTATCTTAACAACCCCTAAAAGACAACAAAAAAAAATCAAAAAAATGTTGCTGTAATTTGAGTACAATCCTCTGTAGCAGCGGCAGCTTGTGGTGAATAGCTCTGGTGGCAAGGCTTCAATCTTTGTTGAGAATCTGGCCAAAGGATATATCAAGCCTGTTACCTGTTACCTATATATATATATATATTTTATGCCTTTTATCTTTTGTGTGTTACCTGTTTTAGTTGTGTATCTTTTACTTTTTCTCTCTGTTCTTCACTTTATTTCTGCAAATAGTTTGCACCTGTTTTTAAGGGTCTGCGATTTTGCTTGTAGTTTTAATTGATAAGAGAGAGGGGGAGAGAGAGGGAAATAAAAGAGAAATGGCAAATTGCTAATTAAAGTGTAACATACAATTATCTTAAGTACATATATATATATATACATACATATTCTGAGAGCTGCTTAACATTTGGGAAAACATTTAATAACCTTATGCAACATTGTTGCAACATTTCATTTGAACAAAAGCAACACATACATACACTGGCATTTGCCATTACACACATATGTATGTATGTGTGTGTGTGACATTTTATGTAAACTTTTTTGTTACTATACTAAAAACAGCAGCATTAAATGCGACTGCCAGACAGTCAGCAAGTCATCTTGGCAACAGCAATTGTTGTCAACAATTCGCAGCTGAAGCTTATTGAAAATTGGCAACAAAAGCGACAGTCAAAGTGTACTATATACTCCGCACACACACCCCCCCCCACCCACCGGCCCCTTAACAACCAGACAGCCCCCTCTACATACAACCCACACTTAGCTATAGACAATCATCGCTTCATACACATTGCAAATCTTCAACTGACGCATAAAAGGGAGCACACATTGGCAGCGGATTGTGGTAGCTTCAATGTGGCAACAGTGTGGCAGAGAGCAGTAAGAGGTGCAGTAGGTATGTCATGGAAACTGGAAGCTGTGGCAACAGTCTTTTGTCATATACAATACGTTATATATATATATATATATATATATGCTTTATTGTTGTACGGAAATCAAGATCATACATCAATAATGACAGTTGACAATGACAATCTGCCTGAAGTTGTTGTTGACTCAAAATGCAAAAGGAGAAAAGGAGAGAAAAGGAGAGAAAAGAAGAGAAAAGGAAAAAATACAAACAAGAGCAGACAGAGAGGAGATGAGGGAATGTGAGGGAGAGACAACAAAAAGAAAAGAAATAAAATTATTTTTAAACGTAATAAAAATGCAACATGTCATATGCGGATCAGTTGGTATGTCAAACAAAAGCCCAACGAGATACCAGCAGCAGCAGTCGCAGTCACAGCAGCAGCAACTGTTGTTGCTATTGCAGGTGGCACAGCTGAGTGAGTTTCCTTTGGGTGTGTCCAAATCCAGATCAGCACCTCCAACCCACCCCTTATTAAACACAAAGCAACAACCTTAATGCCAACTAAGAGGCTAGACAAATGTCAGCGGCTTAAAATGCAACACAGTGCAGCCTGACAACAACAACAGCAGCAGTAACAGCAGCAATAGCAATGGCAACGACACCTAAATGGTTAAAACTGACAAAGCTGATGGAAACACCAAAAAGAAGGGAAAAATCTGAGGCGAGGATATGGACATGAACATGGATATAAATGTGAATATGAATGTGAATGTGAATGTAAATGTGAATGAGAAGTTGAGATTGAGGCGCTTATAAATTGCTGTTGCTGTTGTTGCCGCTGCTGCTGCTGCTGCTGTTGTTGTTGTAGATGTTGCAGTCACTGCGGCTGCTCATTTGTCAAAAGACATTAGCAGACAGAGAAAGAGAGGCATCAGCAGATAAGCAGCAGCAATCATATATGCAACAAAGATAGCTCTAATGTTAGCTAGGAAATTGAAATTATATACAACCCAACTAGCAGATACCCTATGAAGCATAGTTCCCTCTCTTAGACAGACAGACAGACAGACAGACAGAGAGAGAGAGAAAGAGAAACAGAGAGCGAGAGATAGAGAGTGGTAAATTAACATTGCATATACTTAAGCTAGTTAGCTTTAAGTATAGGGTATAACAGGATATAGTTGAAGGCGTGGCAATAGCAACTGCTGATGTTACAAAGCTGCAACAGCAACAACAAGCTTGCAGCACAATTGGCAGGCAAACGCATGACAAACATTTAAAAGTGCCACAATTAACGCGTCTGTTTAATTATCTCGCTGACAGACTATCCACAGCTGAGTAGTACAGACTTGAAGCTGGCTAAAAGAAGGAGAGGGGGGGGAAGAGAGTTGGTGTGGCATGTAGCTAGTATTTTTTGTAGTTTTTCTTTCCTTCTTTTATCAAGCTGACGGCGCCAAGCAACTGCACCATTTTCCAAATACATTTGGCAAATATTTTAACAATGACATCGTGTTGTCGTCATCATAGGGTTGAGTTGGCCATTGAATTGGCCTTAAACTGGTGGGAAGGGGGGGGGGGGGGGTTAGTTAAGTAGAGTGAGAAAATGAAGAGAGAGAGGATGAGTTGAAGGAAGATGGCCAAGTGCAATTACTACAGTACATTGCAATAGACGAGAGACTTTGTAGAATTTTAATTGAAATGTCAAAAGCGTTTAGTGTGTGGCAAGTAGAAACACAATGAAGCTGCTGCCTTCCCCTCCCTCCCGCTCTACGCGACAATTTTACAATTTTGCTGCAGTTGCAGACAAAGACAAAACGCAACCTGGCGACCGGCCAGGTTACCGGAATTTTAATCGGCAATGCAGTACAATTTGATTGTAGCATTATTGAGGTTAAGAAAATATGTTAAGCATCATCGCAGTATAGTTGTATCTCTCTCTATCTTTCTCTCTCTAGCGGTCGCTCTAACCCCGCCCTCGCTATCGCTATCTCAATCTGAAGTACTCTCAAGTTGCGGGCAATGGGTCAGTCTCTACTGCCTTAAGGAGTATTGCTGCAATTACATATATAAATATTTAGAACAAAAATTGCATAAGTACAACAGTTGCAGTTGCGACAATGCCAAATTTCACAACACTGTTGCCAAATTTCATTATATGCAAGACAATGTTGCCAAAGTTAAGTAAGTTTATGAATTGCATTCAAAATTATATTGAATCTATTGCTACTTTAAATATGCCCAAAACTGCTCGAATTGTTGCCAAATTTCGCAACACTGTTGCCAAACTTCACATGCATAATAATTATGTTAGTAATTGATTGCTAGTTCTTACTGTCTTAAAGTAGATTACATTTAGTTAAGTAACCCTAAAAGTACATTTTAATGCAGTGTTGCCAAATTTCACAGCAAAACACACACTGTTGCCAAAGTGCACTAGCTAAGCTTGGTTTAGAGTAAGAAGCTATTAATTTGCATTATAAATTTTATACCAATTAAAGAGGATTAAGAGAATAGTTGCCACATATATAAATACAGTGTTGCCAAACTTCACTATTGTTCGTTTAATGCAAACCAAAGAGAAGAAAATATTAAAGGCAGATGCTGCTACATTGAGTTGCTGCAGCAACTATGCTACAAAGTTTGTGGTAACCGCAAAATATCCACAAATTTGCAAAGTGCCTGACAAAATTTGTCTGTCAATCTGAATCGATTAATGCTCAATGAGAGACATCAGACAATTGTTAATTAACACTGCCAGCGGCAATAAGATGTTTCTCTCTCCAACACTGTCTCTCTTTACCAATTGTGGCTACAAATTGAGCACAACTACAACAACAACAACAAAAATGAAACGTAGCTATAACTGCCACAAACTTTATATACTATAATGTCTTTCTCTTTCACTCTCACACACATAACAGCAGACAAATCAAT
>JBAMBS010001586.1:0-17500 GCA_037044455.1 Zygothrica quintamaculata | reverse complement strand
ACCTGTGTGTATGTGTAAATGCATTTTGCTGTAGGTGAATTAGGTTTGAGGTGCCATTTTAGGGAACAACAGGGAGCATCTCAGTTTTATAGTAGTAGATAGAATAATAGAGGGAATTGTAAAGAGAAGGGTTAAGGGCAAAAGGGGGAGTGTAGGGAAGTAGGGGATATATATATATATATATGTAGAAGCTTGGACTGTACAGCTAGAGTTGTGGTCTCGTTGGGCTAAAGCTTTTTCGTTGGTGGCACTTTGTTGACTATTATTTTTCATTTTGAGAGCAGGCGGCAATAACAACAGCAACAGCAGCAGCAGCAGCAACAACAACAGCAGCAGCAACAACAGCAGCAGCAGCAGCATCAGCAACGGTGTGTGGCAACTTGAAAGGATGGTGGCAAAGAGGGAATACAAGTGAAAATTATTTCATGATACACACAGGCACGCAGCACAAACACACACTCACACACACACTCACGCACACGCACACAGTTGTAGTTGTAGTTGTAGCTGTTACATGATACCTAAAGCCGAGACACAGAGACAAAGATACACACAACACGACAGAGAGAGAAAGAGAAAGAAAATATAAACCTCAAAGATACATTTGCGCTTCACTTGAACCATAGAACGCAATTCAAGTGAACTAAGCAAGTGACTCACGTATCTCTCTATCTATACTATATGTACGTATGTATGTATGTATGTATGTATGTATGTATGCGTTTGTAATGTGAGGGCGAAATGAAGCTGTAGACAAAATTGCGTGCGTAATTCTCTTTGGCAAACGTATAGCAAATGTTTGGGCCAAGAACCAAAAAAAAAAAAAACATTCAGCTAAAATAGTTCTGGCAAGACACAAGGATAACAACAACAACAGAAAGAACAACCAAAAAAAAAAAAAAAAAATAAAGGATAAATTGCTATAAAAGCATAAGAAAAGAAGAAAATAAAGAAACCAAGACAAATAATTCCAACAACAACAAGAAAAGAACAAAAAAATTTATATATGCCATCGGGCGCTACCTAAAAGAAATAAGCCGAGGCACTTTGAGATGTGTTTTTATGGCTTAAATTGCATTTAGAATGTGGAAGAGAAGTAAACGAGAAGGAGGCAAGAATTTATACAAAGGATATTTGCTTAGATATTAAGGAATTTATTGCGCTGCTGCCAAACTTCACATAACAAAAACTTCAATAAGAGAAAAATTCAATTTATACCCTCAAAAAAGAATTAAATAAATAATTTAAAAAAAAAAAATATAACAAAAAATAAATATGAAAAAAAGATAAAATTAACATTATAAAGTAAAAATTCATAAATTAAATTTAAGTATTAATTAAATATGTATAGCGCTGTTGCCAAATTTCATTGAATTGCTGGCAAAATTTATTTAAATCTATAAAATAAATTTGAATTTTCGTATTAAAGCCTTTTTCCCCTTAGTTTTCACGCTTGTAATTTATGCAACAACTTTGACCCTCAGCATGACCCTCCCTAAATATTCAACCACATAACTGTATAACAGTTGGTTCAAAAAGTGATCGAACATAGGGATAAAGCCGTAAAAATGAAAATTAAAATTAAAATTCGAAAATCGAAAAACCTAAATTATAAACTCATAGAGAAAAAAAGCAATCAATGTTTAAATACGCATGAGAATTCAACGAAGGGAAGTGTAAAGGAAATATAGGAAAAGAAAAACCAGAGGATAATTATTCAAACACTTTTAAAGTCAAAACACACACACACACACATACACACACATGTCGAAATGCATAGGAAAAACGTTGAAAATGAGCAAACATGAAGCTGTTTTCATTCTCCTTTTTTTTGTTTTTTTTTTTTTTTGGGAAAAACTTTGTCATTGAAAATTGACTGCAGTGTAAAGGGATGGACAGATGGATGAATGGATGGATGGATGAATGGATGGATGGATGGATGGATGGATGGATGGTTGCTTGCTTAGCTGCTTGGTTGTCTGGATAGAATTATATTGTAAGGGAAGTCGATATCAGGGAAGGTTTAAGTATATTTCACTTCAGGCGGAACGAGGCACATCAAAATGTGGTGGCAGACGAGAAACATATGCGGGACTCAGAAAACCGGAGCATCATCCTATACACATACATATACATATACATATATACATATACATATATATATATATATGTACACACCAAATATCCTTTAAATGGGCCCGTCTGCAGTGTCCCTTTTATGGGTATGTTTGTGTTTGTGTGTGTGTGTGTGAGAGACAGACAAAATATCTAAAAACTGTCGAAGGTTGTTCAACCAACCACCAGGACCAGCCAGAGCCAGCATCAACATCAACAACAGCACCAACAACAACAACAACAACAACAACAATAATCGAGCTCTAAAGCCACGACACCAGACCAGAGCAGCTGTTCTTTCGACATCAACCGAAAGAGCTCAATAGAGAGCAGAGTACAAAACAGAACCGAACAGAACAGAACAGAAGAGCACAGAACACGGGGAAAAATGAAAAATGTAAAGAAGGAAAAAAAGAAAACAGAAAAATAATAAATAAAAATAGTGGATGGAAAAATAAAAACTAAATGTGTCCCGGTACTATACTCAATGTAGTCAATGCTTCATGTTGCACTGCTTTTGTTTTGTTTGGTTTGGTTTGGTTTCGTTTTTGGTGGTGCAGCAGCAACAGCAGCAGCAGCAGTATTTGTAGCCGTAGCAACAGCAGCAGCCGCCGCACAAGTTGCAAGGGAGAATGTGTGTGTGTGTGTGTGTGATTGAATTAGAGGAGAAGGTAGAAGAGTAACAGGGTAAACAGCAGGCTAACAGGCTAACAACAACAACAAGGTTAAACGGAATGCATAGGCAGAGGACAGACGGCGGGCAGGCGGGCAGTAGAAAGAAAAGCGTCGATTAATGCCAGGGAATCGCATCGAATCGCGCGTCAGCGATGCGGGTCCAACTCTTAGGCAGGGCCATTGGACTCGAGATTAGCACAGGATTTGCGCCTGATCAAAGACAAAAAAGCCTAGAGCAAAAATAACAGGAACACACAACACAGAGACAGAGACAGAGACAGAGATATAAATGGATGAATATACATATACATTTATATGCAGAGCAAACTATACAAGGAGAGCAAGAGCGAGAACAAGAGCGACAGAAAAAGAGAGGGAGAAAAATTGAACTTGAGGCTAGCCTTAGTTTTGCCTGAGCAGCAGATAACGACAGCAACGACAACGACAACAACGACAACAACGACAACAACGACAACAACGACAACGACAACGACGACACCTTGCAAGCCAATGGCTCAGCTTGAGCCTTAGCCTGAGCCTAAGACTGAGGCTGAGGCTAAGACTGAGGCTGAGCTTGCGTCTGAGCCTGAATCTCAGTCTGTGCCTGAACCATAGTCTGAGCCATAGCCAGTGTCTGAGCCATGGTCAGAGCAGGCCACAAGTCGTGCAGGAAGCAAGTTTTATGCAGGCAAAAGGTTTACTACAACTCTCTCCCTCTCCATATATTTATGTTTCTTTCCCTGTCTTACAGTCTATCTGTTTGGTCTGTCTGAACTGTCCGTTCTTGGACTTGTCGTCTTCGTCTGCTGCCTGCCAGCTTCTAAAACCAGTTGCAGGTAGTTTAAAGTAAGCCCAAAAGATGTTCGGTCATCTTTTGCGGCTCTTTTCGGCATGCCGTTGCCTTATAGCACATTTCTTCTTCTTCTTCTTCTTCAACATCATCATCATCATCATTACCATCATCATTATCATCATCATTGTGTACTTCTTCCTCTGTCTGTGCAACCAGAGGCCAGAGGCTCTCTTCGGACTATGTCCAATATTTTGTTGGCCGAAACAGAACCATCAATATACTTCTTTCTCTCTGCCTCCCCCGGTTTTCCGTACCCCTCTTAACACGACATCAACTCCACCATCAAACAGACACACTCATACACAAACTGTTTATCTTGCCCAAGTGCAGTGAGAAAAATTCTTAGAACTTTGCTAGGATTAATTGGTTTATCTTCTATATAAAGGTAGATAGATCGATTTGTTCCTATTTCTGGGAAATCAATTATATTCCTACAATCTGGCGCCATATTTATTGAGAACACTAATTATGCTTGCACTGAACCTAAACGTAATGCATTTAAAAGCGCTGTTGCCAAACTTCACTTCACTTATAATAATAGTTACAATTAAATAATATTTATTATAAAATAATGCAGAATGTTTGATATAGGAATAATAATATATCAATATTATTGTTCTTATAATAAAATTTAATACATTTGCTGTGTTGCCAAACTTTATTACAATTTATACAAAACTGTAGTTTAAAGGAATAACATTATTGCCTAGTTTTAATACTTTTGTTTATTATTAACTAAATCCATTTAAGATCAAATCGATTATAATAGTTTAATGTTTAAGTAGATTTTAATTATATATTCGGCTTATTTGCTGTGTTGCCAAACTTCAATATATTATGTTAAATTTTATTTTAAAAGTCAATCTATGACACTTGCTCAAATTGCTGTTTACTTTTAACTTCCTGCCCAGTTTATAAGTACGTTACGATCATGAGGCTGTCTGTTACTGGATGACTACACCTCACCTGCTATTGCTGACAGAAAGAGAGACAAGGAGGTACACACACACAGACTGAGAGGGAATAAAGAGTGAGAGAGAGTTGTACATATAGAAAACTAGCCTGGCATCTAACAAGTTCGACATTTGGCACTTAAATTTAACGCTTGATTGCATTTACAATGTTGAATGCCGAAGCAATATATTAATATACTAATTCTGTGAACTGAAACTGAACTGAATTGAACTGAATCAAAGTGAACTGAAATGAAGTGAACTAGTACATCCGTTGTTTCGAACCTTAACTCTAACAATAAGTGTGTAACTTTGAGTTAAACTTAAGCTAAAATTCTTACACCTAGACTAAGACTATATATATTATAGAATCCAATTCATAGGCACCACAAAAGGCAATCCAGCGTCAACGACTCTATTCTGCGGGTACTTCAAGTGTTGCTCCTAGTATAAGCCATTGGCATAAGTAAGCGTTTGCCGGCTTCTTCATTCTCTCTAACCAGCTTTCTGTCTGTTTGTCTGTCTGTCTGTGTGTCTGTCTGTCTGTCTGTCTATTTTCACGTTTACCCATTCCCATGCACATTTCTAGTCTCATTCCCATAACCATTTCAATACCCATTCTTTGAGGTTTTGAGTTTTAGTTTGGATTTTGGGTTTTGGGGTTTTTTTTTCTTTCTTTTTTTGCACTCCTCCACTTGTGGCACATTTTGTTGTCGTCTTTATATATATATATATATATATACATGTTGCAACTCTGTAACTTCCTTATGCCTACTTTTAAGCACATCTCCTCTGCCTGCCCACCAACGTTTATTGCTCTTCGTCTTTTGATTCTCATTTTTTTCCTTTTTTTCTTTTTTGTTTTTTGTTCTCCTTTGTCGCTACTTGGCGTCACTTAGCGTGTGCCAGTTTTTCACTGGCTTCTTTTAGTGTTTACCCAACACTGCAGTACCTATTCTCCCTTTTCTTTTCCCCCTTTTCATGTTACTCTCTTACCTCCAAACTCTCTTATTACAGATGTCCCGTCGTCGATGTCTTCTTTTACTTCTACTACTTCTTCTTCTTCTACACTGTTACACTGTTACACTGTTACACTGCTACACTTCTTCATCTCCTTCATCTGTTTCCCTTTTCGTTTGATTGCTTGACTAGGCGCTGGGCGCTCGTATGTTTGTAGGCCGGAAAAGCCGTTTTACACGTGAATGAAAAATATAATCGTAAGTTGCAATGTTGCCAAACTTCATTTAAATTTTATTTCTCTCTCTCTCTCTCTTTCTATCTCTCTCGGTTTTCAGCTGTCAAAAGCAAGTCATCAAATTCAACCGTTACATGGACCACAACTCGTTTACCAACAATTAATGTCAAATTTTAAAAATAGAAGAGGTTCTTTTTTTGTGTTTTACATTTTCATTTTCATATTAATTTTTTCCTTTTTTTTTCTAATTTAAAGCATACAAAATGCAAATCAAAAAGAAAACCCAAAACTTTTCCGAGCGACTCAACAGCCGCAAGGCAAAACAGAAAAGAACAAAACAAAAAAAAACAAAAAAGAAAAAAAAATGCATACAATAATTCCCTATAACGTGGGTTTCTCAATTTGAAATGGAAGGAAGGAAGGGACGAGGTGAGATGTTAAAGAAGAGGAAAATATATATTTTATAGAAAAGCAACCCCCTCAACGGGTGGAAAAATGCATAAGGCATAAGGCATAAGGCATAAAGCATACAAGGCACAAAGGACGAACGGCGAAGGACGTTGTTAATGTTGATGTTGATGTTGATGTTGATGTTGACGTTGCGACGACAGAACGGACAAAAAGTGGAAAAAAAAAAAAGGAAAATAAAAATATAAAATTAAAGAAAGGGGTTAAAACGTGTATGTCTGTCAAGCGTAGTCCTATGTACTCATTACAAACACTACTCAGTACTTGCTGCAAGGTACTCAGTACTCGCTACTCACATATACATATACATATATACATATATACATATATACATATACATATATATAAGCCTAAAGAGTGCACAGGGAAAGGTCGCCGCCAGGCAAAGGCATTGAACCCAGTTACATGTTTAGATTAAAAATTCTAATATGCAGGCTTTATGCTAAATGTTACTCACACTCTCTCTCTATCACACACAGACACACACACACACACACATATATGTAATATATTATCTTTGTTATAAAATGTTAGCTTAGATTATTTGATTTTAAAACTAGTTTAGTTGTTGCTTTCAGGGATTGAAATTGTGATTCAGATTTGATATTACTTACCAGACAACGCCGAATGCACCATAACCTATTGGACGATCCGGTTGAACATCCTGTGGCACCGCTGGCGGTTGATAATATGGAGCCGCTGCGGCCAATATTGCGCTGGCGCCTTGTGGCGCACCACCGGCAGCACCACCCTGTACCAGTGACATCGATACGCTCATTGAGCTACGCGGCGCAGCAGCTGAACTATTTGGGCAGCTGTTATTGCTGCTCTTCTTGTTATTGTTATTATTATTGATGCTGCTGTTGCTGTTGATGTTGTTAATGTTGTTATTGCAGGAGTAGCTCTGTGCAATGTGCTGGGGATTAGCTGGCGTTTGATAGCTATAAAGCCGTTGTTGCTTGCCGTTGTTAGTATTGATGATGTTGCTGTTGGTGTTGCTGCTGCTGCTGCTGTTGTTGCTGTTGTTGTTGTTGATGGCGTTTGTGTTGGTGGCGGTAGCGTTGGCGTTGGCGTTGGCGTTAGCGATAGCAATGGCAGTGGTGGTTGTGGTAGTGTTGTTGGTGCTGGTGGTGATGTTGGTGGTTGGATGGGAGAAATGGTGTTGATTGCTCAATGGATGCCGCTTGGGGCCACTAATGGCCGCCATTCAATAGTTGCCCATTTGATATTTGTAATTTTGTTGTTGTTGTTGTTGTTGTTATTATTATTATTATTGGTGTTATTGTAGTTGTTGTTCTTACGCTTCGTAGCGCACAATATTTTTAACACATTAAAAAAAAAATATTAATATAATTTATGGAATTTTATTTGAATTTGATTTCTATTTTATTTTTTTTTTTAATATTCACAAAATATTTATTATTATTATTTTTTCTCTTAATTTTTTTTCAAGCGATTTTCTGGTGGTTGTTGCTGTTGTTGGTGACTGCAAAAAAAAAGGAAGAGGAAAAAAAGATTTAGATTTTTAGGCGCATTCTTATTTATTTGATTTTTGATTTGATTTTTTTTTTTTTTTGCTTTTTTTTGGCAGGCTAACAAGAGCGAAAGAAAAGAACGCAGAGAATGAAAGGAAAAAAAGTGCGGTTAGCTGCGACCGGGGCGCGTCCGTGTAACCGATGTAAGTATGCGCATGCATATGTATGCGTGAGTCAGTGGAGAAATGTTGTTGTGTCTGTGTGTGTCTGTGTGTGTGTGTGAACAAGAGCGACGGACAGACAAAGAGACAGACAAGAAAAGGGACAAGAAGAGTGAAATACATTGAAAGACGAATAAAACAAAAATTATTTTTTGTTTTTTGTTTTTTTTTTTTTTTTGTATTGTTTACATGAAACACAAGCAGTTTAATAAACTTGAAAAAAATGGAGGAAAAAAAATTTCTTATTAAAAATGTGCACATGTTTTGCAACAGCAGCCCAAAGAGAGCGACGCCGTCAGTATCACCAGCAGCAGCGGAGGCAGCAGCGTTTTTGCTCTCAGCTAATGTAGCGTCAGTCAACAGCAGCCCAAGCCTCAGCCAAAGCAGCAACGAAAGCGTCGCGCACTTGACACTTTTTGCTGTGGCTGCTGCGGTGTCGACATCGACATCAACGTCAGCGTTGACTTTAACGTCAACGTCAACGCCGATGCTACGGCAAAGACAACGCGTAAAGAAAACAATGGAAAACAAACAGCACCTTCAAAAAAAAAAAAAAGGAATATGCAATGGAAATGAAGAAAATGTGCGGCATTTGAATTTCACATGAATTTTTAACAGCCTAATTGCACATTGTTGTTGTTATTGTTGTTCTTCTTTTGCTTTTCCTTTTCCTAGGCTCACCTTAAAAAAAATGCACAATTATTGTATCAAGAAGCGGCAGCAATGTTGTACGATGAACGATGACTCAAAAAGTGTCAAGTGCGCGACGCTTTCGTTGCTGCTTTGGCTGAGGCTTGGGCTGCTGTTGACTGACGCTACATTAGCTGAGAGCAAAAACGCTGCTGCCTCCGCTGCTGCTGGTGATACTGACGGCGTCGCTCTCTTTGGGCTGCTGTTGCAAAACATGTGCACATTTTTAATAAGAAATTTTTTTTCCTCCATTTTTTTCAAGTTTATTAAACTGCTTGTGTTTCATGTAAACAATACAAAAAAAAAAAAAAACAAAAAACAAAAAATAATTTTTGTTTTAATTCGTCTTTCAGTGTATTTCACTCTTCTTGTCCCTTTTCTTGTCTGTCTCTTTGTCTGTCCGTCGCTCTTGTTCACACACACAGACACAACAACATTTCTCCACTGACTCACGCATACATATGCATGCGCATACTTACATCGGTTACACGGACGCGCCCCGGTCGCAGCTAACCGCACTTTTTTCCTTTCATTCTCTGCGTTCTTTTCTTTCGCTCTTGTTAGCCTGCCAAAAAAAAGCAAAAAAAAAAAAAAAATCAAATCAAAAATCAAATAAATAAGAATGCGCCTAAAAATCTAAATCTTTTTTTCCTCTTCCTTTTTTTTTGCAGTCACCAACAACAGCAACAACCACCAGAAAATCGCTTGAAAAAAAATTAAGAGAAAAAATAATAATAATAAATATTTTGTGAATATTAAAAAAAAAAATAAAATAGAAATCAAATTCAAATAAAATTCCATAAATTATATTAATATTTTTTTTTAATGTGTTAAAAATATTGTGCGCTACGAAGCGTAAGAACAACAACTACAATAACACCAATAATAATAATAATAATAACAACAACAACAACAACAACAACAACAAAATTACAAATATCAAATGGGCAACTATTGAATGGCGGCCATTAGTGGCCCCAAGCGGCATCCATTGAGCAATCAACACCATTTCTCCCATCCAACCACCAACATCACCACCAGCACCAACAACACTACCACAACCACCACTGCCATTGCTATCGCTAACGCCAACGCCAACGCCAACGCTACCGCCACCAACACAAACGCCATCAACAACAACAACAGCAACAACAGCAGCAGCAGCAGCAACACCAACAGCAACATCATCAATACTAACAACGGCAAGCAACAACGGCTTTATAGCTATCAAACGCCAGCTAATCCCCAGCACATTGCACAGAGCTACTCCTGCAATAACAACATTAACAACATCAACAGCAACAGCAGCATCAATAATAATAACAATAACAAGAAGAGCAGCAATAACAGCTGCCCAAATAGTTCAGCTGCTGCGCCGCGTAGCTCAATGAGCGTATCGATGTCACTGGTACAGGGTGGTGCTGCCGGTGGTGCGCCACAAGGCGCCAGCGCAATATTGGCCGCAGCGGCTCCATATTATCAACCGCCAGCGGTGCCACAGGATGTTCAACCGGATCGTCCAATAGGTTATGGTGCATTCGGCGTTGTCTGGTAAGTAATATCAAATCTGAATCACAATTTCAATCCCTGAAAGCAACAACTAAACTAGTTTTAAAATCAAATAATCTAAGCTAACATTTTATAACAAAGATAATATATTACATATATGTGTGTGTGTGTGTGTGTCTGTGTGTGATAGAGAGAGAGTGTGAGTAACATTTAGCATAAAGCCTGCATATTAGAATTTTTAATCTAAACATGTAACTGGGTTCAATGCCTTTGCCTGGCGGCGACCTTTCCCTGTGCACTCTTTAGGCTTATATATATGTATATGTATATATGTATATATGTATATATGTATATGTATATGTGAGTAGCGAGTACTGAGTACCTTGCAGCAAGTACTGAGTAGTGTTTGTAATGAGTACATAGGACTAGGCTTGACAGACATACACGTTTTAACCCCTTTCTTTAATTTTATATTTTTATTTTCCTTTTTTTTTCCACTTTTTGTCCGTTCTGTCGTCGCAACGTCAACATCAACATCAACATCAACATTAACAACGTCCTTCGCCGTTCGTCCTTTGTGCCTTGTATGCTTTATGCCTTATGCCTTATGCCTTATGCATTTTTCCACCCGTTGAGGGGGTTGCTTTTCTATAAAATATATATTTTCCTCTTCTTTAACATCTCACCTCGTCCCTTCGTCCCTTCCATTTCAAATTGAGAAACCCACGTTATAGGGAATTATTGTATGCATTTTTTTTTCTTTTTTGTTTTTTTTTGTTTTGTTCTTTTCTGTTTTGCCTTGCGGCTGTTGAGTCGCTCGGAAAAGTTTTGGGTTTTCTTTTTGATTTGCATTTTGTATGCTTTAAATTAGAAAAAAAAACGAAAAAATTAATATGAAAATGAAAATGTAAAACACAAAAAAAGAACCTCTTCTATTTTTAAAATTTGACATTAATTGTTGGTAAACGAGTTGTGGTCCATGTAACGGTTGATTTTGATGACTTGCTTTTGACAGCTGAAAACCGAGAGAGATAGAAAGAGAGAGAGAGAGAAATAAAATTTAAATGAAGTTTGGCAACATTGCAACTTACGATTATATTTTTCATTCACGTGTAAAACGGCTTTTCCGGCCTACAAACATACGAGCGCCCAGCGCCTAGTCAAGCAATCAAACGAAAAGGGAAACAGATGAAGGAGATGAAGAAGTGTAGCAGTGTAACAGTGTAACAGTGTAGAAGAAGAAGAAGTAGTAGAAGTAAAAGAAGACATCGACGACGGGACATCTGTAATAAGAGAGTTTGGTGGTAAGAGAGTAACATGAAAAGGGGGGAAAGAAAAGGGAGAATAGGTACTGCAGTGTTGGGTAAACACTAAAAGAAGCCAATGAAAAACTGGCACACGCTAAGTGACGCCAAGTAGCGACAAAGGAGAACAAAAAACAAAAAAGAAAAAAAAGGAAAAAAATGAGAATCAAAAGACGAAGAGCAATAAACGTTGGTGGGCAGGCAGAGGAGATGTGCTTAAAAGTAGGCATAAGGAAGTTACAGAGTTGCAACATGTATATATATATATATATATATATAAAGACGACAACAAAATGTGCCACAAGTGGAGGAGTGCAAAAAAAAGAAAGAAAAAAAAACCCCAAAACCCAAAATCCAAACTAAAACTCAAAACCTCAAAGAATGGGTATTGAAATGGTTATGGGAATGAGACTAGAAATGTGCATGGGAATGGGTAAACGTGAAAATAGACAGACAGACAGACAGACACACAGACAGACAGACAAACAGACAGAAAGCTGGTTAGAGAGAATGAAGAAGCCGGCAAACGCTTACTTATGCCAATGGCTTATACTAGGAGCAACACTTGAAGTACCCGCAGAATAGAGTCGTTGACGCTGGATTGCCTTTTGTGGTGCCTATGAATTGGATTCTATAATATATATAGTCTTAGTCTAGGTGTAAGAATTTTAGCTTAAGTTTAACTCAAAGTTACACACTTATTGTTAGAGTTAAGGTTCGAAACAACGGATGTACTAGTTCACTTCATTTCAGTTCACTTTGATTCAGTTCAGTTCAGTTCAGTTTCAGTTCACAGAATTAGTATATTAATATATTGCTTCGGCATTCAACATTGTAAATGCAATCAAGCGTTAAATTTAAGTGCCAAATGTCGAACTTGTTAGATGCCAGGCTAGTTTTCTATATGTACAACTCTCTCTCACTCTTTATTCCCTCTCAGTCTGTGTGTGTGTACCTCCTTGTCTCTCTTTCTGTCAGCAATAGCAGGTGAGGTGTAGTCATCCAGTAACAGACAGCCTCATGATCGTAACGTACTTATAAACTGGGCAGGAAGTTAAAAGTAAACAGCAATTTGAGCAAGTGTCATAGATTGACTTTTAAAATAAAATTTAACATAATATATTGAAGTTTGGCAACACAGCAAATAAGCCGAATATATAATTAAAATCTACTTAAACATTAAACTATTATAATCGATTTGATCTTAAATGGATTTAGTTAATAATAAACAAAAGTATTAAAACTAGACAATAATGTTATTCCTTTAAACTACAGTTTTGTATAAATTGTAACGAAGTTTGGCAACACAGCAAATGTATTCAATTTTAATATAAGATCAATAATATTGATATATTATTATTCCTATATCAAACATTCTGCATTATTTTATAATAAATATTATTTAATTGTAACTATTATTATAAGTGAAGTGAAGTTTGGCAACAGCGTTTTTAAATGCATTACGTTTAGGTTCAGTGCAAGCATAATTAGTGTTCTCAATAAATATGGCGCCAGATTGTAGGAATATAATTGATTTCCCAGAAATAGGAACAAATCGATCTATCTACCTTTATATAGAAGATAAACCAATTAATCCTAGCAAAGTTCTAAGAATTTTTCTCACTGCACTTGGTCAAGATAAACAGTTTGTGTATGAGTGTGTCTGTTTGATGGTGGAGTTGATGTCGTGTTACGAGGGGTATGGAAAACCGGGGGAGGCAGAGAGAAAGAAGTATATTGATGGTTTTGTTTCGGCCAACAAAATATTGGACATAGTCCGAAGAGAGCCTCTGGCCTCTGGTTGCACAGACAGAGGAAGAAGTACACAATGATGATGATAATGATGATGATAATGATGATGATGATGATGTTAAAGAAGAAGAAGAAGAAGAAATGTGCTATAAGGCAACGGCATGCCGAAAAGAGCCGCAAAAGATGACCGAACATCTTTTGGGCTTACTTTAAACTACCTGCAACTGGTTTTAGAAGCTGGCAGGCAGCAGACGAAGACGACAAGTCCAAGAACGGACAGTTCAGACAGACCAAACAGATAGACTGTAAGACAGAGAAAGAAACATAAATATATGGAGAGGGAGAGAGTTGTAGTAAACCTTTTGCCTGCATAAAACTTGCTTCCTGCACGACTTGTGGCCTGCTCTGACCATGGCTCAGACACTGGCTATGGCTCAGACTATGGTTCAGGCACAGACTGAGATTCAGGCTCAGACGCAAGCTCAGCCTCAGTCTTAGCCTCAGCCTCAGTCTTAGGCTCAGGCTAAGGCTCAAGCTGAGCCATTGGCTTGCAAGGTGTCGTCGTTGTCGTTGTCGTTGTCGTTGTTGTCGTTGTTGTCGTTGTTGTCGTTGTCGTTGCTGTCGTTATCTGCTGCTCAGGCAAAACTAAGGCTAGCCTCAAGTTCAATTTTTCTTCCTCTCTTTTTCTGTCGCTCTTGTTCTCGCTCTTGCTCTCCTTGTATAGTTTGCTCTGCATATAAATGTATATGTATATTCATCCATTTATATCTCTGTCTCTGTCTCTGTCTCTGTCTCTGTGTTGTGTGTTCCTGTTATTTTTGCTCTAGGCTTTTTTGTCTTTGATCAGGCGCAAATCCTGTGCTAATCTCGAGTCCAATGGCCCTGCCTAAGAGTTGGACCCGCATCGCTGACGCGCGATTCGATGCGATTCCCTGGCATTAATCGACGCTTTTCTTTCTGCTGCCCGCCTGCCCGCCGTCTGTCCTCTGCCTATGCATTCCGTTTAACCTTGTTGTTGTTGTTAGCCTGTTAGCCTGCTGTTTACCCTGTTACTCTTCTACCTTCTCCTCTAATTCAATCACACACACACACACACACATTCTCCCTTGCAACTTGTGCGGCGGCTGCTGCTGTTGCTACGGCTACAAATACTGCTGCTGCTGCTGTTGCTGCTGCACCACCAAAAACGAAACCAAACCAAACCAAACAAAACAAAAGCAGTGCAACATGAAGCATTGACTACATTGAGTATAGTACCGGGACACATTTAGTTTTTATTTTTCCATCCACTATTTTTATTTATTTTTTTTCTGTTTTCTTTTTTTCCTTCTTTACATTTTTCATTTTTCCC
The DNA here is from genome assembly GCA_037044455.1 of Zygothrica quintamaculata. Taxonomy (NCBI): domain Eukaryota; kingdom Metazoa; phylum Arthropoda; class Insecta; order Diptera; family Drosophilidae; genus Zygothrica; species Zygothrica quintamaculata. The sequence continues at coordinate 2,939 of JBAMBS010001586.1, read as the reverse complement.
CGTGTTCTGTGCTCTTCTGTTCTGTTCTGTTCGGTTCTGTTTTGTACTCTGCTCTCTATTGAGCTCTTTCGGTTGATGTCGAAAGAACAGCTGCTCTGGTCTGGTGTCGTGGCTTTAGAGCTCGATTATTGTTGTTGTTGTTGTTGTTGTTGTTGGTGCTGTTGTTGATGTTGATGCTGGCTCTGGCTGGTCCTGGTGGTTGGTTGAACAACCTTCGACAGTTTTTAGATATTTTGTCTGTCTCTCACACACACACACACAAACACAAACATACCCATAAAAGGGACACTGCAGACGGGCCCATTTAAAGGATATTTGGTGTGTACATATATATATATATGTATATGTATATGTATATGTATGTGTATAGGATGATGCTCAGGTTTTCTGAGTCCCGCATATGTTTCTCGTCTGCCACCACATTTTGATGTGCCTCGTTCCGCCTGAAGTGAAATATACTTAAACCTTCCCTGATATCGACTTCCCTTACAATATAATTCTATCCAGACAACCAAGCAGCTAAGCAAGCAACCATCCATCCATCCATCCATCCATCCATCCATTCATCCATCCATCCATTCATCCATCTGTCCATCCCTTTACACTGCAGTCAATTTTCAATGACAAAGTTTTTCCCAAAAAAAAAAAAAAACAAAAAAAAGGAGAATGAAAACAGCTTCATGTTTGTTCATTTTCAACGTTTTTCCTATGCATTTCGACATGTGTGTGTATGTGTGTGTGTGTGTGTTTTGACTTTAAAAGTGTTTGAATAATTATCCTCTGGTTTTTCTTTTCCTATATTTCCTTTACACTTCCCTTCGTTGAATTCTCATGCGTATTTAAACATTGATTGCTTTTTTTCTCTATGAGTTTATAATTTAGGTTTTTCGATTTTCGAATTTTAATTTTCATTTTCATTTTTACGGCTTTATCCCTATGTTCGATCACTTTTTGAACCAACTGTTATACAGTTATGTGGTTGAATATTTAGGGAGGGTCATGCTGAGGGTCAAAGTTGTTGCATAAATTACAAGCGTGAAAACTAAGGGGAAAAAGGCTTTAATACGAAAATTCAAATTTATTTTATAGATTTAAATAAATTTTGCCAGCAATTCAATGAAATTTGGCAACAGCGCCATACATATTTAATTAATACTTAAATTTAATTTATGAATTTTTACTTTATAATGTTAATTTTATCTTATTTTCATATTTATTTCTTTGTTATATTATTTTTTTTTTTTAAATTATTTATTTAATTCTTTTTTGAGGGTATAAATTGAATTTTTCTCTTATTGAAGTTTTTGTTATGTGAAGTTTGGCAGCAGCGCAATAAATTCCTTAATATCTAAGCAAATATCCTTTGTATAAATTCTTGCCTCCTTCTCGTTTACTTCTCTTCCACATTCTAAATGCAATTTAAGCCATAAAAACACATCTCAAAGTGCCTCGGCTTATTTCTTTTAGGTAGCGCCCGATGGCATATATAAATTTTTTTGTTCTTTTCTTGTTGTTGTTGGAATTATTTGTCTTGGTTTCTTTATTTTCTTCTTTTCTTATGCTTTTATAGCAATTTATCCTTTATTTTTATTTTTTTTTTTTTTTGGTTGTTCTTTCTGTTGTTGTTGTTATCCTTGTGTCTTGCCAGAACTATTTTAGCTGAATGTTTTTTTTTTTTTTTTTTTTTTGGTTCTTGGCCCAAACATTTGCTATACGTTTGCCAAAGAGAATTACGCACGCAATTTTGTCTACAGCTTCATTTCGCCCTCACATTACAAACGCATACATACATACATACATACATACATACATACATACATACATACATACATACGTACATATAGTATAGATAGAGAGATACGTGAGTCACTTGCTTAGTTCACTTGAATTGCGTTCTATGGTTCAAGTGAAGCGCAAATGTATCTTTGAGGTTTATATTTTCTTTCTCTTTCTCCCTCTGTCGTGTTGTGTGTATCTTTGTCTCTGTGTCTCGGCTTTAGGTATCATGTAACAGCTACAACTACAACTACAACTGTGTGCGTGTGCGTGAGTGTGTGTGTGAGTGTGTGTTTGTGCTGCGTGCCTGTGTGTATCATGAAATAATTTTCACTTGTATTCCCTCTTTGCCACCATCCTTTCAAGTTGCCACACACCGTTGCTGATGCTGCTGCTGCTGCTGTTGTTGCTGCTGCTGTTGTTGTTGCTGCTGCTGTTGTTGCTGCTGTTGTTGTTGTTTTTGTTGTTGTTGCTGCTGTTGCTGTTATTGCCGCCTGCTCTCAAAATGAAAAATAATAGTCAACAAAGTGCCACCAACGAAAAAGCTTTAGCCCAACGAGACCACAACTCTAGCTGTACAGTCCAAGCTTCTACATATATATATATATATCCCCTACTTCCCTACACTCCCCCTTTTGCCCTTAACCCTTCTCTTTACAATTCCCTCTATTATTCTATCTACTACTATAAAACTGAGATGCTCCCTGTTGTTCCCTAAAATGGCACCTCAAACCTAATTCACCTACAGCAAAATGCATTTACACATACACACAGGTAAATTCTACATGTGTGCGTGTATTAACACTATGTGTGTGTGTGTGTGTGTGCCAAATAAATCATCGTGTGTATGTTGGAAAACAGAACGAAACGACGGGCACTGAACAAAACTCTTTGCCGCAACGCATCGTAAACTACATTTGAAAACTGAAATAGACAATACCTAAAACTGTGTGCATGTGTGTGTATGTGTGTGTATATGTATGTATGTGTGAATTGTATGGGAGTGCAGTTAGACAACAACTGGACAGTTGAACTGGCAGCCAGCGGTGCAACTACTTGAACCCAAAACTTAATGAAGCCACTCGAACTACGTTCCGACACTGAGTATAACAAGAAAAAAGAGAGAAAAAACTTAACTTAACACTTTGTGAGTGCTGTTATCT